>KE505277.1:220722-234118 GCA_000441515.1 Elaeis oleifera
ATATATATATATATATTTATTATTTATTTATTTATTTATTTATTTTTATTTATATTGATGTTTGTTTTATGCAGATCAAAAGATACAGGAGACTGCTCGTTAAAAAAATAAATATCAACCGATCCAAATCAAAGAGCAAAATTAACCTATGCATCATGTCAAACGTGCAGGTTGGAAATGCCTAAAATATAAAATCCAATGAAATTATCAGATTTCGTTGTGAAAGTCATCCACTTCATTTCCATATGGTATTTAAGATTATTTAAAATCTTATTTGTTAAGTATAGTTTTAAATGTTGGAGATCCCGAGAATTCTAGTTAAATATTCAATCATGTATTTTTTTCACCTGCATGAAATAGCAAATGATAAATAAGATAATATCCCTGAGATCGAGACGTGCATGAAATACAAAAAGATGAGGTTACTTCCATAACTGACTTGGCACTTTTGGTTAACCTGCATCCCAAGTGCAATTTACATGTGCAAAGCTCAAGCCTCAAACATATGTTGGATGAGATCATGTCCTTTCGTTTATATCAGGAC
This sequence comes from Elaeis oleifera, assembly GCA_000441515.1. Classification (NCBI taxonomy): domain Eukaryota; kingdom Viridiplantae; phylum Streptophyta; class Magnoliopsida; order Arecales; family Arecaceae; genus Elaeis; species Elaeis oleifera. Next base: position 221,267 of record KE505277.1, read on the forward strand.
TATTTAAGATTTTATCCTGGCCGATATAAATAAATGTTCGAAATTAAAATAGTTCGATTGCAATTTCTAGCATCCTGGATTGTGAACTATTTATGAATTAGTGCCAGTGCTGCATGATTAATATATTTAAATTTTGGCATGATCACGACGCAAACGCTTGAAATCCCTACATACATACTGTTTCTCTGGACCAAAAAAAAAAAGGAAGGAAGGAAATCCCTACATATTGTATCCCAAGATCTCCTCGTCGTAACTAATTATTTCACCATTTGGAGCACTCCAAACTTATTTCATCATATGTTGAACTGCCGTAGACGCATCAATATCAGAAGTTATCAAAATAGAGTCATCTTTAATTTGATCCCGAGGCTGCCCTCCCTTTGGTCTAGAGGGTTCTTCATCTATTCGCCACCCCAAGGCTTGAGAATGGCATGACAGAGGCGAGGAAGGTGATGATGGGACCTAGAAGCCATGGTAGGTGAGCTAGAGCCCCTGATGGTCGCCGGATATGAGAGGGAAAAGGGATGAAGACCCACTGGTTTCCTCCTCGAGTTTCTTTGAAATATTTATCATTATTTGGATAAATTTATCATTATTTGCCTCCATCCGAGCGAAATGGGCCCTGCAACATTTCCATGATTGCTCCTCATTCATTGGTCACTGGATCAAGTCTTACTTTCAAGGCTATGAGACGAAGAACTTAAAAGAACAACATTAGTATCTCATAAAACAAATTTAAAATAAATAATAAAAATAATCCGCATACGTATGTGTGTGTATAGCCATCTATTTTCATCTCGAATGAATGAAAAATCTCATGGCTCAGGCTGACATGTATATGATTGCGAACATGTATGTACATGCAATCATACATGCATGAGCACATGATTTTTATATGGATTGATTTGGCTGGGGACCATGACGTGAAGCCTCGGGGCACGAAAGCATCCAAGCCAAGGGGGTGGGCGGCCCCACTGGAGACCGACTCCACAAGCACCAAACCCGTCGATCTCTCTCTGGGTTTGACTAATTAATAATCTAAAGACGAACGCCCCCCGAGTCCTCTTTTCAACACCGGAGACCATGATTTCCTCCTACCAAGAAGCAAATTTCCAAGGAGGTGTGGACAAACCATTAATCATATAATAGTACCTGGAAAAGTGGTTGGAGGTTGGCATCCCCGCCCAGACTGACCGAGTCCAAAACTAAGACATTATTAATTTGGTGGTCTTTCGTGATACCCCTGGAATTGGATTATCCCCACCGTTGGAAATATTCTCCCGTCTCGTCTCGTGCTGTCCATGTTCGGTTTATGCTCCAGGTTTCTTCGTAGTGAATTGCGCTTAACCGTTCTGTCTCCCCTAAAATTTAGGCAATAAGCTAAGAATCTCTCTGAGGACATCTGTTTACGTCTTGGGAAGAAATGTTAATAAATGACCGTGATTCATAAGCAACATATTTCCTGCACCTTGCCACGTACCATGGAACAAAATCATATGGGTCAGACACTATAAAAAATCATATGGGTGAGCTTCACAACATGCCACGTGTCTCTTAAAATTAATTTTGAAGTATAAATTTAAAAATCAAAGATTTTTTCTACTGACGAAGTTATTAGTCCCGTAATTAAAGTATTCTCTTTCTTCCTTATTTTCAGCACATAGCGATACATACTATATGACCATATGATACACACTTAATATATAACCATGTAATACATAATGTAAGTTTTTTAATACACATCCAGTAACGATCTAATACACATCTATAGCTAAATTGATACATAGTTTACTGAACTTAATATTCATCAGTATACAGTATATGACTAATTGATACATATCTAGTAAAATATTCATTCAACATCCCAATACACACCTTTAAATAAAGTGATACATAGTTTTAAAATACAGTATTTATCAGTACACAGTATATGAACCAATGATATACACCAGATAGCTTATTGATACATATTAGAGATTTTTTTGATGCAAACTCAATAACAATCTAATACACACCTGCAAATAAATTTATCAAACTTATTATTCACTAATACACAGTACATAATCAGTTAATACACACCTAGCAAAATATTCATCCGACGTCCCAATATACACCTCTAGGTGAAATGATACATAGTTTTGGTAAACTTTTACATACAAGGATTTTAGAAAAAAAGAAGGATTTGGAAGAGAAGAAAAAGCCTCGAGGTGAGTATTGGGTCATTGCTAGATGTGCATTAAAAAAGTTTATAGTATGTATCAATAAGCTATTTAGTGTGTATCATTTGTTCATATACTGTGTACTGATAAATGCTATATTTTAAAAATTATGTATCGATTTATCTAGATGTGTGTATTGAAATGCTGGATGAATATTTTACTAGATGTGTATCAACTAGTTATATACTATGTACTAGTGAATACTAAGTTCAGTAAATCATGTATCAATTTAGCTGTAGGTGTATATTAGATTGTTGCTGGATATGTATCAAAAAATTTATAGTATATATCATCTGGTTATATATTAAGTGTGTATAATATGGTCGTATAATATGTACCGTCATGTGCTGAAAACGAGGAAGAAAGAAAATGCTTTAATTATGAAACTAATAACTCCATCAACAGAAAAAATCTTTGGCTTTTAGACTCATACTTAAACATTAGTATTAAGAGACACATGACACATTATGAAGTCCATCCCATATGATCTTTTATAGTGCGCGCCCCATATGATTTTTGTTCTATCCCATGGCTATTTTTCATTTGTCCACTGTTTACCCTCATTTTATATATTTCTTTGAAAAATGCAGCATTGAATGAAACAAGAGCATTGGAGAGAAGAGCAAGAAGTAGATAAACATTTAACCTCTTATGCACCTTCTCTGTTGCTAATCTTATTAGACCAACCAATGGAAATTTGCTATATGCCTCCACTAAAACTTGTATAAAGGCAATTAAAGCTCATCCGACATATGGCTATTCCTACTCGACTCATGAGTGTACGTTTCATGCAATTAAGTCCTATAACATGCATAACATGTGAGTGGTTATTGCTCGCCAAAATCCAGCAATATTTAGTGCTCGTCCTATTTCTTTATGGATCCACTTTAACATTTGAAGCTCGATGCGACATTTTTTATCAGACCCATAACCTTGCAGATCAAGTAAAACACCTTAAAGCATAATTAGGTTGGGCCAGATTTTAATGGCAACTCCTTGCATCAATGACATTGTATCACTAATACGTACCTACAATTATTTAGAGTCTCGGTAAAAGTAACCTAAGTTTATCAAGTTGACTTCAAAAAAGATTTTCATGTTCCCTTCAAAATTATCAATTTGACATTTTCATTTTACTATAATTAATTTTTTAATATTTTATCAAAAAAAAATATCATTATGTTGATGGATAAAACTTTTTACACTATTGTCAAGATATTTATTTATTTATTTCTTTGCTCCTCCAGGAGGAAACGATTAGCTCAAATAATCTCAAGATCACCTTTCATTCCATGGACGGGGAAAGAAAGGAGAAGAGAATCGACACTGTTGAAGTACTCTTGATGTTTACAACCGTACGTGTTTCTCCTGCTCAGGTATTAGAGTAGTCGCTTTTCAGAGAGTTTTAGAGACTCGGTGGCATTGATCATCGAGAACAAGAGACTCGGGTGTAACACCAACATAATTGTCTATAGATGTCAATTTTTTTTTCCCCAAAAAAGTCATGAAGAATGGAAAGAAATTAATAGTCAAAATCTTAGTCTCATGTGATATGAGTCTATGTGCCAAAAAAAAAAAAGGCTCTTGTCGTTGTTTCAGTCACCCAACCCCAAAGAACAGCTCCATCAAAGTATCTAATTTGAAAAACAAGACCCGGAACCAGAAACATATACGGTTTAAAAGAAGAGCCTCCAAGTTTCTAAAGCCTAATTTGATTTCTCAAACCCTTTTAGGCCACTTTTTTTTTTTTTGATAGGACCACTTGGTTAATTAAATTACATGAATGAATATTAGGGCCACTTTCTTTATACTGCGGGCCCGCGGTGTGGTGGGGTAGATCGATAGTGATGGGGTTGGAGAAGTTAAACATCTCCACAAGAATCCAATCCTTTCTCTGAAATTGGGTCACAAGAACAGTTTAGTGTAGTTGTCGGTTACTGTTTTACCGAAGAGTCAGCCATGAGAGCTTTCTCTGCTTTGCTCTTTGGCCTTTGGATGTCACTAGCGTGACATCAGACTCTGTCTACCTCTTTAGAATACCTCCCATCTCTCACTCTCTCCGTCTCCGGACCTTTTCTTTTACCTGCCCCATCCATCGGGATGCGAATTTAGATTTACAGCACGTGAGGCTGCGGTGTTAGCAAGGACATGCACGTGCTTTTGCATGGGACTGCTGACTTGCCATCCACTTGGAAGACTTTTGACCACATATAAATTTACTTGTTTTCATTTCTCCTCGGGTAAATTTTCTCTTTCTTCTTCAGTTCTTCTTCTTCTAATGCCCTTTCCTCTTCTATGTATATTTTTTATTACTTCTATTTCTATCCTCAAATTACTTAACTACTCCTTTAAAAATTATTCCTTCACGGAGGGAATAAGTTATATGGAAGATTTTAATGCATGACACTCAGATCTATTCTACCATATGCGATGTGAGAAAATTAAGAAGAAAATCTCCATTCCTTTTATTGCAAACTTCCCAAGACCGTTCATGAGCTGCATCCGATTGTCCTCCTGCTTCATCTCTCCACATGCTCCTTCTATTCTACATAACAAATACGAATTTATGGAGGTGAGGGCTTTCAAACGGTTATAATCGCCATTATAGTGTTATGACCGTTGTTATTTTCAAACCATGGATGGGATCAAGGATTCTATATAATGATACAAAATATATGGAGAACGGTTTACAATAAATGTGATGTAAATGCAGTCCTACACAAAATAACTTTCCCCACAAATTTGGGGAAGATGAACAATGTTGCCCTCGGACCACATTCTCAAACGCCGTACATATGTCCGCATATTTGGTTTACGCTTAATTACAAAACCGCCAGAGGCCACACAACCTTACACTAATCCATCAGAAATAACAAGCATGTACCATGTTATACACGGCTCATATTGTCCGATGGCCGTCCATCTTTTGATTGATGGCAGTCATCGCTGACTGCATCACACTCTGTAGTACGGCCTACACACCATAGAGGATTTGTGCTCAAATAATAATAACAGGAAAAAAGCCCCTCACGCCTTGAGCTCCTTTCAATTGAATCCAAGTTGGACGCAAGGCACCACTCTTTGAATGCACCCTTCCCCTTTGTCGTGGGGATCGGACCATGTCACCAACAATTAAATCTTGCACCCCAAGGTCCGGCTCATTACTCAACTAGAAACAAGTATGACAATAACTGATGACATGCTTAAAGAAGAGAATGAATCACAAAATAAAGGACTAGAGGGATTAGTTTCATCCTCCAGAGGCATTGTGGCGGTAATGAAGGATGGATTAGGTGGGAACCCAACTACAGGGCTTTTATGAACTCAGCGCAGTTGCGGTTGGGAATTTAATACATGGGTTTGAGTCAGAGTAGGTACTTGTCCCTGCCACTGAATTTTTTGGAACTGGCCCAAACAGGGAATTCAAGACTTTTGAGTGCTAAGATCCAATATCCCAATCTACCATTGCTGTAATGACTGACTCATGAGGGACCTGCTCATCATATGTATAACTCTCAAGTTCATAAAAGAGAGAGCATACCAGGAACCTACTTGCCATTCCAGCCACATCAATTTATGTTAATAAACAGAGAAGAAATAAAGAATATTGTTCCACTGCCGTGGCAAAACATGGCAGTTGGGACCATTCACAACTAACAGTAGTTATTGGCCTTCTCAGAAGAGGTTAATTGGAAGTTACGACATCCACTTAAGACTTTATACATAATAATAATTATACCTAATAAGTTAGCCTGTGCCATCTTACCTTCAGCAGGCCCAAAACCTGACATGTTAGTAACAAAGATAGGCTTACATCTCACTTTACCTTGGACGATCGATTAAGTAATGGACGTCTCTTATAGATTGTACAACCCTCTGTTAAGAAACTTTGAATAATTTGAGATTCGTGAGATACTTTGACCCTTTTCCAGCTTCATGTTACACAAAGAAAAGCTTTTCTTTCTTTCTTTTTTTTTTTTGTTTTTGGGGTGGCCAAAATCACACTTGGTATCTGTAAAGGGTTAGTTTTCACAAAGATATATACTTCAATATGATTGCAGTCACCAAGTTGTTGTTGTCCTGACAAGCCCTCTATGTAGGTGTCTGGAAAGAACCAGTGACCTATGCTACAGTCGCAAAAGGTCTCCAATTATAACTGATGGCTCATTGCATCATCAACATGGCATGCAGTAATCTTTCTTTCAGTGCTGACCGCTGAGCTGTTTTGGAATTGTTCCTGAGGTTTCGACCGGCTTCTACTTCACCTCACACCTTGATGCGCTTCCCCTCCTAACCAGTGAAGTCGGCATCATTTCTCGATTCTCGATGCAGTCCATCTCTCAGAAGCTTTTGTGATGCTAAAGACTAGCGAGGCCCATCCCACAGCTTGTCAACTTCATGAGGTCATCATGCTTTGGTTCGAGAAACTTACCTTTTTTTTTTCCCTTTTTTGGGGGACGATCAGCAAGCATAATGGACTACATTTTTTTCTACAAGATAGCGAATAAATTCTACCCTTTATAAAGTAAAAGGTCATAAGTTTCATCTACTAGTTACTTTTGAAGTGAAGCATACCACAATACCGAGCGATGGTCATTTCAGGTTAATTTTTTTGACCACACTTCCCACCAATCAGCGAAGAACACCTATAGATAGCCTCATAGATTTGATTTATATCTTCCACCTGGCAAGTTGCAGCATATATCCAGACAGGTGGGGCCATGCGGGCAGGCAAAATATTTTTTTTTTATAATTTTATGCAAGCGGTAGAAGACTTTTTATGTCAAATGATCATAAAAGCTTCAACTGCATGAGATTATCAGGTCCGAGGACAATACGAAGTTCCTTTTTTTTTTTTTGTATAAATAAAATTTTCAGGTTTTTTTTTTTTTGGTTAGAATAAAAATTTCAGGTTGAACTGCAGATTTGAAATAACAATCATAAAATTAGCAGATAAATTTTACGCACAAAAGCACCCCCCCCAAAAGCAAAGCAAATGCACAAAGCCAATTTGCGTCGCTTGCAAACATTTGACTTATATAGGCAACCAATGTGGAGAAATTATCTATGACTTTGGAAAGCATCCATCAACAATTAATCTAGAAAGATACACAAAACCAAATGGAAAATGTTGCTCTTGTTACCAAGAAGTGCCCTACCCCCTTTAGTCTGGGCTCTTTGAGCATCTTCTCAAACACTTGGAATGCTGATTCTGATGACCTCCATCCAAAGTCAACCTTCAAGTAGGTGCATAGACCACCAAAGCTTTGGCTCCAACTCTATGACATAGGAGAAAGTTGATAATCCTCACTCCGACAAAATCTCCATGTCGTCACACATATTGTTGTCAATCTTCAGACTCCAAGTTAGCATGTACTTTAATTCCAAAACCATAGGAATTTCATCATGCGTCTGGCATTTATGGGACTAGCAAATTATGCCAAATTATTACTAATATGCATGCCAAAACAATTCATGCGTGCGGCTTGGACTTTCCCATTCATGAGCAGTTAAGAATGTTTCATTTGTCACTCAAGTTTCATAAAGTTGGGACTAAGGATGAAGGGGACAAGACTATCATCTTAAATTGTCAAGGGGGCAGGCAATACAATGCAATATCATCGTAATTCTTCTTCCCACACGCGCAAACTACATGTCTCAAGAAAAGAAAGAAAAACAAAACAAACAAGCTTAAAGGATAGAAACTCTCAAGTTTCATAAAAGGTCTGTTAGAACTATGGAGATGGGCCAAACTGTGCTCCAAGTATGGATCTCGGAAGAAGCACACAGAAAGAGGTGGTTTTGGAATCGGATGCAAGCACAACAATTCAAGTCCAAAGCAATCTACTTTCCCTCAAAACCTCCAAAACCTTGGATGGACAACCAAGCTGATGTTTGGTAACTAAGTTTAGGGGCATAAGGAGCGATGGGAAGTAATATTTAAAAAAAACAATCGAAAGTCTTTCATCCAGGAGATCTAGTCTTAAGAAAAGTAGAAGTTTTAAAATCTCTAGATCAGAAAAAATCATCTCGAAACTGGGAAGGATCCTACAAAATAATCGAGACACTTCGATCAGGTGCATATCGGCTAGAAACTCTTGATGGAACGACTATTCTTCGGACTTGAAATGTCGATAATTTGAAGATGTACTATCAATAAAGTTGTTCATATATACGATGTTCAGAATAAAATATTGAAATTCAAAATCATGAAAGCTTCAATCAACTATAAGTTATCTACAAAATGACGTTAGATCGATAAATAATCGATCGATTTTTACCGACTATATTTCAGTTCTTCACTGTAAAAATCGACTTACCAACTATATCTCGATTTTTCATTGTAAAAATCAATTTAAATCGAATGACTACTCATGCCGACTTAGCTTTAGCTAAGCAGAATATTATGTTGACTTGATTCCGGTCGAGTAAGAAATATACCAATTTGACTACGGTCAGTCAGAGGATATTCGGCTTATCACCGTCTATCAAATACCTAAAGTATACAAGCTAAGTCGGCTGATACTCAACTAGCAAACAAACTCTACTACGACTATTGATCGATATTCAAGTCATCGATGGATGATCGGTTGACCGACTGTTATTCCACGACATTGATAATACAAGTGTCAAAAAAAAAGAGATTCCATATTTGAAATTTTTTTTTCATTCATTGAAGAAAATGATAAATTGGACTTAGTTTGATTACAAAAGAAAAAGAAAAGTATTACATCGATCATCGGTCGGCTTCTTCTTCACCTTGCTCCGATACAACCTCGGTGGTTGGAGCAGTTTCTGGTGCAGTCGGTGTATCTCTTTCAGTCTCAGTCAGTGCGGTGGTCTCTTCAGCAACCTCTTCTCTCGAACTAGGGGGACAATGCTACTTAGATCCAGGTTCGAATATAATTTTTGACTACATCTCTACCATCCTCGTATCCGATGCAGTAGAAGACAAATTCGCCCTCAAGAATTTATCCTTAAATTCTTGTGAATCTTTGAAATTCTCGATGGCCAAACTCAGAGCACCTCTCGCCTACTTAGCTTTCTCCTTGGCGGAGACCAACTCAGCATTGGCCAATGTCAATCTCTCCATGGTGGCCCGATGCCTTCCGCGCTCTGCTTCATGCATCCATCTCTCTCTCTCCGAAGCCGACTAATGGAATGCTTCTTACTCTTGATTCGAGATTCGAGAGACGTGATGTTCTGTTGCACCGACTCTAGTTCGGCTTTGGAGGACTGTAGTTCGATCGTCACATGGGAGATCTCTTTTGGAGCATCTTCTCCCATTCGGCTGCTGCCTGGAGTTGTTCGACAGCAGCAGCTTTCTCGGTGTTGGCAACCGCCACCTTATCCATCCACGTCCGATGAAGCTTGGTGATTTTTCGATATCTACTTTCTAGAGTGTACATATCGTGTGCCCACTGAAAAAAAGGACAAGTCAAGTCGGATCAAAAAAAAGAAAGAAAATTTCGCTGACTCACCCTAAGCATCGTCGGGTGAAACGAAGAAATATTTCGAATGCTGTCCGATCTCTCTTGTTCTTCCTGTCAATCGAGAGAAGTGCAGCTTCGATGAGTCGTCTGGCCAATGACGGATTGGCCAAAGCCAACTTACCGACGGAGACTCAGATATCAAAAAGAGTGAAAAACCTACCGACAATCCATTGTCGGCTGAGGTGGCTAGCGTCTTTCCCCGCTCTGCAATCGACAGTCGTTCGCTTGAAACCACCATAAAATCGATGCTCGATTGTGCCCGAGACCACTCTGCTTAAGGAACAGCTTGCGTAGTAGCAGATAGTTCTGATTCGGCCGTGACTGCAGAATCGACCCGAATCTCTACAGATGATGCCACTGATGGTTCAGGTGCGGCGTCTTCATCTCTTGCTGTCTCAACTCCGACTGACAGCACTTTAATTGGAGGTAGCACTGTCGGAGCCGACAACGTTATAACTGGCTCGATGCCAGGAGCCATCACCGACAAGATGTCGGACTCCCTCATCGATACCAAACCAGACGCACCCTGACTTCTCTTTGACGGTCTGGACGGTCCAACATCGCCCACTGCTCTCTTCTTAGCAGCATGTAGACGGATGTCGGCAGCTGAAATCTGTGCTATTGTCCGCATGGCTGCAAACAAAGATAAAAATTCAGTACAAAATTCAGAAGCAAAAAATAAATAAATAAATAAAGCGACTGATTATGCTATACCTAAAGAGGCTACCAAACTAAGTCCAGCATCGTAGAGAGCCTGCTCTGTTATTAACTCTCGTTGTGCGAAAATTTCTATATCTTTAAGTTGGAGAAAATCTTTTCGATCGATGATGTCAACCCGACTATGCTCATTGGAGCCAGTTCTCAGATTACCCCAGTATGAAGGAAAACCCCAAGGAAATGAAGAAAATTAGTTCTTCCATCTATGAATGGACGATGGAAGACCGAAAATGAAAGAAAAACCCTTCCTCGGATTGAAAAACCATCAACCCTTGGCCTTGGAATGAGGACGAAGAACAAAAAAGTTTGAAAAAAGAAGGGCGAGGGTTGGTTGGAATAAGATGACACAATAAGATGAAGCTGATAATCAGTCGGATAAAGTTTGGAGCCGGTTGAGCAGGATAAAGACCGTAATAATCAAGAAGATTTCGGACGAACTTTGAAATCGAAAATCGAAGACCGACCCGAAGATCCTCAACATAAAAAGTAATCTGACTTGGAGGAGGGAGTTCACCGACCATCCAGACCAGGAGCAGAAAGCTGATATTGCTTTGAGATACGGTACTATTTTTGGAGCTGTTTGATATTGGGCTCCGACAAGGAAGAGACCTCGATCTTCAGATCCGAAGGAGAATCATCGATCGGATTCTCCGACCGACTATTCCAAAAAGATGAAACCTTCGTTTCTTATTCCTACTTGCCATTAGAAATGAAAGAACCTAAAAGAAAAAGAAGAAAAACCTAAGAGAAAGGAATGGAAACTCGACCTGGAGCTAGAGGTGATGCGAAGAACAGAGAAACTTTGAGAGTTCTCAACACCTGGGGACAGAACCTTCTGTTACAGAAGAAATGACGAATGCAAAAGTGAAAAGTCCAAATAAAGAGACACTGTATATATAGGACCCCTCAGCGGTCCGGATGAAGTTATTCAAATCAAAACTCTCTCAGATTTCGATATGTAGCCATATCAAAATCGATCACTGATCAGATAGTTCGACGCATCTACCCTCAGATCATACCACCACATCACTATCTGCGTGAGCGGCGCTGAGCGAATGATATCTGAACACGTGGCCGAAATCGACTAATCAAAATCGAAGCGTCCGGATTCTTCGAACGTCAGATTATCTTCTCGAAGTAATACCCCAATGATGATATTGCAATTATCGAAACGACAAAATGGATGAAGACTCTTCGTATTTCGAAGAATCATTAATATATGCAGTCGAATCGGGGCTCGAGACAACACATGGCAACTCCCTTTGTTCAATGTGATAGACCACGTAATAACATGCATGTCAGACTACCTTGGTCTTGGGAGTGGAGGGCAACTGTTGGGGCAATTCAGCCGACTCCTCGATTTTGATTTTCGATCAATCTAATAAGCACGACCTGCCGACTATCAATCGATTAGCCGACTGACAGTCAGCTATCCTCAAATTTAACAAACTCCAGCTATGACGACTCGATTGATTTCTAACTGATGACTGTCGGCATATCAGAATTACTGATCGATGCTTATTCGGACTTTCACAACTACCAACATACGATCGATATATTTTGATTACCGATAGATTGTCGGCTTATCAGAAACTACCAGCGCAGAAAGCGCATAATGGCCAGAACATGATCAGTGGCGAGTATAACCACCTATCCCACGGTCACATAATGTCAGAATAAGTGAGATCCACGTATCTAACCGTTACAGATGGTTATCAACTACTCATCTATAAAAAGAGGTAAATGAACAGCATTGGGTAAAATCTTTTGAGAGCTGAAATTCTGTTTCTTTGAATATTCATCTGTTGCTCATCACTCTTCACTGACTTAAGTATTGGAGAGTTCCCATCGGATACAATTTCGGTCAGTGTGGACTTCATTTTGCAGATATTCTTCATTGGCGACAGATGTAATAGGGGGTTGACCGCAATAGTAACTAAGTTTAGGGATGTAAGGAGCGATAAAAAATAATATTTAAAAGAAATAACTGAAAAAATATTTGGAGACAAAAAAAGGAAAAGGGAATGTCTAAAAGGGAACTCCCAACGATGAAAGAGGTGGTTTTAGCCAACGTTCTACCTACAGACCAAACTGGGGTGTGGTCATCATTTCATGCGGCAAGCAGAGGCCGCAGCATATACATGTCGTGCGTCCACTGAATTCAACAATCCATGCTTTGTGGATGTAAATACAATTATATGTCCGTAATTGTGTATCAAACAAATAGTAGATTTTATCTGCAGCTCATAGACCTACAGGCCTAGAATGACTATACAAATTTCTTTTATGATAAATAAAGCGCTACCGGTATTTGTTACCACCGCTTGAGATAAATTGGTTGAACAAAGCTTTCACCGATGGATGACGGTCCCGATAAATGTTAAAGGATAAACATAGTATTTCATATATATATATATATATAT
>KE505277.1:251899-262155 GCA_000441515.1 Elaeis oleifera
CTTCCTTCATTTCTTTCCTTACCTTTTCTTCTTCTTGTTTCCTTTTTTTTTTTAACCTTCTCCCTTCCTTTCTTTATTTCCTTCTCGTCAAGATTTAAAACATTATTCAAAACAACATGCAAGCAAAGTTATACACCGAAAATACTCTCTCCATCCATGAATAAGGCCACATTCATGTGTGGTCTTAGATTGAGGTCCATAGGGAAGGAAATTTCAGGTCATACAAGTAAGTAGATCCTCAGGGCTAATTCACTGTAACAATGGCAGAAAGTATTCCATTCAAAGAAGAAACATAGCTAAAAAGAGATACTCGATTTCACTATGTGACTTGTACTGGAATTCTACCGGATGAAAACCAGTAAACAAGTAAACAAACTGCTAATTAAGAAAGGGGAGCATTTGACCAAATACATGACAGGGAAATTGTGAGAATGAACTGAAACAAGAAGGAGAAGAAGGAAATGTAAAATTAGTATTATAACTTCGAACTGAGAATCTGAACAACACAATTATTCTTTATTTTTTTGGACAAAATGGAGAGGGTGGAGACAAGCAAATTTAAGGAGATATTCAACCGATTAATCTGTATAAAGGCTAGTTATTATTAAATAACCTAAATTAACCATTGTTTGCACAGAGTGACAAGTATTCTAGAGAAACTAAAGAGAAAACATCAAGAGAGCAAACAAGCGCAAGAATCAAGAATCGAGCAATTCCATAGAATTCAGCGACACAAAGAAAACCATACAAAAGTTAAAAGAAAAAAACTCATCAAGAATCAAGAGAAGACCCAGGAAGGAACAGAAATCATTTTCAGCCCAAACACCAGTGAGGCATCACATAATTACCAGAGAGAGGCCAAATCGAATGAAAATATGAACGAGTGCAGACAAAGCTACCGCCCAAAGACTCCACCTCTGGTCGGTTCCAATCAATCGCTCAGGTGCCTCTATTTATACACATTTAAGGAACTAAAATCTGCATGACGACGGATGACACTGGTGTTCCAAGTGGGGGCAGTGAAGGAAGCACATCTTGCAGTGCACTGAATTATTTTATGCCCCGTTTCTTTCCGTTTGTGCTTCTGCGGTCACTTTCGACTCGGACCCAGGTGCTTTCCCACGCAGACGAAGACCATCTAAAATATATAATAGGACAAGGTGACAGCATGGCTGATAGAAATATATAAATTCCCTTGAGAAAAGGAATTCGCTGCGTTTCCTTCACAATGTTGACGGACCTATCCCCACCTCCTCTCGTATTGCGATTGCCAAGTTGAAGTTTCTAGCTTGGCCACTGACGTGACGTGGGTATCTCACTTTTTGGAATTTTACGAGCATTCGTGTTCTGGATTCAGGCATGCTTCAGCAAGTGCAGGTTTTGGTGGGTGATTAGGTTTATTCTTCTTTCAGCTAAAGTGGGATTAGGAGATAATTGACATCAAGAACTGGTTTAGTTGGACTGTTCCGTCACCCGTTTCTTATTAGCTGGAATGTTCATAGGATTAATTTAGTCCCGAGATGTTTGTTTAGGTTAGACTGCTGGACAAAGTGGGACGGATGCGTCTATGCTTTTGAATTTGAGAAATTTTTTTATACACCATGATGGTTGGCTCACACAATGAAACAGCGGTGCAGTAAAATTTTTTTTTTTTTCTTATCCGGCTATGTATGTGAGCCAATCACTACATACAGTACACGCGTTCGCGCACCGCACGCGTTGCACAAAAATTTCTTTTAATTTTCCTGATGGCCATAGAATATGGGCCTCGGAATAGGCCTGGTTATACTGTTGGCCATATTCCGCAGAAAGTGGGCCTAGGAATCCACGGTCCAAGCTTTGAACCACCATCTGCAACTCAAAATAATTTTAGAAGAAATTATGAAAATTGAAAATAAAATGGGATAGCATATTTTGTTAAAATTCCATATCCGATAATATCACCAGCAAAAGTATTATTACTTCCATCAGAATACATCACAATGTCCATGGATTATTTCAGAATAACGTCTTTCTAAAGTTTTGATGCATGAAGGCAAAAGGTTGATGACCGTCTGAAGGAAGGTTGCAAGATTTGATGATGTGATAATTTGTGAATATATTTTTTGACATATTGAATTATTGAATATCGATTGAAATGTATAATTGATTCGTCTGCTCTCCTTAAAATTGGAATCTACCTCAATAATTTATCTTCATCGATTTGAGCTCATTTACACTATGGGCTTGAATGTTGGGCTTACTTTAAGAATATTTGCGAACGAGTTATTTTCATTAGTAATCCTTTTATGCCACTTGGATATAACAACCCCCCACTTCCAACATGGATTTAGAATGGCCAATATCATTCTTAAAAGAAGAAGAAGAAGAAGAAAGAGGTGGCCTAATATTTACTAAAAGTGATACCAAGATTGTCGAAAATCTAGGCAATGTGCGACACATTTTGTCTTACATGCTTCTTTTATTTTATTTCATTCTCTTCTTAGGCAGCTGCCGTTTTACCCAGTTTGTGTCATCATTGTACACTTGTACCTATTTCATGTTCCTTATGTCAACTAACCAGTTGAACCTAGGAGCTTAAGCCGCTCAACTCCCCCTTGCCTGCATCAAGTCGTACCATTTAGCATCATTCATGATTCTAAGTTTTAATGAAACCAAGACCTGTTTCTTCTACCTTTCCCTTTTATTATTATTATTATTCTTTTTTTTTTGGGAAATCAAAATCCAAAACTTGTTTCATGGTTACTTTGGATTGTGGTGGTGGATGCTGGCCAAAAGCAGAAGTGATTATGGTTATGACAAAGATCGTGGTGGGGATGGCTATGGGAGATTTCCATTTTCCGAAAACATGCAAGTATATGAACCCCAAAGTATACATCCGGAACTCACATTCCATCATTCTTCATAGACACATCCCCGGTGTGCGATCTGTTTTTCAGAGTCGACGAGAGGAAAATTTTATCTTCTCCGGTGCCGCCGCCTTCCAAAGTGATCGGTAGTATTAGCAGCTCAAACCACTAAAATTTAGGATGTAACTCTTTTTTTGGTAAGCGAAAGGCTGAACTCTTAACCAGAACCTGGTCAACCGATCAAAATCAAATCGGATCGACACCTCGAGCTTGCTGTACTCGAGTCAAAATTTTCTTTCATTCGTAAGCCATGCATCAACGGCATAACAGCGAGGTTAGCACGCACCCAGTGAGAATGTGTGGCAGCTTGGGCTGGCTGGACCTGAACAAGATCAACTTCAATCTGTAGAAATTCTTTGTACACCACCTGCGTTATAGAAAATTCGATATGGAGCGCACCATCTTTTTTTAGTAGATCATGTCGCCACCACTTTTGAACGTGTATTTAATATCTATTTAATACCCATAATTCTATTTTTTCATTTAAATCTTTGGACCACGAAAATATTTTCTTTCTGAAAAAATTATGATATCCTATACGATTATTATGGCATCCTACGTTGAAATTATTACTTTCTACACAAAATATCATAATTTTTTCACACGATGTCATAAAAAATATTTTCATCATTGAAAATTATAGTATGTCATAAAAGGAAATATATTTTCGTTATTGAAAATTAATCATAATTTTTAATAATAAAAAAATATATATTTTTTATAATATTTATAAAAAATTATAACATTCTGCGTAGAAAATAATAATTTCAACACAAGATGTCATAATAACGGCATAACATATCATAATTTTTTAGAAGAAAAAAATATTTTATCATCTAAATTTTAAAAATATATATATAATTATAAATATTAAATATATATTAAAAAATAATAATAATATAATCTAATAAATAAAATAATGTGCTCCACGTGGGACTGCAGTGTGCAAAATTTCCCCTCCGATCTATTCCATTGGTTTCAGCCGCTTGCCCAGCTTGTGATCTATTTGTTCCGTGCCAAGCGGTTAGGCTGCCAAGCTTCTCTGTGGCTGGCCGTGGAGACCTGGGCTCAAATCCCAGCGGCCACAATTTTTAATTTTTTTGATAAACAATATACCTTTTACTTAAAATTGAAAATGCTAAAAAAAATAAAAAGCATATAACACTAATTAAGAAATATATGACATCAATTTTTTGAATAATAATCATAATCCATTGCTTCTTCGAACATCCAAAATTATTTAAAAAATGTGACTTCGAAGTCACAATGATTTAAGCAAATACTTTAGTAAAGTTGACTACAGACCATTTCCAAGGATCGTGCGTCAAGGTAATCATGAAAATCTAACAACTGCCAAAGGTTAGCAGAATAATATGATTATATTTATATAGGTCCATGACCCAATTCCCCGGCCCTTTAGGGCTAAAGTTGTAGCAATATCTTAAATTATGTAATAATTTTTTAGGTAATGTGGTAGGACAATATTTGTTTTTATCTCTTTAACAATTTTTATTATCTTAAAATACTCTTTCTTGATCAAATTGAGTGACATTCAAATATTATATTTACGTCATGTTGCTGTTTGTTCTTGCGGAGGTCGGAAGGTGGGTAACTAAATCTTGCGCAGGAATGCTGGAGCGACCAACAAAATAAGTTCGAGCTGGAGATTTTTGCTTCAGGGAGGACCTTCCGATGCTCAAATCAGAAATTAAAAATAAAAAAATAATAACGAGTTCTCTGAGAGGGATTACTTACTTTGGTCCTCGGAACTTTGGTTATTTATATAGAATGTTATCGAGTAGCTGATCGAACAGCTGTGAAATCATGTAATCTCAAGATTGTAGGACCATTAAACATGTTATTGCGGATGAGATATTTTAGCCCTTAATCACTCTCATAAAATTAGGAGAGGTGGTTACCTTCGAGCTTATCCACTTAGGGTGGACAGCTGCTGCATGTGTCAGGAGACTTATTTGTCGAGATAACGGAGGCAGCTCACATACTGAACAGACTACTGTGTGGACATAATGTAGATAGCTCGGCTTTGCATATCTCAGCTCTGTGCTTAGGTCGGTAGCCACAGCGATAGCTCGGCAGCCTGAGATATACGTTGATAACATACAGATCTGAGGTATCCACAGTACCACCATAATACTACCTCTCTACTCTTGAGTTTAAGAATCAGATGAAAAAAGTATCTCAAAAATCATACCTTGGATCTAGGGATGCGTGCTCTCGCGCTTTCATACGTGCCCTCAGCATTTAAAGTTGATGATGTCAGTTTGATAAGCGAAAGTATGCTGGGAATGATCACGACTGATGGGACCATATAGCTGATGATTTTCTCAAGAATTTAATTTTTCTAGCAGCAGCTTTTTATCTTCACCTTTGTCCTCTTTTAAGTTTGCCCTTCGGGTGTACAGAGAAGACGACTGTAAGGCATTTTTGCTCCAGATTTTTGTTGCAACTCTCGGAGACAAGATGAATCCAGAGTGCTTGAGAAAGCTTGAACTGGTATTGGCCAGGAAGAAGCAAGCCAAAGTTCCGTCCATTGGCCCTCCAGTCCCAACGGGTGGCAATGTTAGGGTTCCGGCCGCTAGAATAACTGTCGTGGTCGTGAGCGATGAAGATCCTCTTTTGATCGCTGAGCCCATAGTTTCTTCATTGAAAGTTGTGAGAAAAACTCCACTAGAAGAGGTTCCGACAGAGAAGAGACCGATGGAGAAGATACCAGTGGCAGACACAACCGGCCATCTTGAGGAAGTTCTGGCGATAACGATGGAGGCTGGGGAGTCTTTGGAGTAGACGCTTCCAATCCAGTGCCCTCCCTTAGTAGTCAGTCGAACGGGACCTTCGCAATCGACGATTTCTGCTCCATCCACGGTAGAGTTTTTGAGAGGCTTCTTCTCTCCTATTAAGAGGCAGTACCTGAATGAACAAGGGGCTCAATAGTGGATGAAGGGTGCCTTGAGATCTCTCACCCAGGTAGGGGTTTTTGAATTTCTTTTTAAGTCTTCTATAACTTGTATCATCTAACGACTTCATATAAATGTATATAAGTTGGGCATTATCTAGCCAATTTCATTGGCCCACCTCTGATGCATCAACACTGGAGCTTACAGTAGCGAGGGAGGAAATAGACTTACTGAAGTATCTCTTAGAGCAAGAGAGATCGGCTAACGTCGAGTTGGTTAAAGAAGCTAACTCCTCTGAAGAGGCCCTTCGAGAAGCTCGAGAGATGATTGACCATCGAGATGATGAGCTGAAGAGAGCTGAGAAGAGAATTGAAGATTTCGAGTGACAGAGATCTAAGGCTGAAAAGAAGATCAATGACCTCGAGAGGCAGAGGTCTGAGACTGAAAGAGATTGCCGTCGAACCCGTGATGATGTAGAGATGCCTGAGGAAGACACTAGGAGGGAAAAGAGGTCGAGATTATACTTCTTCTGAGGTTCATCCTTCAAGGAGTCCTAGCGGAAGCTCAGCTAAGAGGGTCAGGACCTCAAAAAGAGCAAGCTGTAGGAAGAAACACCCAGAGGGTAAGGGCTCTGCTTCCAAAGGGATCCACATATCTCTGGTGCCGTCTGCTAAACTTCAGGAGGCTTCGCCAAAAGCAAAACACTTGAAGAAGAAGCTGAAGGAGAACAGAGAGAGTCAGGATCTCCTTTGGTGCTGACTTATAGATCAGGAACTTCTGGCTACGAATACTAAAAGAAGGGAAGGTCGATTGGCAAAAAAGAAGTCGAAATCATAAATCATGCTTACAAAATGGCATTCTATGTGGGCTTCGAAAATTATCAAATAATAGCTCAGGAACATTTTCCTACTGACAGTATCGAGCTTTTACAAGTCAACTTTTTAGATGAAAGCTTGAATGTCGTGACGGTGAATAGCGTAGAGAAATTTACAAGAGCATCTCGTTACTCTACTGAAGCAAATAAGGTCGATGCGACAGTCCAGACTGAGGAAGCTACCAGCACTGAAGAAGACTGCTCTAGAGCAAGTCGCTCTGACGATGCTCTGGGGTGGTGATGTATTTTTTTTCTTTTTTTGTAATCCAGACGATGTAGCCAATTTTAGATGCAAATGAATGAAATTTATTTTGTTGATAATATTCATTGTATTTGAATGAATTAGTGCAAATCACATTCTGAGCTATATTGATTGAGTTCTGATCTGTGTTAGCTAAGAACTTAGCTATAATTGAAATCACAAAATATGATTTGAGCTATAATTTAGCAAATACATGATCTGAGCAACATTCTGAGCAAAGCACGGCTCGAGCCACAATCTGAACTGTAATCCAAGCTATATAATTTATATCTGTTGTGTAGGCGTCAGAAGAATTGGAGTTCAAATCACCTCCATATGGCAGGTACCATTGCACATCTTCGCATGTCTCTTGAAAAGTGACACAAAGTATGATTTGCCTACCGCTGGCATTAACCACCATATCGATGGCAGGGGTAATATTCCATCAGTGATTGCCATGCGTCAAGTGTCCGTTCACACTCTATCGATTCATACCACCAATAATTAATGTTTCGAAAAGAAGCATCGTTTGGAGATGATTTGAACCCTGGGTCTATTTAAGATCTTAGACAAGACCAAGCGTAGACTTTTAGGGTTCCTAGTCGTCCCTATTTCTTTCGCTGTAGATTTTTTCCTCCTTCGTTCTTTGCTTCTAGAGCCCTTCTTTGCTTCCAAAACTCTTCCTGCAAGGAGAATGGCCTTTAAAGACTCTGATTTCGCCCCACTAGAATTTCAGTTCGAGCTAATAGAGCGGGGCATGGTATTACTTTATGAGCAGTTTTAAATTCCTTCGAAGTTCCAACTAAAAATTTTGAGACCAAATGATCAAATCTGTCGATCTCCCCCAAGCCGGATAAGCCTCTATAAGGAATGCTTCTGGACTGGACTGAGGCTTCCTCTCCATCCCTTCTTTGTAGCTCTCCTCCAATATCTTGAGATGTCGCCATGTTCGTGTCCCGAACTCATAGCGACGTATTTGCAGTTTTACCGTAGCGTGCATGTTAGCTGGGATCGATCCCAATATCGCACTCTTCTTTTCTTCTTCAACCTCAAGAGGTATTCTGATTCACGTGGGTGATGGTACGTGATGACATGAAGGAAGAAAGATGTCCGTCCATTGATACAGGATGCTCCTACCGCTATCCACGACTGGAAGGAGCGATTCTTCTTTGTCTCTCAAACATCCGATGAGGACTGGGGGTTCGTCGCTTGGGGTGAACCTCAAGAGGCCGTGCTAAAAGAACCTTTGTTGGATCAATGCCAGAGGCAGGAGATGGAGGCTCTGCAAAACTTCAAGGTCCTGATGCTGAAGTAGGTTCTGTGGGTGTAGACACTATTCAACACCGGCTTCAGCCAAACTGGTCCTCAAGGTATGCATAGGTCACCTGTCTCAGGGCCATGTGTTTTTCAATTTTATTTACCCTTATGCTAACCATTTGGTTGCCTTGGTTGTAGAGATAATTGCAGAGATAGACTTGAATTTATCGAAAGAAGTGGAGAAGAAGGCCCAAAGAAAGAGGACAGCTGAACCTATGCATGGACGGAGTACTTGTATTAAGATCAGACATCCCCCGACACTGTCAGTTCCTGGGCCAGAAGGTCCAGAGCCTGCTCGTGCCGGTGACTTCAGAGTCGTGAGGATTCAATCTGGCTTGACTTCACTGGCTTCTGATGGAAATCAAAGAAGCCAAACCAGTCGAGCCACTGAGGAGGTAGTTTTCAGCCTGTTGGTTCTCGAGGAGACAATTTCGAGCTTGCTGGCTCCTCCTGTCATCACATTTTCTCTAGAAGATGAGCCAGCCAATGAGGCTGAGACTTCTGGGACTGTGCCAGCTACACTGAAGCTCGAGATTTTGATCTTAGAGGGCTACTAGCTGGCGCATGAGCCATTCATCAGGATGCTCCTCCCAGTCGATGCAACCAAGCTACTGGCCAAACCATGCAGGAAGGTGAGGAGAAAAGCTGTAGAGAGCTTCATCCGGATAAGTTGAAGCTTTTGTAGTTTTGTTACTTTAAACATCCACTTATTATGTGCACTAATAAGAGATTTCTCTTGATAGCTCGTCCATTATCTGAATGGGCATATGGAGAGCTGCCGCAATCTTTTGGTTGAGGCAAGAAAGCACCAAGCCAACGCCAAGACACTCAAGGGCACCAAAGACAAAGCTGTAAGGGAGGCTAGAAAGGCCTCAATGAGGGCCGATGCCACTGAAAGGATGGCTGAAGATGTCAAAATGGCCTTGAAAGGAGCTAAGAGAACTCTCGACTGTAAGGGAGAAGAAAGGAGCTTGAAGCCCAATTGGAGAAGAGTAAAGCTGCAGCAAGACAGCAGAGAAGAAGGCAGCAGAGGCCGCCTCAAGGGCTGTTACAGACTTTCGGGCGTCAATAGAGTATAAGGATGAGAAGATCGAGTTCTCTACTGATGCTTATGCCGATGGGAAGCAACTAGTCTGGGATACGGTTGCTGCCAAGTATTCAGAATTAAATCTGAATTTTTTAGATAAACTCTGAAAATTTGCTGCAGCCGATGTATCCGCGACGGATGTCTCAGCTCCCAATGCTACCTTATAGGCTTTTATCTTTTTTTTTGTACTTAAACCTTTTGAGGTCATTGTAAAAATTTTTGAAGAAATGAAGTTTGTTTTTTCTTCATATCCTCTGTCTTTTATTTGTGATTGTGTACTTTTATTCAGCACACGAACTGACTTAAGATATTAAGCTTTGCCATAAACTTAGTTCTGGTCATAGGAAGTAGGAATGCTCCGAGCAAAGAAACTCTAACAGTAGCTAGGCTGATTTTGAATTAAGGCCGATTGATGTGCAAATTTTAAAATTTGTAAAAGAAATCGCAAGCGCACGGTGTGCAGAGTAGCACGACCAGCGAGTACGGGTCGATCCTACAGAGACTTGGTTTAAAAATAATTTTCAAATCTATGCTCAAACGAGCTCTAATAAAAATCGAAAATCGAGATTTGTTTGCTAAAGACAATAAGACTAAGGATCTAGGGTTCTTGAATCCACTAGATCTAAATTAGAAATTTTATCTAGAATTTTTCTTACTGATCCTAACGACTACTCCTCTTGTCTTTCTCAAGCATAGACTATGAAGGGACTAAGGCCCAACGATAACCCATCAAGATCCTTTACAAGGGAGTAGTAATTAGAATCCCTTAGAATTTTTTCCTCTTATGCACTGAATCAAGCATGAACTATGAAGGGACTCTGACCCAACTGTAGTTCATCAATAATTCTTGGTAAAAGAGGAAGAAAAAGAAATCCTAAGAAAAGAAAGAACCCTATGTAAAACCCTACTCATG
>KE505277.1:277106-287588 GCA_000441515.1 Elaeis oleifera
ATGAAAATATTTTCATCGTAAATAATCGATTATTTATGATAAAAATTATTTTTGATCGTATATACTCAATTATTTATGATAAGATATTTTTATCATAAATAATCAATAATTTTTTTATTTTTATTTTTTTTAAAATATTGATGATAAAAATATTTTCATCATAAATAATTGAGTATTTATAATAAAATTATTTTTAGTCAAAATACTCAATTATTTATGCTGAAATATTTTATCACAAATAATCTATAATTTTTAATTTTTAATTTTTTTTCAAAATATTGGTGATGAAAATATTTTCATCATAAATAATCGAGTATTTTTAATCAAAATTTATTTTTATCTTAAATACTTTGTTATTTATGATGTAATATTTTTATCACAAATAATCTATAATTTTTAAAGTTTTATATTTTTTATTTTTTTAAATATTGGTGATGAAATATTTTGTTGGGAATAAGCTTATTGTTGATGAAAAAATATTTTCATCATAAATAGTTAAATATTTATGATAAAAGTATTTTCATCATGAATATTTATAAATTTAAACTTAAAATAAATGATGTATTATTTATGATAAAAATATTCATCGCAAATAATTCATATTTACGATGAAATTTTTTTCATCTCTGATAGAAATTATTTACGATGAAAAAATATTTTCATCGTAAATATTTTATTATTTGAGATGAATATAATTTTTCATCGTAGATACTATTATTGATGATGAAAATAATTTGCGTAGCAAATAATTCCGTCATAAAAATACTCTTTTCTTGTAGTGCATCCTGTAACAAAAAAGCCCACGGTCAGTGATAGAGACTGTTTTCTCCTTGTCTTCAGACACCATCCAGATTTGATTATATCCGGTGAAGGCATCCATGAAGCTAAGAAGCTCATTCCCCAAAGGTGCATCCACCAGCTAGTCAATCTGAGATAACGGGTAACTGTCTTTGGGACATGCTTTGTTCAGGTCGATAAAGTCGATGCACATACGGCACTTCTCGTTTGTCTTCTTGATCAGGACTATATTCACCAACCAGTTTGGGTACATTATTTTCTGATGAAGCAAACATTGAGTAGCTTGTCTACTTCCTCAGATACGGCCTTTTTGTGCTCTTGGGCGAAGCTTCGTTTCTTCTGCTTCACCAGACGACAAGTCGGATCCACTTTCAGATGACAGAACATCACCTCTGGGTCTATATCAAGTATATCTGCAGTCGATCAGGCAAAGAGGTCCGCATTTTTCTGCAAAAGAGTGGTTAGTCGAGCCTTGGTTACCTCATCCAGGTGTGAGCCGATCTTCACTGTCTGGTTGGGGTTCTCTTTCCTCGATGAAATCTCGAAGAGGTCCTCAGATGGCTGGGCACACTCCTCGGACAGATCATCTCGGGCTTCCAGTCCTATCGAAAGTTCAAGTTGGGCCTCTGCTTGGGATGGCTAGCCTTTTGCTTGAAGCTTAGCAGCAAAACACTGGCGAGCCATGGTCTGGTTACCTCGGATATGCCCT
Source organism: Elaeis oleifera (assembly GCA_000441515.1). Classification (NCBI taxonomy): domain Eukaryota; kingdom Viridiplantae; phylum Streptophyta; class Magnoliopsida; order Arecales; family Arecaceae; genus Elaeis; species Elaeis oleifera. Next base: position 278,614 of record KE505277.1, read on the forward strand.
ACTCCATTTTAGTTTGAAACTTCACCATCAAGTGATAGCTCGATACTACAACCTTTAAAGTTCACAAACTTGGACGGTTAAGGATTGCATTATAGCCTGAAGAAGTTTAACCATCAGGAAGTTGACTTGGATCGTCGTTCGCTGTGGTGGTATGCCCACGATAACAGGCAGCTTAATCATTTCCTCTGAAATTATTGAACATCTGGAGAAATCCTAAATAGGGGTATCGAACCTACTTAGCTAGTCCGAAGTGAATTCCATTTGGGAGAGATAGAATAATACAAAACATCAACCGAGCTTCCATTATCAATGAATATATGGTGTATATTATAATCAGCAATATTCACGATTACAACCATCGTATCATTGTGTGAGGCTAGCACACCCTCTGCATCCTGCTCGATGAAGATGATGGCATCCTCATGCCTATCCTCGAGCCTTGCCTTCTTCACTTTCGAAAGCTTCGCTGACCTAGATGACCCCCCGATTATTATATAGATTTCTCTCTATATGGGTCGGTCTTCTGCTGCCACCGGTCCCCTTACTTCTTGCCTCTCTTGCTGCATCGGTACTAGCTGCGGTTGAGGCTGAGGCAGAGAGAATAGTTGATGAGGCAAAGAATGTGATTGTTGAGCCCTTAGAGGTCAACATTGAGATACATCCCTCCAGATAAAGTGATTTAATCTCTCCTGCGTGACGAGCCTCTCGATTTCATCCCGAAGCTGAATACAATCTTCAGTGTCGTGACCGTGGTCATAATGATAGAAACAGTATTTATTCGGATCACGGTGGTGCTCTGACCTCGTCCGCAACTTCGGAGGCTGAGGCAGCTCGGCTCGTACCTCTATCAGTACCTCCCTAGAAACAGTCAAAGGCGTGTAGTTAGTATAACACCTTGGAGGTGAGGGTTATCAATCCTTTCTCCGAGGACTCCGAGATCGATGATTATGGCTCCCATTTTTTTACCTTTAGGTTGGAGAATGGGAGTGCTGACAGATTCTCTCCTCCCATCTTAGAGAGTGCTCTTTATTTCATCCTACTGCAACAGAACTGACAGAGGTCTCCTCTGCAAAAACTTCCTTCATACAGGCATACTTTTCTATACAGGCAAGCATGTCGAAAAAATTGAGGATAAGTCTTGGTCAATGATTTTTTAAGTCATTCTTCAGTAGACCATTCATCATGACGGCCATCGCAACCGACTGATGCAGGTCGCGAATCTCCAAAGTTGCCTCATTGAAACGACTGATAAAGGTGTGGATTGACTTTTCCTCCTTCTGCTTAATGGTGTAGAAGTAGTTGGATCGCTTTTACTGTCGTTGGCTACTGACAAAATGAACGATGAAAGACCGGCATAGCTCTTCGAAAGAGTGGATGGAAGCCGGCTTCAGGCTCGAATACCACTGTCGAGCTACCCCTTTAAGGATAGTAGGAAATGCTCGATAGATGATGACATATGTAGCCCCTTAAAGGAGCATCGCCACCTTGAATGTCTCTTGGTGGTCGACGGGATCGACAGTCCCATCGTAGGTATCAAATTATGGCACCTTGAAGTACCGAGGGAGCGGCTCCTGCACTATCCTCGAATAAAGATGGCTCATTGTTGAATCCATTGTAGGGCTACACTGAAAAGTATTGTTGAGGGCGGCATCAATCTGCCTATCGATTGTCTGGAATTTCTTCTCTATAGCAAGATCGCGGATGGTGCAAGCCTTCGAATGCTGAGGAGAATGACGATCAGGGATTGAACCATTCCCTGATCGTAGGCTAAGAGATTGCCGCCTGGTCGGTTGTTGGGCCTTGGGATGACTCTGGTGGGTCTGCATCCTCTCCGGACTCTGAAGAAGCACACGCAGCTTCGATTGTGGTGGCAGCTGAGGAACGAATGCGGAGTCGGATTTGATGGGGGCACAACTACGGGAGGCGCTGGTGGCATTGAGAAAATCATTGGCTACACTGCTAAAGGAGGTGCAGGGGCAGTCTGAGCAGGCTGTGGCGCCATTGTAGGATGTGCAAGAGCAGTCTGGACTGCTTGAACAGTAGCTATCAAATTTTGGACCTGCTGGAAGAGCAGGTTGAAGTGGTCCGCCATAACCAGTGTTGGCTGGATTGATGGAGTCTCCATCGTCAGTTGCTGCACCTGGCTGTTGGCCTAGCTCTCCGCCCGATGAAAGGTGGCGGCATTGGAGAGTCGGAATGATACTCGCTTTGGTGGCATAATGAAGATTGATCCTTCCTCTATCTGTTGCTGCTCGTTCTTATGGAGGTTGGAAGACGGGTGACTGAGTCTTGCACAGGGATACTGGAACGACTTGCAAAACAAATCCGAACCAAAGATTTTCACTCCGGTGAGGATCCTCCGATGCTCAAGTCAGAAATCAGAGAACAAAGGAGCAACAATGGGTTCTTTGAGAGGGATTGCTTACTTTGATCCTCGGAGCTTTAGTTGTTTATATAGAATATTATCGAACAGTTGATCGAACAACTGTGAAATCATACAATCCCAAGATTGCAGGGCCGTTAAACATGCTATTGCGGGCGAGATATTTTAGCCCTTAATCGCTCCCATAAAATTAGGAGAGATGGTTACCTCTGAGCTTATCTACTTAGGGTGGACAGCTGCTGCACGTGTCAGGAGACTCGTTGGTCGAAATAACGGGGGTAGCTCATGTGCTGAACAGACCATACAGTGGACAGAATGTAGATAGCTCGGCTCCGCATACCTTAGCTCTGTGCTTAGGTTGGGAGTCACAATGATAGCTCGGCGGCCTGAAGTATACCTTGATAATACAACTCCGAGATACCCACGGTACCACCGTAACAGGTCACATTCTTAGTATACCAAAAAAAAAGCTTTGCTAGTAAATTCTATTAATAAATTTTAAAAAATTGCATATGATTCCAATGTAAAGCATGCATTACTCTGTTTCATATTTCGTAGGTAAGAGAACTGCCATAAAATAAGGGCCAGGGCTACACTAACAAAAGAACTGCTGTGGTAGGTGAGAGAACCGCCGTATCTCTATTAATAAAAGAGGGCTGGAGCTCAGATGAGTAGTTGATCACATGCCCTGTTGCTTTGCTTCATAACCAAATCAAAGGAAAGTGATGTGGCTGGTGGCCATGATCTAAGTTACTATGTGGATCACCTTTTTCCAACGATCCACCGTTTAGCCGATCATTTTCGAATATGTTATGTCCTTTAGGTGACAGTCCAGTTATTGATGGCATAACTCATAATCTTGTTAAGTGAAATGGACAGCTCCAACAAATCGAAGTTTTAAACATCTGCACTGACTTTTGACCATTGATAGGTAATTAACTTTGTCCACCATTGAGAAGAGGAAACCACTTCTACCAAAAAAAAGGGGACATTGGAATCTCTTTGAAACTTCTTTTCATGAGTGACAAGCAATAAGTGGTGTGAATTACCAGTGATTGGTGAGTATACTCATGTTTATTAGATCGAGTGGTGGGAATTATTGGGGAAAAGAGGGTTCTTTGACATTATTTCTCGGAGTTTCTCTTTCATATACTCCATACATTATAGTCTCCACATGCATACTTAAATGATTTAATCATAATATCTAAATCTCTCTTAAAATATACAATTAGATAATTCACATTGAGCATAAAGACATGAAACACTGAACAAAATTTCATTTGTCATATCCATCTGTTTTTATGCAAGGACAATATTCTACAATTTATTTTAGTTCAATGGTAGACATATACATAAGCATGTAGCAAAAGAAAGTCTTTGATTCTGTTTTTTAAAGAAAAAGTGGAAAGAAACACTGTGTTGATTGCACCAAATGAGACAATGTGATCTTGTCCATATTGCAAATTTATCAAGGAATTCTTATAAGCTATGGGTAACTTGCACCAATAGCCTACTTTATTGGGTAGCTTGCTACCTCTCATCAAAAAATATAAAATATTAGTCCCAATCCAAATAAACAAATAAAAAAAATCTAGACTAATTCATCGCTATGGTGAAGTTCAATTTCTTTAGGCTCCATCAAATTTTAGGACATGTGTCCATGTTGTGTTAAAGAAGTTTAACGGTGGAGAATCTCTGATTTAACCAAAAAATTTACCATTATAACATCCATTAGTGGATCATTCAAGACATTGACCAAAACTTTTTAGAAAATAATATTTGTAATTGATGGCTACTATTAGTTTTTGCAGTAAAATATAGTTGACAGTAATAGAAATGAAATATTAGGTATTCCAATTTCCACAAAGTGGCCAACAAGGTAGGAAACCAGATTTTCAGTAACTTAGTTGAGAAGACAATGAACATTTAGATCACTTGGCAATGTCTTAAGAGGTGCATAAAAATTGGGTCTACTTTTCTCTAGGTACATTCTATGTTCTATATAATGCTGATATCCTCTTAGATTTCGCCCCAAAACTTCCAAACTCTTGTACATCATTGGCACTCTATTATTACAATTCATCCATTATAAATAGATGAGTAAGACTTGTTTGACTTGTAAACTAACATACTTCGATTGGTCATTATATTTATGATGGAAAGGAAAATGACTCTGTTGCTATTGTGGGGATCTGATATGTTTGACAACTGGGCTCCGTGGTGGGCGGGCTTACGTAGAGGTTTTTAGCCCACCAATGAAACTGGGCCAATATTTTGGCGCCTGATAGAATCAGCTGAAATAAAAAAACCTCTCTCTTTCTCTGTCACACACAGGCACACCCACACACACACATGGATAAACTTTATTGTTACAACCACCTCCTCCTATTGCTTCCTTTTTTTTTTTTTGATAAAACCGGAGAATCATATGAATATCAAGGGATTGAGGTACTACAAAATAGTCAGGCCTTATCTAATCTCCTGTGTGCTCAATGTCAAATGAAGTGCTCCTATTCTTTACTAGACTGCTTTGCCTTTGATGCACATTAATGACTTTCAGCATGCTGTCCCTCCTCCTCCTCTCTCTCTCTCTCTCTCTCTCTCTCTGTCTCACTAGTAGCTCATTGCATGTTCAATTTATGGATATCCTTGGTAGTCACCATCATCATCTTCTTCTCCAAGCCCCCTCTTTGCATGTAAATAATGAACATGGAATTAATATGGTACAAGTCCCCTAAGTTGATCAAGTCATGCTAGGTTTGTCACAAACTAGCCTAGATTTTCATTGGGTGACAAAGCTCCATTTAAAGGGTTTAAGCAAAAATAGGGTGGGCAATGAGAAGCTCTTACTATCGAAACCTTGTCTAAACATTTCTCGAGTGCCAAATAATATAGGTTGAGATATTGGTAATAGGCGTTCATTTTCGAGATGGACGGCACATCACTCATACAAATATGTATTAGACTTTTCGGTGCAAAACATGCACCATAAAGGATCCTTGCACATTTTGAAGTAGCATAAAATGTGGACCGTATGGTTACCTCTATTTATTCCATTATAAATGTCAACTTTTTTTTTTGGATGAAGTAAATGGCAACATTTTAAATATAGAATTGCTTATCTTAGATAATTCATTCAAACAAAGGTAAATGGGGATCAGTTGTTCCCCACAATCACCCGAACTATGGTATCCTTATTTATTAGTTCTTATTTAGCAAAAATAACCAAGAAACATTTCATTCACAAAAATATAACCAGACAAAGAAGGGTGTAATTATCTTTTACCTAATAATATATTGCACCTGTCCTTTTTTTTTTTTTTTTTGAATAGAATACATTGCACCTGTCGGTTGTATTTTGTTATGAGGCAACAATGAAACGGGAATAAGATTGCGGACAAGCAAAGGATAAAATCATTTATTCCAAGTGCATATAGCCACTAGGGATAACAATAAGTTTATTCTGGCCCACAACGCTGGTATCCCATGGCATTACTCTGGAATAAATTACCTTAACTGAATGAATGGAAAACTGGCTGCCATCCACCAAATTGTGATGACCATTGAAACGGAAAGCGATAAATAACAATTATTATATTCATATACGCCATGTGTATGATGGGATGCCGACGGTTGAAAATATTAGAGAACAGCTGTCATTTTAAACCTTGGGCGCGCCCAATTTCCTGCTGGAGAGGAGAGATCCCTCGCGACTCTGGATCTATCGACTGCTTGACCTTTGTCCTTGTTAATAATAAAAAGAAGGACCTTCGAGTGTGGAAATTAGTTGCTAATATTTATATCAAGACACTTGTGAAGCCAGATATTTAATGCAAGAAAACTGAAAGGGATCACGCGAGCAAGGCGATGTACGCTTCGATATATTCTAGATAGAATCTAGTTCACCATGTTCCTAGAATAACCTGAAATTACATCGCGTGACCAAGAAGCCTTGAGAAGCAATCCAGCAGGGCCCATGCACATATGGTGTCAAGTCGATGGATGTGACCTACTAACAGATTTGTTCGATCATGATGCATCAAAGATATACTCAAAATGTTCTAACCAAAAAAAAAAGAAGAAAACCTACTCAAAATGCAGCAAAAGCCGAGTGATCAAGGCTTTCGCACAGCATCATCATCAAGTATAACATGGTGGTGCGGTCAGAAACATATATATGTATGTATATACATAGCAAGCCGTGACCATACGAACCACCAAGATCATGACAGATTTGTCCTCCAGACAGGACAGCTATCTGACGGTGGGGTCATTCCAGCCGAAAGAAAGAAAAAAGGAAAGCTGGAACGACCCATCGAAAGGGAAATCTCTTGTTCGCACCATCTCGGTGTCGGCAGGGCTGAGAAGAATTTATCCAATTTTTGAAAATGCCACAAGTAGGCAGTAGCTGTTCCTTCTTAATAAGAGAAGGCCATGTACGAATCTGGGAGCTCCAAGTCACTTTACGTGTCCCACATCACCCTTTTCTTGTGATGCCGTCCTCGGACCGCGACAGGTTCATGCAAGCTGGTATGGCGGTAAATCATCCACGTTACCACCTAGAGTGCTTCTCTAAAGGAACGAACATGGAGATGGATTTGGAATTCATCATTAGCCATGAGACTTTGGGTAGCAAAGCTGGTGGGTGCCCAGGTTAAAAGCAAATTAGACCAGAGCCGATCTCAGAAGGCCCCACTAGAAAGTAAGGGAACAAGCGCACATAAGTTATTCCCAATAGCCTTTGGCGGCAGAATTTGATGGATACAAAAAGCTCTCTATATATATACGTCCAACTAACCAATATAAAAGCAAAAGCTAGCTCACTAGCGATTCTCTTTAGAATCAGTACTCTCTGCCTTTTTGACAATTTGGATGTCAAAATGTTCTATTCCTTGCACCATTTTGCATGGTGGGCATCCTTGGTCCCCAAGTTAAGGTCGTGGAGTTTGTAGATTGATGGTACATAGTATGATCTTATCTTATTCACTGAAACTGGAGAGTAATTTTCCTTTCAAATGATCCAAAATAGAGATCAAACACTCGGTCTTCCTTTTCCTGACAGGAAAAAGGAAAACGGAAAGAAAAAAAAAAGGAGATGGTCTTCCTCGATTCTTTCCGTAATTAATTGAAACACGTTATTCGGGAAGTACTTACTATCAAAAAACATTAGGAAAGTGCCAAAATACTCATCTATATATCGATCACCGTAACTGACGGATTCCCCAAATACTGCAGTCCTTCGTTTGAAACAGTGCGTTTGGATGGATCCGTATTTTGATCGGTGGACCTAGGGAGAGTGATGGTGAATTATTTGTCTGGTGGGCTCCCACATGCATACAATTATTAATGTGAACCGAGGTCCCGTCTAAGCCATGATAGGAATACATTTTTAACGATCCAGCCTCATCTGGAATACCCGGATCGGATCCATCAATAGATTAATCAACTGACTCAGGTCTGTAATCATGCATGGATCCATAAATCTCTGCAAGTGTGCAGCCAGGTAGATTTATCTTTGATTCACTGAAGAGTTTTGTTCTTTTCTCAAGAAAATTTATGACCATGTCCTTTCTCGGCTTCTACCAACCAGTCCTCGGCATGGTCCGATTCTTATGAGGAAGCTGTTGTTTTGAGTCAAAATGCTTGGAGATGTGGAACTTGTCTTGCACCTATGGGTTAATCGTAATGCTATGGAATCTAAAACATCATATCCATGAAGAAATTTTTGCTAGCACTTGGTCTATTTAGGTACAATGTATATATATAGAGAGGGAGAGAGAGAGGATAAGGTGATGGACGCATTTGGATGTGACCGATTTGCTCCATGCAGTTACCATGTAGATGGAACTCAATTTGGATGACAGGACTCCGCATAGCGACACCCACATTGTTAGATGATCCGCAGGTAAAGCACACTACGTTACTAACATAACCATTTCTTAAACAAACTTTACCAGACCCCAATTAAAGGCAGAAGAGAAATTCTTTACGTACCGCTCACGGTACAAAAAATCTGACATAAAGCCGTTTCTTTATATTAAATTATATAATTATTATTTTTAATATATATTAATATTATAATTTATTTTTTATTAAATTTAATAATAAAATATTTTTTTAAAAAAATTATGATATTTTTCACAAAATTATTACATCTTTTCATAAAAATTATGATACTCCTGCTCCACAGAATTATGATATCTTTTCATAAAAATTATACACTTCGTCTTCGTAAAAATATCATAATTTTAAGAAGAATGTCATAATTTTTTAAAAAATATTATAATATTTTTTTAAAATAAAATATCGTAATTTTTGTGAAGAGATGTCACAGAAATATTTTTTATCGTACAAAATTTTTAAATAAAAAATAATATATAAATATTAAATATATATTAAAAAATAATAATGATGTAGATCAACCGGATAAGATAGCATATTTTTACGTCAGATTTTCTATATCACCTGCAGCATAAAAAAAATTTTCAAAGATAAAAAAAAAATATTATACTGACACCCACCAGGGATTCGTGCCATAGGTTTGTGACATAAAAATCGGATTATATATAATATCAATTTACCGTCAATATAT
>KE505277.1:287608-314576 GCA_000441515.1 Elaeis oleifera
TATATATATATATAATTACTACTATATATATATATATATATATATATATATATATATATAATATCAAATTGTTCCCTTCTTTTTTTGTTCAAAAGCTTTAAGAAGTCAGCACCACTGCAACTACAACAATAGCACCGGAGGAGTTGAGATGCAACAGAAGTCCGGTGCAGGAGCCGAGGGAGCCGGAGAGAAAAAGGAGATGGTAAAAAACCCATGCATTTATTTACTGAAATAAATAAACAGCTAACGGACGCAAAAAAAGGTGGGGAACGTTTCCTTCCTTCCTTCTCCTCCCCTGCTTCCTTTAAAACACTGACACCCGAAAGCCACGACTCTCAAGCCTCCTTGTTACACGACAAACAACTCAACCTCGCAAGTTGCTGCTTTCAACTGCAAAAATCACTCACATTGCCTCCTCTCTCTCTCTCTGAGATCTTAAATAAAGGTACCAACTTTTATTTATTTATTTTTTTACCCGGGGCTTTTCTTATATATAAGCCACTGACCTATTGCTACTCTGCTCTTAGATCTGTTTCTCTCGCTTCCCCTCTCCTTATCTTCTTCCTCTTTCCTTCAGCTGCGAAGAGGAGGAAGCCGAGGAAGAGGTGGAGAGAACTCATGAAAGCTCTCTTGCTTCTTGGGGTTTCTGTTCTGGTTCTCGTGAGGTCTTCTTCCGGCTTTGAGTGGTGGAATGTGAGCGAGGTGGAAGCTGTGACCGATGGATTTGTCGGCAGGAATCCTCTCTTTGTGGGTCTGACCCTCATTCGAGGTGCCGACGCTAAAGGAGCTGGTATATGTGCTTCTCTGTCTATTTATTATTGGATCTATGCTCAACATTTGATTTTTCTTTTTGGTTATTCGTTTTCGTTCCAAAGTTACTCGAGTGGTGCTATGATTGCTGATGTTGGTTTTATTGCGAATCTCTCTGATAGCTATTTATTGCGATGCTTCTGACCCCGGAAAAGAAGTTTTTTTGGGTATTATATCATTTGGTTATAAATTTTACAAATTATATTTTTAAAAAAAAGAATTTTTTTGTGGTTGCTGCTCCTTTTCATTGTACTCATTCCATCACTTTTTTTAGATCATGTAATGATTATTCATAAGGTGTACTATTTATTTTCCAATACCTTTTTTTTTCCTGCTTTTGTCTTGCGGGTTTATTGTGTCCACTCGATACCACCATTGCAACAACAGCTCTTTTTCGTTGAAATTCTTTTCGTGTGTTGGGAGAGAATTAATCAGCATATCAGAACGTGTGGAAGATAACTCTAGATTGGTATACTGCTCGGTTTGCAATGATAACAGACCAGAAATTAAATAGCCTCATACGAAATTGAAGAGTTTTGGACATAATTTCTGGGTGTGATATGGTCCTTTTGTCAGCCAATATCATCTTTCTCTTTTTGTTTATTTCTTCTAGGTTCCATCTTTGACGTTTAATACATGTCCTTCTCGAAAACGAAGTTAAATCCATATTGAAAAGTTTGTCACTTGCAACATAAATGATTCCCCTGAATTCGAAATATGGGCAATCAGTGCAGATCTATTTGCTTAGAGTACGAGCATCTTTCTTTGTTATATGAAAGTTTGGAGATGAAGATAAAAATGTTTGGCCTCCATAATATCTATGCAATGCCTTGATTTCACTAATTTTTTATTGGGTTTAATTTCTATCTCTACCTATTTTTTCTTACTTTTTTTCAGTGTGTACGGACGGGAGCTTGCCGGGTTATCATCTACATCGTGGGTATGGATCAGGAGCAAACAGTTGGCTCATCCAATTAGAGGTGAGAGGACTCACATAAAATATAAAATTGATAGTCAAGTCTGATTCTAAACTCATACTACCTGCACATACTATTAATTGTGACAACTTAAAGTGCACCATAATGATGATATTTTTAAGAGCTTTCAGGCATTCATTTTCCTCCCATACTGTTACCTATTGAGGATATTTCTTCTTTGGACACACCAGGGAGGAGGCTGGTGCAGTGACATAAAACATGTGTTTTCCGCAAGACAACTCGCCGTGGTTCATCATACCATATGGAGAGGATGATACCGTTCACTGGAATATTGAGTAACAAGCGTGAAGAAAATCCTGGTCTGTCTCAGACAGTATCCCCCATGTTCTTTGTTTAGCAGGGTTAAATTCTTGCTATCTGTTCTGTGAATTTGAGAATAAGTATTTCTTAGCTTCCTTATATTTACTATTTTACCAATCATTCTTGTACTACTTGCAGATTTTTTTAATTGGAACAGAGTCAAGGTTCGCTACTGTGATGGTGCATCATTTCTTGGTGAAGGTTATAATGCGGTTAGTATAAGATATAATTTCCAGCTATATTACTAGTTTGGTATGCGATCAAGCAATAATTATTGGAGCATGACATTTTGACATGCAGTGTTTTTTGATATCATCAGATTCATCATGGTGAACCGTTTGATTCTAGAATTAGCTAGAACATTTGTCATCACATGTTCTCTTATTTTGAAAGCATATCAAGGACACTTTGACTGGCGTTAACATTTCTGATGGTGAAGATTTTGCAATTTTTTTCTTTTTTTTGATATTTATCAATAGTTTAATCTCAATTAAAGGAAGAACTTTGTGCTTCAAAAAAAAAAGAAGAAGAAGAAAATAAAGAAGGCTTAAAATTTGGTGAAAATTGAAAGGTTTGCTATTACAAAAGGCAAAGTGAGAACGAAAATGAAATATATGGATTTGGTGAATTTTAGTGCAAGTTAAGCACAAAACTGAGTAAAGAATCTGAGGGAGAGAAAAGGCAAATATTTAGACCATATTATATACACTGAGTATGTGAATCACAAGAATGATCAATGAAAAATCATGAGACCATAAGAAGATGAAATGGCCTCCTTGATAAGAAGAAATTTAATAAGAATCTTGCTTGAAGAGCTATGTGGAAACCAGCACGCAATGAAAGAAGAACTACAAGAGGCTTTGGGTAAAAGTAAACGAGGGTTTAGAAAGAGCGAAGAGCGAAGAGATGATTATAAGGTGGAATTGTTTTTGATTAAAGAAAATGTTGGAAGGATTTTTCTTGGCCTTGGACTGGAAAAAAAATGCCCATGAGTGAATGACTGGTAACAGCTTATACTGAAGAAAGAAAGTGACAAGATCGTCCCAGTTGTCTTGGAGTCAAATCTTTCGAGTTTCGCTGTGAAGCAACTGTTGGGTGCAACTGACAGGAACAAGAACAGGTAAGGTTGCTCCTGCCAAAAAGACCAACAGAGGAGGTGGTTATCTTATTCAAGTTTGTCATGAGGACGTCTCTAGAACAAAGAGAAAAGCCTTCAAATTATACTAGATACGTGCACTCAGAGTACCATAGATCCTACTTGATGGATGGTAAGAAGAAACAAAAATCCAAAGGGTTACTTGGAAGCATTAAAATAATGCATACGAACCTTGAGAGGTACAGAATGGGTATGAGGGAAAGTAACAGTTGTTCAAACTTCTTATTAAGGGATTAGAGTTTTCCCTGAACTTCAAGTCCTTGTTATTGATGCATGAATTTTGATGTGGCATGTGGCATGTTATTTGCAAATGTCATCATGTTTCTGATGAGTGTAGAAGGTACACTACATGGAACTAGAACTCCAAAGGTACTTTTCAGAAAATCAACAGTCACACCAAAATAATGAACATGAATGGAACTTTCTTCATATAATTCATGGAATTGATTGTGTGGTCAGAATTAGGGGACTGCAGTTATGTATGGAAAGAATAATAAGTCTCCATTACAAGAGGCTCTCTCTTTTACTTGTTTGGTGCCAAGGTCTTTATTTCTTCTGGACCCATGAATCTGTTCCAACTTTTCTTAGAATACACAGTTCCACCTCATGGCATCATCCTACAACAATTTTTATCAGATGTTTAGCAGTATTATGAAGGGATAGCTATGGTATGGCATCAATCTCAAACTAGATTGCAACTTCATGCCATTTGATGCAGCATGAAGAGTGAAGAGTGATTTGATCCCCATGCTTAAGCTTGGAAGATCAACCTATCAATTAAGGGCATTTGATCTCTGAGAAATTTTATTAAAATATAAAAAGCCCTCCTTCATACAATGTATTGTGTAATAGAAGCACATATAGGATATGATGCCTAATTTGGGCATTAAAACTGCTACAAAGTTGTGCTAGAAATAGGACTTAATAAGAAGGAAACATGCTAAAATTATTCAACTACAAAAGTAGAAACCTAGCAAGCAATAGGATATTGTCTCCAATAAAAAAATTTATAGGAAAATCCACTGAATAAAATCAAATATTTGCTTGTCAAAATATTTGCTTGAAAATCCTCTAGCTCATGTGAAACTTAGGATGGTCCAGTTGGTCATCCTACCCCCTGACTGCACCCTCTGTTGCACCACCATGTCCATTGCCACTTGACACTACAAGGAATAGAGTTGATTGTTCCCTCTAATATATCTAATTCTTGCTATAGCTCCAACTCCTGTTCCTACTTCTATTCTCAGCTTTCTAACTGGCTGCCTATCTCATAATGGATACCCAATTTGCATTTTCTAAGAGTTGCCAATGGCCTATTATATAAGGGATCATCATTATTTCAGCATCATCACATCAGAGAAATATAGGGCTTTTGTGATGGTCCTTACAGAAAAGAATATTTCTTATCTATATTCTTTTCTACCAGAATTCATAACTTGAGATTTCTATGTTATATTCTTTTGTTAAAGGTTAAAGCATAGTATATTTTCAAGAGATGATCCATGAAAGTTATTAATTGTGGCCCATACTTGAATCCATTTTTTCCCAATAGAGGTGATCTATACTTCTCAAAATCAACCTTGGTGCAATTTCAGAGATCTGAAATGTCCTTATTGCAATTTACAACTTGATACATTATGGAAAGGTTTTAATATTTCCTCTGCAGCTCATGAAGCTGGTTTTGGGGAAAAATATTATGGATTGATAACATCGTGCAGTACTGGAATTATGACTGTTTATATGCTTTTCAATTTCTGAAATTTTCCTCAGAATGTTTATAGTGTTTACAGGAAGATGAATTAAGCTGCATCATATCATCTGCAAGGAATCATGCTTTCAATAAGCTATGTCCGGCCTTATTCAATTTCTGTTATTACTGTTTTCTATCAAATGCATTTTGACTTCTGAGATTTTAATAGTTCACCTTCTTTAAAGTCTTTGCCTGATAAATATTTGTTAGTATATGCTCAGAGATATGAAAATATTGCTCTATCGCTTTTAGGCTGCTGGCCTATATTTTCGAGGGCAGCGTATCTGGTTAGCAGTGATGGAAGATCTAATGTCAAAGGGAATGCGTTATGCCAACCAGGTCTTCTTACCCTATTCATGTGATGTGATCTTGAATTCTTGATCTTGGTTCAAGTTCTACAGTGAATATATTATATTAATGCTTTCAGGCCCTTCTTTCTGGTTGTTCTGCTGGGGACTAGCATCCATTCTACACTGTGATGAATTTCGAGCATTATTTCCAAGAAGAACAAAAGTCAAGTGCCTTGGTGATGCCGGAATGTTCTTGATGCGTATGTGCTTGACAAAATTAATTTTACTCTCGCATCTCTTGTCTAAGTTATGTGCATCCACTATTCATTGCTGTATTTGAACATAAACTTTTAATAATGTATGTTTTTATTTGCTAAATACACCTCTAATCTGTGTTTTCTCTAATTTCTGCTGATAACATTTGGTGTTCAATTTGTAGAGTTGATGTAGCGGGTGGCGAACCCTGAGATCCTTCTTTGGAGGTGTTGTGAACTTTCAGGTATCTATGTGATATATGTTTGAGTTGTAAGGAATTAACTATTAGCTCATTTCTGATATATTGCTATTCCGTTTATGAAAAACTCTCATGACTACCCAGGGGGCGGCAAAGAACTTGCCAAGGACTTGTACTTCTCGCATGGATGCAACTTCGGTAATTTACTTTCTTCATATAGATGGATGACTAGTAACAACAACTAAATTGAAATGCTTTGTTTTGAATTTTTTTTTTCTTCCCCATATTGTCTCTTTGCAGTGCTTCTTTCCACAGAACATTGTGGCCAATGTTCGGACCCCACTTTTTCTTTTGAATACAGCCTATGATGTATGGCAGGTATTTCTTATCCTTAAAAGCATGTAAATGTTCTCATTTGATACTGAAATGGTACTTAAGGAACCTGTGACTGAGCCTATGGAGTTATGAGCCTATGACTGCAAATGTAAATTTTCTTATTAAGTTTTCATATTTCAGAATAATGACTTCAAAATAACCCTTGATTAATGAGTGGTGCAAACTTAAGGTTAACTAGATCACCTCTATTTTCTCTAACAATTTCTTCTCTGCTTCTGAATTTGCAGATTCAGGAAAGTTTAGCTCCCAGAACAGCTGATCCTCGTGGTTACTGGCGAGAATGTAAAATGAATTATGCAAAATGTGATGCATATCAAATCCAGGTTCTGCAAGGTATTCATTTTCTTCTCTTCCCCAGCTTTGGCTTGTAAAACAGGTAAACCATTTACATGGCTGCTTTCTATAATGCAGGGTTCAGGAATCAAATGCTTAATGCTGTAAAAGGATTCTCCACGTACGGGCAAAATGGGTTATTTATAAATTCATGTTTTGCTCATTGCCAAAGTGAGAGGCAGGACACATGGTATTCAAGTAATTCTCCCCTTATCGGGAACAAGGTATCATACATTAAAACTACTTGGATTCAATTTGAATACTAGAATAATTGTTGTAACATGATACATTGGAGTATATTCATGCATCAGTGTGCCTTCCGTGGGTGAAATTTCAAACACTATTTGAATGTAGCTATATTTTTAAAAGAATAAGCCACTAAGATAAGTATCATATCACTCATGGATTGTTGCACTATGCCAAACTGGCCAGTTTGGGGAGTGCCAAACTGGATTGATCGGTTAACAGCATGGTTCAGTGCATTGATTCGGAACCCTGACCTGGACTGGTTGGTTACTGGCACAGTTCAATGCACTGATTCAAAATGGAGGGAGAGGGAGAAGGAGAGAGAGGAAAGAGAGGAGGGAGAGGGAGGGGGGGTGCGGGGCGAGGGCTTTAAAGCTCTCATGGCTTGTCAATAGGGGGTTCTCCTGTTTCGTTTTGAAATAGGAGATGCCTTGTAATTTTTTTGCCAATTTGAAACTGAAGTCGGCAAATGGGCTTTAAAGCTCTCATGGTTTGCTGACTTCACTTTCCAAATGGGCCAAAAAAAAGGGACTATTGCCAACTTCAGTTTGAATTCAGCAAAAAAAAAAAGTTCATCCAAGAACGGGACAATACAGACCTGTACCATGCTAGTCGCCAACCGATACCAACCTCGGGACCGGTTCAGCGAACCTATTATCACCTAAGCCGAACTTATGAAGTCTTTAAGTATATCATAGAAATTTAGATGGAAGTCAAATGGTATCCAGGCAAATAAGAAGAATTTCATTAATCCAAATTGGCTTCACGCCAATCTGATGATAAAGTGTGCCAATCCAAGCAAAATAGAAGAGCTTCAAAAAAATCACAAAATGATATGAACAAAGAGAACTTTCTGTAAGCAATGAGGAACAACCTAAACATGGCTTTGATCTTTATTTCTGAAGGGACGCCTGATAGAGATCATGTGAAGCTTCCAGCAGATTATGACAAGGACAGTTATATTGAATATAAATATGGTAGATAAGTTTCATCATTGTACTTTTCTCATCTCGCTGCTTTTCAAATATTAGAGAGCAACATGGAAAACCGGTAATGGCAGCCAATATGGGTTATCTACAGAGTTTAACTATCATATGTTAGACATTCTTCATAATCATTGAGACACAAGAACATAGAAAGTAGCTTTAAAGAGTAGCCACTAAAGCAGGACTGCTAGTGCTATGTTAGCTTTTGATGATCCTTCAAACTTCTTTTGGGCTCTCTTTGGTGCAAGGAGAGTTACATATGTTCATACAGCTGCCATTGCCCATTTTCCAGCCATTACAACTACTCTCTTTTGCAACCCTCACATAATAAAGTGGATAGTGTTTTAGGGTCCTCATTATTGTTTGAAGCTGCAATCTACTGTCCCCATGACAAAGGGTTCCATAAACTATGGATTTTTTATTTCCATTTGAAATTTTCTTCTGGTTTACTTCATCAAACTGCTTTATTCCTTGCTAAAATACCTCCATTCAGTACTCATAAGGAAGATAGGAGGGAAAAGGAAGTTTATAGAATAAATGGTGAAAAGAACTGAACATCTCATCATGGTAGCATATTGTTCCCGGGTTGGAGTGGTGCGTTTATATGCTTATGACCATACCTTTCATTTCTGAACTGTCTACTTTGCGTACCCCTGGAAAAGATAAAAGCTGAAGCAGATGTACTCCGATCCTAAATTTTTTGGACTTATTACCTTTCTCTTTCAGTTTTGCCCATACGATGTATGAAAATGTTCGAATCATAAGCAGTCCAAATCTTTTGAATTGCCACTTACCCATAACTAGGAGATGTGTGGCTATGTAGCTGCAGCTTTAGTCTTATGGAACCATGCGGAGACAGTTGTGGAATTTTAGAAAGCTTTTTCAATTTTTTTGGGAATATGTTATGGTATGTCAACAAATCCTAAACAAAATCATATATAGTTTCTCATCCACATGGCATTTTTGTTGCTCATACATTTCTTTAACATGGTTGAAAGGATGGACAATTGACTGGCTATTTGAAATATCAAAAGCCAAAAATTCTTTATTCGATATGGAGGTTCATCTTTGTGAACTAGATCAATATATTAATCCTCCAGAAATAACTACTTATGAGAGTCGATAAAAGAATATTTGCAAATGATAAACTAAAGATAGATAGACCATGAGAAAAGCTCCTACAATTATTTCCTGTTATTAGTAGTTAGGAAAGCTGCTAATCACTCTGCTCCATCATCTAAAAGAAAAAGATATTAACTGAGCCTTATTATCATGCCTTTATTGTTAGCTTCCTATTCATGAAAGCAGATCCTATGTCCTATTTTTCTCAAGTAGATGATCAACTCCTATTCAAGCCCATCAATTATGAATTGGCTTTTAGCAAGCAGGGGATTTAATGTGTAGCGGTGACTGGTTCTTTAATTAGTCTGAAGTCAAGGCAATAGACTGTCCATACCCTTGTGACAAGAGCTGTCAACATCAAGAGAAAACCAAAGAAGCATAGAGGAAAGCACAAGGACAATCCTTAGTTCATTAAGATGAATGATAAATAGCAAGAGCTGACAGATAAGAGAATCTATGATCCTTTAGTTATTTCTATAAGTTAGATTCGAGCACAAGCAAATGGCATGTTAATTCAGCAAATCAATAATCTTATATCGTTCTTCCATGTTCATGGAAGTAGAATGATAGAAATTTGGAAGATTTTATGACAGAAGAGATAAGAAAAGCTTGTCTTGTTTGCATATTTGTTGGGTCATAGTGTTGTACAAGACTTCAGTCCACTAGTATAAATTGATGGAAAAATTGGTGAGTTTCCAATGATGACAAGTGTACGTTGCAGGCTTATTTTGAGCTGCTCTTTTTCTGTTCCTGTAAACTCAACTCATTGAAATCGATTAGGAGACCTCTAGGGTTCATATTATTAACAGATGCTATGGTATTCATGATTTTGAGTGCTGCATTATATTGGTCTGTATCGAATGTCACATAATATATCAGTAGGGAATCAATTCATGATATGCCTCTCATACTGTATCAATACTTAAACTGTACCATAATGATACTGTAGCAATTGGGTATAGGCAAGGGTGCAAAAATGAGTATTTAAAATATCTAGGTCTTTTCCTGGTTCGGGATTGTATGGAATACTCTCATCCCAACACTTGGGATTGTCTGGCATCCAATTAGTGTATAAGGACTACTTATTTTTTTTTTTAAATTTTTCTTGTTCAAGTTTATTTTTGTCTTAAATGAATATTTAACTGAATATTGACATGTTATCGATGAGGTTCTTGATGGAACAGGCTGGATGCTGAATGCTGGATCTGCACTCCTTCCCCTCCTTTGTCCTCTCCTTTTCTTTTCTCCCTCTCCCTCTCTCTCCCTCTCTTTCTCTGTCTTTACCTGCATTGCCCCCTGCACTAAGCCAAAGAGAGAGAGAATGGCCCCCATTGCTTTCTCTCTTTTAATTTGAAATCAAGCAATTTGATTGGTTCGTGCCTGGTACCGGCCAAATCGCACTTGGCACTTGTTGGTTCCAACAAGATTGGCTAGAAGAGGAGGGCATCCTGACCTATTAATCGAGTGATGTCCCATAGATTTGTGGTCCCAAATCCTATCAAAACAGGATGGTGCTGATGGTACCATATCATTTCTGTGGAACCTAAATCCTTGCTCAAAACCTTTTGTTCTTAATTGATATGACTCAAGAATGTCAAGTGTGATAACGGCTAATGGGCATGTTGTGGCTAGGGAATTTCATAGCAAATAGCGGATAGCAGGCACTATAGCAGGTGGTACAAACCCAAAGTAGGTTGTTAAAATATATCAATATATTTCTAAGTATCAAATCAATACTTTTTCATCAAATCAAGTACAAAGCTATAAAACCTCACTGACCTAATTTCATAAGTTATACACATAATAAGTTTTTAGCTTCATATATTTGATTCATCGATTAAAAGATGAATTATTCTCAGAAGAATATTCATATCACATGACACAGAGACATGTTACTAACAATTAACACATTAGTAAGTTTGGGCCAAGACCTTTGGCTAATGGCCATCTCCCTTCCAAATGATCCTGCAGCTCTTGTGTGTAAAAGAATCTCCCTTGAAATTTCATCTTGCAAATTCTGATCATTAGGGTCGAACTTTAAAATGCACTCAACTTTTCAATTTTATTCTTATTAGCATAGAAGAAGGGGTTCGGGAAGTAACCCGCCTATGCAATGGGCCTTTACATTTTACATCCCATCTTGAATCAGTGAATCCCAAATTGGAAGTAATTTTTTTCCATCTTTGTTCAAATGGAAAGCTATCTCCTTCTTAGCATTCATCAATAACCCCATTTATAACCGATGGCCATACCTCAGCACTTCTTATAAGGGCTCCACCATGTCAAAGCAAATGCCACATTCTTCCAAAATGTGGAGCTTAGAATTATCCTTTGGATCTTGCTTGAAGTCTCCCAACCACCAACTCTTTCTCTTACTCATCATACTTTGGAAGTTCCAAAAATTAACAAATCAAGTCTATCTTAGTCTTGCCGAATCCTTTTTAGGTCCTATTTGGATATTCCTACAAGATTGGGCTGAAAATCTTGCAGGATTCATGGAATGGGCCGTTCCTTTAAGCATGGCTCTATCAACCAAACACCTCTCGGTCCAAATCTTGTGGGAACAAAAATGACCTCCATGGATCTTTTTTCTTCTTGAAGCCCAAAGGCTGTGATTTGGGCTGGGATTTTAGCAGGCCCTTGAAAGATATGAGCGAGATAGGCGAGCAGGCTTGATTCTTGTAGGATCTTCAGCCAAGTCTTGGAGAAGTATCCAAACAAACCCATATTGGTGAACTTTCTTATCATGCTAAGGATTAAGGTATGTTCATTTAAACTTGCTCTTGCATATAGCACCCACTATAACCCAAAGCATGGTGGCCACTGTGGCAGTTTGTTACCCTCTATATTAAGTGTTATAGGCCTAAATGCTACAAGGCACTATAGCACATAGCATAGTGGTTTAAGTTCAAAATCCCTATAGCAGCCTATGGCCAATTTTAAACAATATGACTAATTAAGAGACCAATATATCACTCATGGATTGCAACTTTTGCAAAGTTTAAATTTGTGGAAGCATATAGGTTGAAGGATAAGAATATTGATGAAACGAAGATTGACATTCAGATGCGAGTAATGAAGAATGATGAAACAAAGATTGGCATTCAGATACTATAGTAACATATCACGGAGAAAACATGAATCTTGGCAAAAATATGGAAAATTGGTTTCTGGAATAAAATGGTAAGCTGTGAAGAGGGTACACCAGACAAGTTTAGTGAAAATGAGTAGTATGGTTGACAAGTCTTGTTAGGTACCGAAAACTTATACATGTAAATGCCCTTTGAATTCATTTTTACCGCTCTTTCAAGCAGTTCTCAACATTGTCTGCTCATGATTTACATATTATTCCCCTTCTCTTACTGTATTTAAGTTATCTGGCAAAGAAAATGGATGTTATTGACATGTCCAACTCATAAATCTCTGTGGAGATTTAATTTACTGTCTCATGTCAGGGAGCATTAAGTTGTACGTTTTTTTTCCAAAAAAATGTATAGTTGATGAAACTGTCTGACTGTTTGTTTGATTCCATTTTTGATTCTGTAAAATTCAAGCCTGCACTCCTATAAGATTCTTTTGATCAAACTTGCTGCACTCTTAATTGATGGAGTATCTAATTACCAGAAGAAAAAAATTAAGAAATAATGAAACAAATTTAATGTTATAATAAAGAAGTTTCTTGCATTTAAAAAAAACACTAGTCACTGTTGTTTTTGCTTTTCACTGAACATGTTGTAAGCACAAGTTTCATTTATAGACATATGTTACATGACGTGTCATCTCATTATCACATTTTTAACTTTTGAGTTCTTACTCTTCCCTTAAGTTTTCTGAATAATTCTCACATGACAATCAGACCAATAGATCCAAACTTAGAGTTTACTCTCAGCAGGAGATCTTTGGTCATCTGGTTGTGGTCTCCATAGGTACTCTTGTAAGCTATACCGAGAAAAATTTCCAACTGAAACAGTTTGTTTATTTAAATTTCTTAAAAATATGACTGAATTTGATCTGCGCAGGCCATCAAAGAACTTGCATTCTAATTCACTGTTTCTGCAATTCTCCTTTGAAAAATGGGTTCAGAAAGCTGAAAGATAAAATGGTCATCTGAATATTCCATAAAACTCATAAAACCTGTATTCCATCATAAAGTCCATGAAGCCATTGATCAAGAAAGGGGCATTATCATGACAGTGCGAGAATGGATGTTTCTGTAGATCAAGCCAGTACTACCACCGGATTTGCTTTGACTGTTTGTTACCAATGAACTTTCGAATTCTCTAGAATGCTGGTTGTCTCTACATTCATCTCTTGGTAGCTAACCATCAATAAATCATTGTTCCATCCATTATTCATTTATTCATATAATTGATAGAACATTCATCATTCCACTATCATAATTTTCCTGTTACCGTGCAGAGAATTGCAACAGCTGTTGGTGACTGGTACTTTGATCGATCCAGCATAAAGTCAATGGACTGCCCATTCCCTTGTGACAGGACTTGCCACAATCTGATATTCAGGAGAAGGCACTGAATTACCATTGATGATTCCTCATAATCTTGAAGCATTGCGTATTCTTATTTAGGTGAAATAATAAGTAGAAAAGAATACAGAGGTCTGTAAGTTTCTTGCTTGCTGTAACCCAGAGTCCAGCAATGAAATTAACTTGTATTGGATTCTGCATTCATCCAATAAATGATTCTTCCACATGTTCATGGAAGGCAAAGAAATCCGAAAGATATCATTATAGCATATGCCAATTGTATCTTTGTAGAACTCAACAGATTTGAGCTTAGAAATATATTAAAGCATCTACTATTTATTTCTGGTCTTTCAAAACAGACAGGTGCATGGTGTTTTTTGTTTTTGGTAGTATTGTTTACCCTCCTTCTAATCGTCCAAACTAATTTCACCGGTCAGCTGTCATGTGGTGGGCATTTTCAGTGTTCCAGGTTCATTATCGGAAGCTTTACATTTTCCCAGCATAATAGCAAAATAAGACCCAAAGAAAATCACTCCTAGAAAACCACATGCTCAAGAAACTTAGAGACACATATAAAGTAACAGCTAACAATGGTGTTTATTAGACATGAAGAACCTTCACAGCTGGTTCAATGCTTCTGCGCCGTTCTCAAATGGACATGGAGATGTGTCATCGAAAACTTCATCTGGTTTGGTAAATGTTTCTTGATACAGTTTGTCAGCTAAGTGACCCATCAAAAGGCTGCTTGTTGGTACTCGACAACATACAATACATCAGTTTTCATCAAAAAAAAAAACAAACATATACAATACATCAGTTGATTGACCAATCAAAAGGCTACACAAGTACAGAGCAGTGAATTGACCAATCAAAAGTTAAACAACCACTGTATCTTTTTCACGAGATTTCTGCCATTATATGGGACTACTTTCGCATTGATGGCAATCATGTGTGCAAATGAATAGGCAATAGACTGAGCACCAGAGCGGTATCTTGAAAAATTCTTTTTTTTTTTTTTATCAATTACATATGAGTCTAAAGGCTGACACAAAGGTACTTGGTCTATCCTGGGCGCGAGGTCAAAATATCTCATCGCTAGTGTCAGTGCAGAATTAGTTTCAAGAGCCTCTATCTCGTCATACACCTCCCAGGATGCCACTCCTTCCACAGCTTGAAATCCCGTGTTGCTTGAATGGCCGAACGTAGCAACTACTTGGGTTGGAGCCTTGTCAGTGAGCTATGCGGAAAATCACCAAATCACCCTGCTATAATCTATACTCTCTCTCTCTCTCTCCCCCTATCTATTCCTAGTTTCATCGAATAATCCACCACATTATTACAGAAGAAGAAGGGAAACCCACACGGAATGCTGAAGCTAAGAAAGGAATTTACATAAGAAAGCCAGAAAGATCGGATCTGCAATCCAATGCTCAAAACCGAGTGCATCAAACACTGAAAACATATATATGAATGCAGTTTGTAGGAGTGAGTCAGCTGCTGAGACGAGAAGCAGATGCGAGTGCCACTGCTTGAGCCCAAACCTTGAGCCTAGCCTTCACATCCCTGGGGTCATCGCCTGCTTCAAAGAAGAAAACATAGCAATGCCACATTTAGCAATGCAAGATTACACCTCCAAAATTTGATTAAACTATATATTTCTTACGCATCATCATTTTATCCTATGCTAATTTTGTTTCAATAAGTGCTATGCTACACAAACTTTGCAAAGTTCCAGCGAAATTTTTAAGTGCGCTTTAAAGCGGTATAATATATGGTTCTGTCCTCACTCTAGCTCTGGTTTGCCACAATCCTTCCTCGTCGTAGACTATCCATACCATCATCGCCAAATATCACAATCCCGTGATCGCTGCCACTTGTCATCCTCATCATCGTGGTCAGGCCCATCAAATCTTAGTGTTGAAGCATGATCTACTTTAGCTCATGCAATCATATGCAAGAAATCATTGGGCTCCCTAAACGCCCTTCCCGTCTTTCCATGTCCGATCCACTCTGCCGTACACAGTTAATCCCTAACGACCCAATCTGCGGTCCACAGTAATTCAACAGCACCTCACTCCATCACCGTCCATCAAATTCTTGCAACAGAGAACACTACTGGTGGTAATAGCAGCAGTCCTAGTGGTGGCAAACAGAAAACAACACTGTAGAGACTGGAGAGAGAATATGGGGGGGCTTCTCGCTCTTACCTGGGCTGGAGATCCTCCAGTTAGCTATGGGGGAATTGCCGCCGCTGCTGGTATCCAGCGCCGATCCGGAGAGGGCGCACGGGATCTCGACCGTCCAATCACTGGGCAGCTCCAGCCCCAGATCCCGGCACGCCTTCACCTCCTCCATGTCCATACACAACGTCCCACCCACCTCTCGGCCGCACCAAACCCTGCACTCCCCGACCTCCATCCCCTCCGCCTCCGCCGCCGCCCCTCCTCCGCCATCCTCTTCTTCATCTCCCACGACCGGTCCAGCCACCGCTCCCTCGCCCTCCTCCGCCTCCTCCCCCCGCCACCACACCCACCCCGCCGACCCCGCGCCTCCGTCTCGCTCGCGTACTCCTTCTCTGCCCGCCCGGCCTTCCCCGGCGAGGCGTCCCGGCAGCGACGCCCAGTCCTTGTCGGAGTCCTCCCCCTCCTCTTCCATCAACGACGCCAGCATGCTCGTCCTCACCACCACCTTCTCGTCCTCCGATACCTCGGCGTCCGCGTCATTGCCGTCCGAGCTCTCGATCGAGAGGCGCGAGATCCGCCTATACCCGATGTCGTCGTCGTCGTCGTCGCCGTCCGGCATGAACGAAGGACGCCGCCGTAATCATCATCATCATCTTTGACGAAATCTTGGGCGGCCATCATGGTCACATCCGAAGCCATTAGTAATTGGCTTTCGAAGAGCGCTCGGAAACAGAGAAGAAGAGGGGCGGAATGCGAGAATATTTCTTTCGGTGGGAGCTGAGAAGACGTGCACTGGGTTGGACTTGGAATGCGTATATAATGATTGGTCTGGTGGTGAAAACTTACTATAATGCCCTTTTGGATATCGGTAAGCTATTAAATTATTTAATAAATATACAATAATAATCTAATGGAAACAGAACGTCCTGTGGCCGTAGAGTGTGCAGTGGTGGCGAAAACACAACATGGCTTTCACAATTCCTCACATTTAAAGTAATTAACGGAATATTTCGCATGTTCTGCAACTAAATGAAAACTAATTGGATTCCTCGACTATTAATTAAATTTACCAAAATTATGAGAATGACATGCAGTCCTTTAGAAGAAAATCCACACCAGCAAACAAATGAATGATTCTCAACTGACATTAAAAATTTAAGTTAGTAGTATCATTTTGTCAAACATTAAAGAACAAAACTTTTACTGTCTATGGATATAATCTTAATAACCTTATATACAATTGTACACTATGCTACAATAGTTCCCCGAAAAGTTCTTATAAAACTCTGTAAATCTCCGCGACATTGAGAGCTCATGTGCACTACTGCTCCACCATCCATACATATTTTACTATATATTTGGATTCATTTAGCATGTTAGACCGTTTTCATTAGTCTACCTTATTACTTATCACTGAATTATATATCTTGTATCCCTAGTCGATTAACTGTTGCCGGTGCTTTAATCATGCTGCTGGTTTTGGTTAGTTTGAGGTTACTTTAATTTTGCTATCTTCGAGATATGCTCTTCATTCTGAATATTTTTGGAACTGCCGCAGTGAAAAGTAGCTTTGGTTTTCTTTCATACCCAAATAGCTGAATCTTTCCATCCTTATCTGATGATCCTTTTATCTAAAAATATTTTATTTTATCTTTTTTTAAAAAAAATTGTTTTATGCTCTACGGAATAGCGGTTGTTGGATGGGACGTGATTTTACGAGTGAAGCTGGCAGGCAACCCCCATAATTAAAAGAAAGAAATAAAGGTTTAGATGTTAGCACGTGAGTTCCCAAAGCTGCTTCGCGGAATCTGTTGCCCAGTGCGAGACACGACATACTCCAAGCAAAATGAAATAAATAAATTACAGTTTCACCCTTTAAATTTTAGCGATTCTCACGCCTACCCTCTTATCTTTACAAATTTTCAGAATAACCCTGTACATTTCTCAAAATATTTCAAACCGATCCTATTATCCGTCAACCGGCCAACACCATTTCAAAAGACTAAAATACCCTCACCCTCTTCAGAAACCATCCTGCTTCCTACCTCCGCTCTCGTCGAATAGCCGTTATCATCAAGTAACCTGGCTCCGCCACTAACAAATTCTTCTCCTCCATAGAGTTACCATACCACTGCTTGGTCCGCCAGCTGTTAGGAAGAATCCTTCTGCTTCCCTCCAAAACCCTGACACCAACTGGATAACCACCTCCCCCTCCAAATTCTTGATCCAAGTTCTCATCTCTTTTTTCATTTTTTTTTAAAATTTGTTTAACGTTTCTAGGTGATATGTGTGTATATACAGGGCTTAATTTAATCGCTTCTCATTGAGCATAGACGAGGACAAGCTCTGAGAATTTTATGAAATACGAATTTTATGATGTCATTTATTACCTTTTCTACTTATGTATATATTTTAAGAAAAGATATGAAGGTTTTAAAGTTTTTTAAATAGCTATTTCTGATCCTCTAGAATTGGAAAAGATTGGATTCCGAAATTGGTTTAATATGAAACACGGCTTGCCAATGAGTATAAAGTTGGTACATAAAATATCATATTTTATCGATTATGAAACATGATCCTATCACGAATATAAATTAATCTAACATGAATATTCATGAGCAATGCACTAAACTATGATGTGACTAAATACAAAGAATAATTTATGATTGTATTTGCAATATAAACTTGGAATCATGTCAATGAAATATTGATGATTTGTATATGCGTGATTGGCTTTGTTACTTGTTTATCATGCTATACTATAAATTATATTTTTACAATAATTTTATTTCTTTAAAAGATGTATTATTTATAAAAAATTGATATTTCATTCAACAAAATAGTGTAAGTTTTACTTATTAATTCTTGTGTACTTCACCTCTTTTTGTATATTTCTTTCTTTTTTTAAACGAACAAGGTCCCTGGAAAATGAAAAATGATATAGGCTTAGAATTTGCACTACCAAATTTGGTAATTTTATAGTATAATTCAAGTTCTTTAATTGACTACGAATTTGTAGTTGGAGACTTTCTGGATTTTGAGGTTATGTATATTAGTATCTAAATTTAGATTTAACTGCTCTGAATCAATATTTATTCAATTATTTAATAAATAATAAATTTATATTTTTATTTTATTTGAGATTATGATTATTGGCTTCGTGTTATTGTGGGCTATATCTTTCAACAGCATGACTGTATTATATCTCAAATTTAGAGATTTATATTATGTGAGATGGTGTATAGTGTATGCTAGAAAAGCAGAGATTTTGAGTTCTAGTTCCAAAGTTGGGTGCTTCTCTGAATTGATACAGTTGTCAACCTAACGTGCACCGGCACTTGAGGAATGATAGCGTGGAAGCTCCGAGCCACAAGAAACTTTCCATGGTGGTCTTGCACACAAAATTTTATTTTGATGCACTTATTTAGACCGTTTATGCCCCCATAGATAATTGGTATGCGTCAAATTGAAAGGCGCTGCTTCTCAAAGATTGGAACAATGGTAGATGTTGTTTCTCAATTATACGGAGATTGTTTTTTTTTTTCTCTCTCTCTCTTTTAGGAGTGCTTGATATAGGAGATAATGGAATTGTCCATAAGCTTATAGTTTAAAGGTGAATGATGTGGAAGACGTTCATGAACTGGAGGCCGTTGGAGATGTTGTAATTAGAGCATTTTGGTCCAAAGATTTATCATATCTTGTGAAGGTCACATGCTATCATTATTAGCGAGATAAACAGCGGGATCATTTTGTAACATATTGGAAATATGGAGGATTACTTTGAAATTTTTAAGGAAAAGGGGTACGTGTGAATTGAGCAAACCTATTTCCATCCTTGAACAAGCACGCCTTTTCCCATATTAAATCCACTCGCCCTGGACTTTTGGTGCGTTATCATGTACCACCCTTGCATCACCAAATGGACAAATGGATGGTGCGGATCCGGCAAGATAAATCCCCGTGTGGTTTCCTCTGCGACGCCGTCAGCGCGCGGTAAACGCCGAACCGGAAGGCGACAAGGGCGAGGCGGGCGACCGCGCGGAACAACCTGTTCCTGTGGTGGGCCCCACCATATCTGTACACGTGGCGCACGTGGAAAGGTCCGTCGAGGTTGGGTCCTTATTCGGGGGGCGACGAGTCTCCGGCACACGGCGCGGAGGCGTCACCTTATTCGGGTCGACGGCCCCTTTCCAGACCGCCCGATCTCCGCGTCAGATGGCTCGGCCGCCGTCTGATCTCCACGCGATTTGATGATCACCAGGCGAGGGGCTCGACAAAAGAGTGACGTGGAGATAAGGGAGCCGCGTCCCCGGAATCCTATTTAAATTTAGAATTTATAATTACTATGTTGAGAAAGTTGGGACAGGACGTGCTGTTATGTCCACCGAACACGTGCACCATTCCGTTTCCATGTCAGACTCTCTGTGGACCCCATAGGATCACGCGCTCGCGTTTGCTGAGAGCTAGTTTTAGATATTTTGCGCGTTGGAGATGGAACAAAGAGGTGGATTGGGGTTACATCAACACGGACGGTAAAAGATACCTTGAAAAGGGAGTGATCCATTAATTTAAAAACCTAGATTCGTGGCATTTGATGGATAAATGAACAGAATGCTGAGCCATCATTGTAAATAAATCAATTGATTTTCATTGGTTGATCGATTTGTATTGGTTTGCTTTCTTTCAAGATCGTTGCTATTTGCCCCTGGTTATGACATAAAAGTCATGTTAAATTTCTTCCACGCCTAGGAAATAAAAGATTTTTTTTTTTTGATAGATATAGAAATAAAAGTTACTAGAAATCCGGAGACACCTTCAAGAACTGCCTGTTAAATTTCTCTGCTTCTTTGAATTCAAGCACACAAGGGCATTGCTCAGTCATGTACCTTAAGGTCATAATAATAAGTATAATAATATATCTTCATATAGTGCCGGTCTTTATTTTTTTCTTTCTTCTCTCATTGTTCAGGTGTCGGCTTTGGTATACTGCATTTCTTTCAAACGCTTTGAAAGATAACCAGCCAGCTGATTGGCTTATTGATTGTGATAGTCAATCAGATACAACAAAGAAAGATCATGATAATATTAAGAATAACACGAAAACCTCCCCTGCTAGCCCACTGGAGCTCATTTCTAGGAATGCTCGAAATTTTTTAATAAAGAAGACGATCGACAATAAAATAGATGGAAACAATGCCAAAACAACATATGGAACATTGAAAATCCTTTCCAACCATCCAAATTTTTAGATTACAAGGAGGCCACCACCTAACATGTGGCCTTCATCAATCCGTAAATGTGATTATTTAAGGAACAATGGATAGAGAGAGTAATCCTCCAAGACACTTGTAATGACTGGAGCTTGCCACATCAAGTCATGGGTTGGATCATCCAATCAAGAGGAAAAACGAGGAATCATGGATTCGACGGTACAACCAAACCACTCGAGGATATCCCCCACGAAATTATGAACAATATATAATATCTAATAGATAGTCTACGGTAGACCGACATGAGAAAATTTCAAACCGTCCTCTGGGAACGTGGCACAGTGACCTTAACCTTAATGTCGGCCAAACGCCATAAATTATTGCGTGGAACGGTTACTTACTGCCTACCAAACCATCTTCCAGAATTGCCAACACAAAGGATCCGCGACAAATATGCATCCACCACGTGGACTCAGGTGGCCAAGGTGGCGGGGCCCCGGAAGGATGGCATATGTATGTCTGGTTGGAGATTGACTGGGTGTGACTCCTCCGTGTTGACCGTTTTCATTCGATTAGCTGAGAGCAGCCCGCAGATCCATTACCATCCAAGTAGTATGTAAGCAGGGATTCATTGGCTTCTCTATCCATTTAGAGTTGATCATGATAGAAATTAGGCATGCGAATGATGAAAAATCAAGAAAGAAATGCCGATGTTCACACCGTTATATATTAATGTTTCCATACGCGATGGATTTGTACACTTAATTAACGAGTGACCAACAGGCAACCAATCAAGTGCAGCCACAATATCAGTCAATGATGATAAGTATACAATTAGCTGCTATTAAATGGCACGGGATTGTTTATAAAATGTAGCATATACTTGGTTATAGGTATATCGTACAACTAAGGTTAAAGAGGTTGAAAGAAGAAATAATCCATAAAACGACGACAGAATACTCTCTCTATTTGTATAAGCTTGCTAATACCATTTATGATATTGCAAGGGAAGAATCATTAGAGATTTCCAAAATATAAATCCATGTCATTTCTTGTGATTATTGATATGATGAGCTCTTACTTGATAGTTGATATGTGGATATATAATTCCTTAAGAATCTTATGATTTGTCAATCAAAGCCTTCCACTTGGATGTAGATCCCAAAAGGACTTCCTAGCTTATATGGTCCATATATCTATTGTCTAGTTGCAAGGTTTGAGGCATACACTCCATGATTGACCATGTCCATGCTTCGTTAGACAAATCGTGATTGAGAGAGACAAGCTACGAGCACACTTGAGCAAGTATAGTTCAATAAAAATGTTGCCTAATGTAGCTAGACAGTATTTATTTAGAACATCAGGGAGAAAGATAGGATTATGATGATCTCCAAATCAAAAAGAAAACAAAAGAAAAGATTTGGATTCATATGAGATCGATTTATTAATCACATCCAGGTTGTTCGATCGTATCTAGATCACTTAATGTCGGACTTCATCATTAGGTTTTTTGCTAGATTATTATTGTTGTTGTTGGTATTATTACTACTACTACTACTATTATTATTATAGGTAAATTGAGTTCGAGAAGCCAAGGATTTGAAAGATTGACTCATATAGTGGCATTTAAATGCTAAGACTAGAGCTGATCTAAATTGGATTTATTGTCCCATAGTTGATATTTTTCTCACTCCGAGACTTCGGTGCTAGACGATTAAATCAAATCCATAGGGTTATAAAATGTGCCTAAGATACATGAAGCATCTAAGAAGAGTTGACAAGAGAACCCGATACATGCTGGATAGTAATTTAAAGTTGGTCTGTCAGCCCATCAAATTCATATCTACGTCGTTTTTAAGTCATCTAGGTTCAAGTCCAGATCACAACAGCAGAAATGTCCTAATTGAGTCAACTTTAGGGTGATAACTCTGACATTAATTACCAACCTGTTTGAATGTTCGGCTACGTTTGCCGCTGCAAATCTACCAGCTTCCGCTTATTTGAAGGTGTCATGCTCCTAGCAAAGTCCGAATGGATGTTATTTAGAATGTTCGATGGTAATTTTGATGAGGCTACATACCCTCGTTGTGAGAGTCAATTAGCCTACGCTCGTTATCTAGTACTACATGAAAAATAAAGAGGAAAAAAAATGAAAGAAGAAGAGGGAAAGGAAAGTTATTCCAATGGCTTCTCTTGCATCGGTCAGGAAAGAACCTTACGAGCGAAGAAACGCGGCCGATACTATTGGAGCTCAAGGTGTCAACATGAAAGGCTGGAGAGCTACAGAGTGAATTTCTATCACCGGTCATTCCACGTGATACAGTGATCATGTGGTTGCCATGGGTCATGTAGCAATCATCGACGGCGACTTAAATGGGATGTGGAAGTGACACTAGCATGAAGACACAGCATCCTCGCAAGGAAGGCTGTGGACCACACGGCTAAAAGAGAGTAGTCTTCTGCTTCACCCTATGTCAAGGCCTGGAAATGGAGCTTGCGTATGGAACGGCATCAAACCACATACGTTGGTACGAGATAGAAGGATTGGGCGCGCAATTCATAGGAAACCCATGCGAGGACCTTTCCCAGTGGAGAAAGAAAGAAAGAAGAAAGAAAGATGCAAGGCCACTGCACAAGCAAACGTGATGCTTTTGTCGAAGGGCTATTGGTCAGACTGGGCCTGGATTGCTTATTCCAAAGCTATCCTGGGCTGGGTCCAGCTTGATAGGGGCTCCACCCAAGCTTAAATTGGTCCACATTATTAGTCTATACATGTTACGTGCTTATATTACGTAAAATATGTAAGTTTCGGCTCTTGGTTTTGTTACCAAGATTCTGGGTTCACTAACGCTGATTTCGCTCGGAGTTTCTCCTTTCTTGGTTCTCAATACATAAGCATCCATATGCAGTGCCTATTAATTAATCGCTAGTTATGGGCTATCTGAATGAGAGCAAGTTAACCCGTCTGCCCTCCTCATAGCCAGTTACAGTCTTGCAGACCATTCTTTTCGTGTTGCAAAGCTGCTTTCCACCCATCTCAACACTACTTTCTAATTGCAGTTCACTTGTTGACATAGCTAAATGAATCGGGACACAAGCCCTACCTTATTCATTTCAATTCATCCTTGCACCTAAGCCAAATGAATCAACAATTATAAAGTTGCATTGTGTCGCACAGCCGGCCTTCAAACAGCATACTAGCATAACCTTGTTATCCTACCCTAATTTATGTGCCCATATGTCTATATATGTTTAAATTGCCTCGCTCTCGTGCCGGGTTAGTCAGTCTTTGTTTAGAAGATCTAGGGGAACCAATTAGTTCTTTTAGTAGATACAGTGAATGGGTATATAATAATCGGATGGTAGCACCTCTTTTCCATGTGAGGGAGCTTAATTCTAGGCCCTTACGCATCTTGTGGAAGGGCGGCGTGAAGGGTGGAAATGGGGTGCCGTAAACTTACATAATGCTGATGTGTATAGATTCTAATTAAAAGTGCCATCCATATTTTACACATTTAATTACTGCTCTATTAATGTATTGCACTATTTTTTTTTAGAATTAATTTAGATTCATCTCCTGCAACATGAGTAATAGAAAACCTTTGGTGTTCGCTAAAGAGTTTCCTGTAGGACTGC
Source organism: Elaeis oleifera (assembly GCA_000441515.1). Lineage (NCBI taxonomy): Eukaryota > Viridiplantae > Streptophyta > Magnoliopsida > Arecales > Arecaceae > Elaeis > Elaeis oleifera. Next base: position 311,965 of record KE505277.1, read on the forward strand.
TTATCTAATAGGCCTATTCAAAAATAATTTACAAGAGTTAACTAAAACAGAATCGTCAATCTGATGAGAAAGTATTTAGAAATTCCCAGCTTAACTACAACATATTATCAAAGTGAAAAAAATGATGAAAAGACTACTCAAGGAAGATCAGAATAAGAAGTCAAATCCCATGGCGTTTTTTTTTTCTTCTTCTTTTTGGCTAATGGAACGGGGGCGGTAACCATCCCATATGAATTCAGCCGGCGTAGATGGTATGACTAATTTATTACAATGTGAGAAGAGGCCCTTCTAGGTGCTAGCTGTTGCTTCTTATTAAAGAACGGAACCTGTTTTTTAGAAAGTGGGAGAATCCTTGGCGAGGGGGGAAGTTGGTTTATGCTCTACTATAAATATATATGGACCCGCCGTGAGAATGCCCGTCACCTCAGTTACCACCTAAGCTCTACGAGGAAGAAGGGCTTGCACCAGAGGGGACATCTAAAACTCCAAGTTCAATTCAAGGTATTACTCTCCCTTCGTATATAAATTAATGATATATATATAGCTATTAATTTAAGGTCGCTTGCCTTCGATGCATGCATGGTAACTATCAGACCTCACAACCCTAGCCTTCCTCTAGCATGCACTTGCACACGCTCGCTGAATCGATCAAACCCCATTAAAGAGAACAAGACTATATATATATATAACCCGAGATGAACCTGCATGCACGAGAGGCTCGCTTCCACGATGGCAAGTCCTCTTCCGTATTCTTCTAACTTGAAAAGAGTCTCACTCAGTCTTAAAACCACCTCCGCTATAACAAGAATTACTTTCTTTGTTCCTTACCGCAACCAATACTTGTATTTTTTTTTCCCCGTAACTTACCACATGGGCACTAACGTTTTGGTTGGGAGTTTGGGAAGAAAGAAAAAAAATAATATTAGTAAGGAGAGAAAAAAAGAAAGAAGTATATTTTTTTTCTTGATTGAGAGTTTAAAGAAAGAAAAGAAATTATTTTTTTGCTTATTGATTGGAAGCAAAGAAGAAAGAAAAAAAAAATAAATGTTACAATTTCTTTTACTATTATATCTCTGAAAGGAATCCAATAAACTCAAGAAAAGAATCAAAAAAGATCTTATCTTTAATTTTTCTTTTTTTTTTTATTATCGTTAATTTTTTTCCATCCATAGGAGTTCAATAGGATGGGAGACTTAGATAGGAGGTTTGAAATAAGTCTTAGGATTGAAATGTAATATTAATTTGATTTTATTATTAAAGGGGTAAGATGAGAAATATAAAAGATTTATTAGCTCTTAATTTCTTTTTCTCCATTTCCTTTTGATTTGAAAGAGAAAAAATTATAGATTTGAAAGGATTTATATTTCCTCCATTTCTCTCCATTTTTTTCCTTTCTTTTATAAAAAAACTTTCAATCAAGAGAAAGTTAATATTTTCTCTCACATTCTTTCTTTCTTTCCTATTCTTCCCTTCTTACCAAGGTATAAAGACAAAACAAATCCATCTATCCTTAACGCTATATATATATATATATATAGAAGCTATGAGGACATGTACACATATGTATTTAGTCATACATTAGACATATACTGGATAGATCTTGAATATTCATAGAAGATCAAGAAATTCAAATAATATCTTTCAGTCAGGATACTAGACTTTTAAGGAAAAAAAAATTATGAACCTATGCGGAGGTATGTCTAATCAATATCAGCTATGCACTGTGTATTTAATTTTAGATACTTATGCAGGTTAAAGAATCCAAATAATATATTTTAGACATCATCTTTGATCCAAATACTCCAACAAAAGACAACCCCCTAATCTCCACATAGACACTTTTCCTCCTCCAAACATGCCACAACAAACAAATCAAGGCCAGCTTTTCTTAATTTTAAACCTAAATATATTCTCAGGACTAACAAATAATCCAAGCTCATGAATAATACAAAAAGTTCCCATAAAATGCATGCATCTACGATAGGCCATTCTTTCTTACTTAGAAGGCGTTCACATAAAGTCTATTATGTGAAAAAGGTAGACCCAATCTATCAGCTTGGCTATAGATCAAGCCTATTGCTAGTCTTGCCATATGGATAGAATGTTCCATCTCATGTTAAAAATAAATAAAAATAATGTTCGACTTATTTCGAAACCTTCTATAATAATTTATCAAATAATATCATTTCAAAAATATTTATTAAAATATTATCGGAGACAAAGTCACCCTATGATAGGATGATTTTTGTGCTGACTCAGCACGTCCAACGTCAGATTGGACGGACGCGTTGGACAACAAAATCACCTTATGATAGGCAATTTATAGAGTTGTCTTAAGATAGGACGACTCTATGAATCGCCCTCTCATAGAGCTACTTAACGTGATTTAGCCAAAAAAAATAATAATCTCTCTCTTTTCCGATGCGAGAATCTCCGATCCCTGATGGCCCTTCCTCCTCCTCTCGGCCTTCCCCCCTCCTCTTCTTCCCCAACGCGAGAACCCTCCTTGGTCAGTTGAGTTTTAGTAAATGTCTTAAAATTTTTTGGAGAAAGAGGCTGCCGAGGACTGGAGAGGGTTCTCGCATCGGGAGGAGGAGGGGGAGGGGGGCGGG
>KE505277.1:333892-367211 GCA_000441515.1 Elaeis oleifera
TATATATATATATATATATATATATATCCACCTTATTATCTCCAAATCCCAGAGAATGCTTGATGCCATCAAACTTAAGATATCATTTCATCGATGACCGCTGAAGGCCATAGATTTACCTTTTAGGTCTGTATACCATATGTTCTTTTCCACTCTCAATAAAATCTCATGGTTGATTTATATAAAATTCTTTTAATGAAGCTGTAGGTCAAAACGGGTTATCAGTGTCATGATTGCTTTTAAAGAATCCTTACAATTATCCATATGGTCAATGCCATAGTCATTCTCATCTAAATAAACATTAAGAATGACCTTAGTTTTTTTTTTTTTAATGATATCTTTACTGGTACTTCATTAACTGGTTATGGAGGTGCTATAATCGATTTATATATTTGATGTTGCTCTCCCACTGTCCTTCTAGGATGAAATATGATATTTTTTGGACAACTAAATAAGAATAATAACTTATTTTTCTTTAATGTCATATCTCCAGTATAAGAGTATTTGTCATCATTTATATTAGACTCTAGAAATCTGGCATAATTGGACTCAACTATTCTTATACCTCTTGTCAGGGCAGTAGAATCTATATACTTTAGTATTATCTGGATAGCCAATTAAATAACAAGTAGTTCTAGTCCAAACTTTCATTGTCAGATTATACATTTTAACCTTTATAGGTAGCCCCAAATATGAAAAAGATTAGTACTGGGCTTCCTACTAACGGACAACTCAAAAGATATCTTGTAAACTGCCTTAATAAGAACTCTACTCAATATATTGATAGCGGTCTTTAGGGCCTCACTCTAGAGATATCATGATAAATTGCACCCATTCATCATGCTTCTAATTATATTCTTATGAGTGTAATTATGCCTTTCAGCTACACCATTTTGCTCAGGAGTTTCAAGAATGATGTATTAAGCAACTATCTTATACTCTTACAAGTATTTAATAAAAGGTCCCGTTTAATGGCCAAATTCACTATCATGATTAGATCTCAACCATCTTCCTATGCTGCCTCTTAATCTCAATATTAGCCCTTGTCCAACTATCTTTTAAGGAACAATACAATTTGTATATGATTTTAAGCTGATCAAATTACACAAGGAGAGAGTTGAGAGCTTAATGAGCAAGAAAATATTAGGGATAGGGATCTCAAACTATTAAACTTAGGTGCAACACTCTCTAGTTTCACAATGTAAGCCCTAACACCATCATGCCATTATACCTAATATTGATTAACTTATCCATTAGCTGTCCAGTCCTTGTCTTATGAGATTCTATATACCTCTTACTAATGAGGTTAATAATTACTTATAGTCATCATTTTAAGTTTAACATCTAGAATGGTATCAAAATAGCCTTCTTCATGATTCCCAGGCTAAAATGATTCACTTTCTATCATCTTCGTATGCAGTTTATATTCTAGAGTACTCTCACTAATGATATAAGATGGAGGATCATCATTCAATGTAACATCCAAATTCCATCAAACATAGTGCTTGCTCTATTTATGTTTTCATATTTTATAGTTTATTCCAGTTAGAGTCTTAATGAGAGCATTAATGTTACTTAATGTAGAGTGCTAACTGCTAAACAATCTTTATGCAGTTAATCAATAGGCAAATATGGGCAATATATATGCTTAAGAAATTTTATAAGCATTATTTCAATGAGAGTCCTTAGTGCAATGCCATAAATTTCTGGGGAAGAAAGTGATCCACATAAGGTACCTCACTTCAATATGTAATGTTATTCAATGCAAAGGTGCTAACCGCTAAACAACTTTTATGCAGTTAATCAATGGACAAATATGGGTAACATATATATTTGAAACTTTTTAAGCATTATTTAATGAGAGTCCTTGATGTAATACCATAATTTTTTTAAAAAATGATCCACATAAGATATCTCTCCAGCATTCAGTAGAATCAACTTAGCAAAGTATCATCAGCTTTCGGAGGTTCATCTACTTTGGTAGAATGAATTCCTAGATTAGACATGGGCAATGGGCTGGGCCGCCTAATACATAGCCTGGGCCGACACAAATCGGGCTGTGCCTGGCACTGCTACAGTAACGGGCTGTGCCAGGCATAACCCATTAAAAGGGGCGGGGCTGGGCTAGGCTGGGCTGAGGGTTTGCGGCTTGCGGTCCAAGCACGGCACGGGCCATAAGGGCTTGGGCTGGCACGGTCCAAGCCCGATCTAGGCACAGCATGGCCCGCATGCTGGCCCGATCATTTTTTTTGAATTTAAAAATATGATTTTCTTATAATTAAAAAGGTTAAGGAGCAAAATTAAATATAGATGTTAGATTTTTTTGTAAAAAAAAATCATCTTGTAATGATGGGGGATTTGGCGTGGATTCCTATCGATTTATTAATAATAATCAAAATGGTACAAGAGAGGAGGGGATTAGGCTTGACCTTCAGAATATAATGAGCAAGAGAGAAGAAATAGAGATGACTCACTTTAATAATTAAAAGATAAAAATTAAAACATTACAAATATAAGAAACTAATAATTGAAAATCTTACTGATCATCATACGTTGGCAGTGTTTGTGTCGTCGTTGTCATCGGATGTTGTATCATGTCCATCTTATTTTGAAGTCTTACCTTGACATCCAAGTAATTTTTGAAGCAGAGTAGCATCTCAATTGTTTCGTCGGTCATCCTACTCTTTTCATCGAGAATACGTCGATCTGCGCTAAAAGCAAATTCCGATGCTACTGTGGACATCGGCATAACTAAAATATCACGTGCAATAGTGGACATTACAGGATATTGATTTTTAATATTTTTTATTAGGCTAACATATCAAGACTCTCTATTTAATTTTCATCATATACAGATAGAAGATCATTTCGTAAATAAAATTTAAGTTCACTACTTAAAGATGAAGATGTAGATGAATTTGAAGAAGCATGTGTATGTCTCCTATACACAATGCATGAGAAAATAGATGATGAACGAGAAGTAATAGAAGAAGAGGTGGAGGTTTGTGAATGAGAAGTACTAGATCTACAAATTTTTTCATCATATAAAGCATAAATATCATAAAGAAATTGGTTCACCTCAGCTTTAGCAGATTTGGGATCTTAATTCATGTTTTCATAATATGCATCAAGTAAAGTTAGTACACTATTTAATTTAACACGTGGATCAAATATAGTAGCTAAGTTATACATAGGACATATTCTATCCTAATACTTATTCCATTTAGATTCCATTTCATAAATAATAAGCTCTAAAACATCATCGTATCTATGTTGTGCAAATTTTTGGCTAATAAAATATGCTTGTTGTAAAAATGAATAAGAGGTTGAATAATAAACATCAGAAAGAATATTAGTGGTATTATAAAAATTAATAAATTTTTTTTCAAATTTTATCTTTGTTCCAATCATTTCGGTCAATGTAAAACTTAATCCACGATCATTAATATATGCACTTAATAAATTTTTATATGGATATACATCATGTATCATGGTATATATTGAGTTCCAACGAGTAACTACATCAAATTTAAATTTTTGAAAGCATCTATCATAATCTATACATATTTGCTTAAATTCTTGAAGTTTTGCTCTTGAAGTATGAATAAAAGAAACTGCATTTCTAATTTTTACAATAACATCTTGAACTATATCTATACCAGATTGAATAGAGAGATTTAAAATATGACATACACATCTAATATGTAAATTTTCATTTAGAATGGGATACAATGAGTCCTTCAATAATCAGACAGCAGAATTATTATTAGATGCATTGTCAAAAGTAATAGACATAATTTTATCATTAATACTATATGAACATGCAGTTTGGTAAATAGCATTAGAAATTTATTATTTAGAATGTGAAAAATCAAAAATACAAAAAGCAAGAATACGTTTATTTAATAGCCAATCATTATCAATATAATGAGCAGTAACAGCAATAACATAATAACTATCAACATATGCTATCCAAATATCATAAGTTAATGATACTTTTAAATTTAGGACAGAGAGAGTTTCAATTAAATTTTGTTTCATTGCTAAAAAATTAGTCATAGCTACTCTTCTAAATATACATTTACTAGTTCTTTTGTAAGCAGGTTGTAAGGCTAATTGAATATACTCTTCAAAATTAAAGACTCACATAAGCTAAAAGATAATTCATTCTTAACTATCTATTTTACCAGTACTTTCTTTTGATTTTCTTGATTATATGCAAAATAACCTACAAGATTACCCTCTTATGTATTAAAGGTACTTTGAAAACGAGCATCACTTATCATATGGCTCTCTTGATGTCTTTTCAAATGGCTAATTCTCCCATTACTAGTACAATTATATAATTTGACACATTTTTTATATTTTGCTTTAAAACTCCATCTACCATGACTCTTTCAAAATCATTCCATACAGCACTAGTCCTCTTACAGAAAGAAGAGACAGAGCTTTGATCTTGGGTATTGGTTTCAGAGGAAGCAGAAACAGTAGTTTCTTCTCCATTAGAAATTAGAGGAATGCCAAAATGACTCTCATCAAAATATGCTAAATCTAAATATGAGTTATGCAAATAACAAAAATTAACCAAATGAAGAAATTAAATAGAGGCAGGCGGAGATTTGTGAGCTTCCTCTTGTGCTCCTCAGGACCTCAATAAGGACCTCCAAGGCTCTAATAGGTGGACTAATCCTCCTCTTGTATAGCACTTGAACACTTGCTAATTGCCAAATATTGAATACTTGCTAAATATTGCTAGAAGAGTAGTAGTAGAGAAGGAGAGGAGAATTGATGTGGTGTGGTGAAAATAGAAGAAGAGGGTATTTATAGGAATCCTAATATTTTATTTTTTCAAATTATCTTTAAAATTAGCTGTTTTATGACTGTCGGGGGTTAAAATGATAAAAAAATAAAACTAACCGTTATCCAACCCAAAAAAAGATGAATTAGCCATTACGGGCATGCCTGGTCCGTAACGGCATTAAACGGGCTGTGCCTGGTATGATCCATAACCGCACTAAATGGGCCGTGCCTGGCACGGCCCGTAATGAACGAGCCATGCCAGGCACGGCCCATTTGGCTGCTTTTTTAGAAAAAAAAAAGAGCCGCCCATCAGGCCTGCGTGCCACCTATCAGGCCCACGGGCCTGATGGGCCACATGCTGTGCCTGGCACGGCCTGCCAGACCTTGGGTCTATGGCGTGCCAGGCTGGGGTTTGGGCTAAACGGGTCGTGCTTTACTAGACAGGCCGTGCCTGTTTGGACCCTGGCCCGGGAGGTCAGGGTCGGGCTGTGTCAGGCATGATCCAATGCCCATAACCATTCTAGACCATGCACACTCACTAGTCATAAAATATTCCACTTCAAAATTATAACACAATAAGCTCCTTTTGGGGAGATGATTGTATGCAATAGTTTTGCAACACTTTTCAATCCTTTTAAAATATCATGTAGAAGAATCTTGCAAATATCAGTGAATGGGCCACTTTGGTGATCACTATCCAATGAAATCCATAAATCTTCAATTAGAGATCAATCAGCCATATCCATAAATCTATTTGTCCAACTTAATGCACCAATAGTAAGCAATCAATCAAAGATTAACATATTGATTCCATGAAATATCAAATAGAGAAATCGTGCAAATTTTAATAAATGAGCCACTTCGGTGGTCACCATCTATTGCAACCTACAACTCTCTAAATCATGGATTAACCAATCATGCTCATGAATGCACTTATTTATCTTGATACGCTACTATCAAGCTATTAATCAAAACATAACTTGTCTAACCTCTTAAATACTGAACAGAGGAATCTTGCAAATCTTAGTGAATGGGCCACTTTGGTGGTCACCACCTATTGAAATCTACAATCCTCTAAATTAGGGATCAACTCAAAAATATATCATTATTTAAACCAAATGTGAGAGCACTAAATTCATAATAGCATGCTAAGGCTCTTTATGTAATTAAATTGCATTACAGAGATCATAAGATAATTTTTAGATCAATCTTATGCAATAAACTTAAGAACAGGGACTAACTGTAATAGGAGCACTTTAACGTATGATAAAGTTTGATTTCAAGGATTAAATGTCAATTTTCTGAGGACTGTTATCAGAAATAAATATTATCGGGGACTAAACAGGAATATAGAGATCTTTATATAATAAATTGCATTACAGGGACTAAAATATAATTTTTGGAGGATCGAAATCAAATATGATATTCTGCAGGGACCAAAATGCAAAATGTATCTTATAACTTTGAATTAGCAAATCGGATTCGGATTTTAGGTGGAAATCCAAAACCCATTAGTGGGTTTCTCATTTGATCGGCCGGTGAAGAAGGGGGCCAAAACCGGCGCCCTTTCGCTTAATACTGGTTCGGTGGCTCTCTTCCCATCGGTCTCTCTCCACTGCCACCTCTCTCTGTCGCCGATCGTTGGTAAAGCTAGGATCTGATGATTTCCTTTTCTTTTTTTTGGTTTGATCTTTCAAAGATGACAGAAGGGAGGGGAGGGATGGTGCCCGGCACCATGGCCTGTCAAGGTCGTCGTTGCCTGCCTAGATGGTGTCGTCGGCCAGATGGCGGCCTGCGGTGATGGCATGGGAGGAGGGCATGGTGGCGGGAACCACCGGCCCTTTTTTTTTATCGGTGATGGAAGGGAATAGCGGGAGGAACCTGTGCCGGTCGCCGCAGGTGGTGCCGTGCTGGACGGTCGACTGTGGAAAGAAGAGGAGGGCACGGCATGGAGCCGCTGGCCCCCGTATCCTTCTTTGTTTGTTTGATTGGATCCTTAGATTCGGACGGGATTGTCGGCCTTTCACCGCTAGATGGTCCCAATCACGCATTGGAACTCCTTCCACACTGGCAAGAAGAGGAAGAGAAGAGGGGACAGCCTCAAAGAGATCCATCCATTTCTTCTTAATTTTTTATTCAATTAAATTAATTCTTTATTTTGATTCTAATCTCTTATAAAATCATTGATTTTGATTCTAATTTTCTACAAAATCGAGGCTCTGATACCAATTGTAGAAAATTTATTGAAGAATATTTTCCTATGGATCTTATGCAGAAGATTAGAACACAAAATTATTCAACAATAGATCCCAAAGAATAATAATAATAATAATTAATCGTACCTTAAAATTTTAAGCGGCCATTAACGATCGCTGTATCAACATCCTGCGAAAGAAAAATCAACAATGATGGCATAAATCCTATCTCTTCAATAGGATAGTTCCATCCTAGGAACATAGAGATCTTGATGCCCTAGGATTTCTTTATAGGCGAATATATATAGTAATGGAGTGGGGACCTAGTCCAGTTAGTAATGCTAATGGGTCCACCCATCACAGAGCCCGTTAACTGAGTCAAGTCTATACCGATATTTGCCACATCACATGACTAAGACAATAGGATCCAAATAATATGATCGCATGTAATCAAGGTTTCAGGAACCGATACTGGGGCCCATATCGGTTCCTGCTTGGTACGCTATGGCATATCGGTTCGGGTACCGGTACGTTATAATTTTTTTTAATTTTCAGTTGAATTTGATTTCAAAATTTTTTTATTAATTTTAATTATTTATATTCAAACTAATATTTATTTATGTTATATAACAATTCTATCATCCAAAAAAATAAAAAATCTAAAAGATTAAAATAATGCATTAAATATATTTAAAGTGCAAATTACAAAGAATAGTATGCTAACGCTCGTACATATCCGAATCATCTGCATACTCCAGAGGAACATCAGTCCATTCCTTTAACCAAGTAGTATTATAATTCTGAATATTCATTCCATAAGGTATTCTCTCTGGATTATAAGACATCTCAGATCTCTCACTCAAATTCTAACTCTGAGAGGTATCATCAGGATGATGGTATGGCTGTGGAGGGATCCATCCAAATATATCAGTAGTAAAATCCGATCCATAAGGTGCTCCGGATTGCATTAGGATAGTAGTCACTGGAAGTCAAAGTCTAGGATACACCATATCCATATGAATCATTAGTTAACTGTGGGTGATAGGATCCATAATACGAGGATGATCCAAATAAATCCATGGATCTTATTCTACGTACAAGGTCATCTGCAGCTGTATCATTTGTTGGACGATCTCTGGGAGGCCGTCGTCTATATGAAATCATCTCATCACATGGTCTATCAGCTCGTGCATCGTGATCCCTATTTTGTGTAGCATGTATAAATTGGGACTCATCGGTGAATCGAATACCATCCTACGGCTGCATCTTATGAATAGTGATCTCGTATCCTCCAGTCTCTTCGTGATCAGATCCATGACTGCTATCATCACTCTTACTGTCGCTGGTCTTCAAATCTGAGTCAGCTGACTCTTGCACTCTCGAAGGTGCTACAACTGGCTTTTTTCTTTGTCTTTTCGAGCTCCTTTGGTGTCCCTCTGTGATGACTTTGCTGTATCTGGGAGGACGGATGTCTTCTTTCTGCTTGAGATGACTTACCTCGTCTTAGTATTTCTCGCTCAAACATTTGACAAGATGTCTCGGACATAGAGTCACGTGATGAATGACTCTCCTGTGATCCCTCAGGCTGTGTGGCTGATCAGTTGAAATCCTATGTGGAATATTTGTATCTGCCCACTGTCCTGGATCCACCCCAATCTCTCTAGCTATCAGACTGGCTGGTCGTGGAGGAGATCCCGGCTCATCAAGTTCCAGCTCTTGCTGCTGGCCTGCAAGCCATCCAATTATCAGATCCTCATCATCAATGATATAATCATCTATTATCGGATCCGTATATTTCAGCTGTACTTCATCTTGGACACATTTTAGCCTCAATCTCAAATTATAGTGTATATAAATAAGATCGTTGAGGTGCTTCTGTGTCAGACGGTTTCTCTGTTTGCTGTGGATAAGGATAAAAATCGATCAATTACGCTCACACCTATTAAAGGAGACCGTCTGGAAAAGAATACGGATGGTCATACTTTTCAAATTTTGTGTGGACTATCCAAAATGAATCCATCATTCAGCTACCAAAATATTAAACAAAATTATATATCAAATTTTATGATATTAGTAGGCATGTAATGTCAACAAAGTCCTCACTGTTGATATGTAATTTACCTGGATTCATCTTTTTTTGCTTACGACAGTCAATGAGACTCCAAAGCTATCTATCCTTTATTTAAACTGTTTCGTCTGTGAAAAATATATTTATTTATTAATAAATATATTATTAAGTTAAATACTCGCACCTTAATTGACCTAACATACCTCTTGCAGACACATATATGCGATTTCGAAATCGGACACCATCTTATATATCATATTACGGAGAGAAGTGAGAAGCTCATTATCCATATCTATCCCGAATATGCTGTACTGGAACTTCGGATTCAAATAGTAAGTTGAAAATAAATTCTACAAATGATTAAGTAAACTTATACTAGTATAAGAAAAAAAAATTTTCAGATGATTCTTGAATTCATGCTTACCGGCTAGATGCAAATTCCTACCCATTTGATAGTCCCAGAGTGCTCAATGATGTTGATGTATTCCTAGACATGTTTGGGATCTATCTTACTAATATGTTTCTTTATCCTCTCCATCATGTGATACAAGAAGTCCATCTGGGGGTATCTCTCGCTGTCACGGCGTGAAGTACCTTATATAATGGCTTGATAACCTTCACTATCTTATCAGCCCATTGCCAGAATGACTGACTGGTTATCAAGTTCTTCACATGACTCCCTTAGTGCCAGCCCTCGCATATCTATTCTCCTCTCACTCGACACTGACAAACATCTGATGCAAGGCTGTTTTTTTCTGTAGAAGGTTATCAAGTGCTATATAGTTTGTAGCAAACCGTGTGACATCTGATCTCAAGATTTTTCCCTCAGTATATTTTCGCATCAATGACAGTACCCATATATGATTGTAGATAAATTTAGTAATAGACTGGGTTGTATCCATTGCCTGTTGCACTCTACGAAGCTTCTCAATATCTATCAACATGAGGTCAATGCAATGTGCAGCACATAGTGTCCAGTAAATATGCGATCGCCACTCCATCAGCAACTCATTAGCGGCCTTATATTGCGGTCCATTATCTGTGATGACCTACACGATATTCTGCTTTCTAACTGAATCAATCACCTCCTCCATCAGTCCAAGGATGTATGTGGCGTCGTGCACCCTATCTGAAGCATCAATTGATTTGTGAAAAATATTTTCCATCACAACATGGCAAAAATTTATGATACTCCATCTAGTAGGACCGATCCAACTATCACACATCACCATCAGTCCGTATATGAGCTATTTATTTTGTAAGAAGAATCTATCTTTTCAAATCTTCTTTATTACTGTCAAGAACCTGACCATAGATATCCCTGGATGTTGAGAGATTTACACTGGGGCCGGCAGTCTGTATGGCTGACATGGCAGACCAATAGTAAGTATTACTCGCTGCATTTGCTGGAATGTGGCTAAAATAAACTATGATCCAATAGCTCACCACATATCCTTTTTTTATTCTTTTTCAGCATAGTATCAACCCTCTGCTGTTTTGAATCCTTATTAGAAAAGGCATGTAGATTCAAATCATTAATAGTGACTTCTATTGGAATATCTTTGTCGGATCTTCTACTGACAAAAGCCCTCAGCATCGATGAAATACTATGTCTGCCTCTTCTGACTGGCTCCTTGACAGAGGTGGTCCTCTTGAACTCAGACTCTCCAGTAGTCGCAGAGCCGGACCCCGATTCATAGAATGACGGTTCAAATCGCTCTCTATATCTGACCATCTCCTCCAGTCTGTACTAATCATCCAGACTTGTCTGAATGGCAGTCTTAATCTGTGCCTCCTCGTCATTTGGTGTAGAGGCTTCTGTCTCTCTGAAATGATAGGAAGATGGCTCTCTAACTCGACGGTCCACCTCTGTCCTCTTCTACTTTGTCCTCTCCTTCGCTGCTTTAGAATCAGCAAAGTGCTTCTTCATAAGCTGTCGAACTTTCTGTGGGCATTTCTGACATATGGTCTCATCTCGATAACCATCAGTCAAATGCATCTTCAACATAGTCACCTTTCTTTTTTGAACTCTGTGCTGTATCATTTGCATCTCCAATGGTGTCGAGTTGAGAGCATCTCACCATGCTCCCAGCCAATGTCATGCTCTGATTCCTTACTCATTTTTGCAAGTTTAACAAAATACGACAGTTTAATAATTTTAAAATTATTTAATTATTCATCATAAAAAATCTATTTTTAAACTTCATAAAATACTTTTGATTAATACGTTTCACAATTCTAATTTCTCATAATTTTATTTATATATAAATTTTAATTTTACTAATAATTTTAAATCTCATCAATTCAGAAAAATATGTTATGTGCTTCAAATAATACTTTTGAATTATCTAAAATATATTACCATTTTATATATTTTTATTCTCTAATTTTTATATTTAAATAACTAAAATTATTTAAATTAAAAATTTAAAAAAATTATTTGAGGTTAGATCCGAGTAGAAACATGTTATGGATGTTACATATATTTTTTTAAGCCTATTAACATGCATCAGATGCTATTTATCTTTTATTTTTTTTGAAATTAAGCCTAAGCTACTATGCATATGATGCATCAAAATCTACATAATCAAATATAAAATTTATGCTGAAAGTAGCTCGAATCATCCTAAATAATATTTTGATTTTATATTTTTTTTGAATTTAATTTTTAATATTTTTATTAAAATATATATATATATTTAAAAAAATAGTTAACGAAAATTAATGATTTTAGTGTTATCGTGTAGATCATCTAATGATCTACAACATAAAATGAAATCATACCAAAATCATAAATTTTGGCATAATTTTTTTTATTTTCTACTTAACGATTTTTGACTAAAAAAGATGAAAATAAAATATTTAATGACAGAATAAAGGATTACCTTCTAGTCGAAATATGTCGCTCCGTCAAAGAAGTTGTAGAATTTTTTCTCATTTTTTTTGGGCTTCGTTCGCACTTGTCGTCGAAGCCTAACAGCAGAACGCCAGACAGTCTGAGTGCTCTCGACTCTCAGACTAAGGGACTGAGGCTACTCAATTATTGATAGCCCAGCCCCACCACAAACACCCCCTGGCCCCCGCACCCCCCACTCCCCCCATGTGCCCGTTGCCCACATGGTCGGTACAGCTTGGTTCGCTTGTGAATCGAGCCGAATCGAGCAATATCGCTCGGTTTCGAGCGGTTTGAGCGTGAACTGCACCGAACTGATCGTTTGATGCAGTTCGCATGGTTTTCGAAAAAAGGGCCAAACCGAACCGGTTCACCGGTTCGGTTCGGTACGGGCTGTAGCGGCTGGTTCGGGTCGGTATGAAATATCATGTAGATAATTATGGACTCCTTAACCATTCATTTAGACGACAACTTAGCTCATATTTTCATAACAAATCAGAATAAGAAATTGGTCTATAATCAATGAAAGCCACTTTATGAGAATTTCCAACAGATGCCATCATGACGTTCAAAACCCTAGATATCTCGTAAGGGGATAGGGATGCTGGTCAACTGAGCTGAGGATATTTGGCGAAATAAGATGTGAGGACCCATACAAGCGTGTGCTTAGTCCCACATCAGTTGTGCGATAGGGAGATCTTGAATTTTATATAGGATCAAGGAACTTAAATAATATCTTTGGCTAACCATTTTGGATGAGGTTCTAGGTTGTTATAAATGGTATCAGATGGACCCAGCCATAACCCATGTGTGACTAGGGGACACCATAGCATGGGCTCTTTGGGTTGACCATGGCCCAAGTGTGATGTTTGCAATGGAATTTGACTAGATGTGGACCCTTATCTTGCGAGAATGCCGGGGCTTAAACATGGAAAATATCTGAGGACTTGTGTGAGTGCATGTTTAGTCCCACATTGGTTGTGCTGAGAAGATTTTGGGTATTTATATAGGATCAAGAAATCCAAATAGTACATTATGGCTAGTCTTTTAAGATGAGCTCTCGGGTCATTACATAAGATTTGGTTCAAGATTGTTATATTGATAAAGAACTACATGATTTTGTCTTTTATGATTCATTATGGAAAATCTTCAATAGCAAATCAAATTGATGTATTCCTAAGGGAGAGCCAGATATTTGAAAAATCAATCCAAGGTTTGAGCTTAACAGCTCAGATTTTGTGAGTGACGGCAATCGACAGATATGTGAAATAACTGTAAATGTTAAGTTGGTGGCTAATGAAGAAACCAATATAGAAGGTTTGGATTCGGTGAGCAGTTCTGCTGTGGCTTTTAGGCTGTAAATCTAAGTGATTTCTCATGGTAGAGGTCTATCAGATCTGAGAAGTATCTTCTTCATGAGTTGAATTTTTAGGAAATGTGGAACAGAAGCAGAAAGACAACTCAAGGTCAAAGAGCAGCATGATTTTCTGTGGAATTCATGAGGAATGAGAGATCCTCTGCATAGGCATATTTGACCATTTAATGGAGCTGACTATACTGAGGTTGATGTTACATTTGATAAGTTGATGTGCTGACTAGTAGTTGATTCGTTGGATTGGTTGTTTCTTTCAGATTGGGTACATTTGCTTACTTATTTAGGTCATATTTTTGAATTTTGTGGTTGATGTTGAAAGAAGAAGAAAGACAACTCAAGGTCAAAGAGCAGCATGTTTTCTGTGGAATTCATAAGGAATTAGAGATTCTATGCTTATATTTGGCTGCATATAGGCATGTTTGACCATTTAATGGAGCTGAGTATGCTGAGCTTGATGTTGCATTTGATAATTTTGTTGCACCAACTAGGAGTTGATTTGCCGGCTTGTAGTTTTTTTTTTTTCCAGATTGGGTACTTAAGCTTTTTTCCACATCGGGGACATAAGCTTACTTATTGAGATCCTATTTTTGAATTTGTGTGTGGTCCCCCAACATTTAGAGCTGACTTGATAATCATTGATTCTGTCTCTTAATCTTGTTCCTGCTGCAAGCCATTAAATGGAAAAGCATATTGACATTTTGAGGGTTTTATGATCTTTTGTTAAGAACAAGTTTGGAGTGCTCCATTTTTAATTGATCAGTGTGTGATATAGTTGGTGGTTCCTACAGGGCTCTTTCTTTGTTCGATAACCTGCAAAATAATTCTTGATGGAAAAGATATATTCTGTTAAATAATGACCCTTGTAGTTCTGATTGCCTATTTTTCCTACATGCAACCCCTTTTCCTTCAATTTTATCCTCCTTTTAAGTACATGTAAGGATTTTCATAACTTGAAATTAATGTTCTTCTAGGATCAGGGCTTCTCTCATGGTTTGCTAATGATTGAGCTACTGAAAAAAAATTATGAATATCTGGAGGTGTTATCATTTATGCTCCAGGGTACATAAACTATGTTAAAAATAGCCTAAAATTGTGGTCCAAAGTGTCTGTTGATCAATTCCAATGATTAACCTTACAAGGCTTCATGATTCTGCAGTGTTTGAACACGTGTAGAATTGGTATTTTTGGAGAACAATAACATGTTTAGTTGCTTTTGAAAAGGTTAGGGGACTGGGAGTGCATCTGCATAGCCTATATTGCGTGAAGTAAACAAGATTAATTTCTTGAAGTAATTTTTTTCTTTTCAAAATTTTAAAAGAAAAAATTGAAATAAGACAACCCCATACAGTGATTTAGATTATTTAATTTCATTAGGTTGGTAAAGAATATTGCTTATTTATTTGAAGATCTTACAATTTCATGTAAACAGTATCTTTTTCCTGGTGATTATTGCATCAGAACTAGCTGGCTTTACTTTCTCTGGTAAACTTGAAATTTGATCATCATTTAAACCTGGAAGGTTTGTTGGTCATTGCAATTTGTGAAGTTTGTGGTATGGGTTAATTAATTTTTGCATTTTGGTGAATGTATATAAATGGTCAGTTATCTCAATCTAGTGGAGGTGTTCCTTTGCCTCTATAGATTCTTTTTATCTGCTTTTAGTAGTAGGGATGCTATCATGCTAATGTGGTAGCAGTCATGTAGAAGTGACAGAGAGAGATGTTCATAGGATGATTGCATGATTATGTCCTTGAGTTGTCAGTTTGGTTTGTTTGTAGTCATCCCTTTTTGTACCTTTCTTCACATGAATAAAATCTTGTTTATGATCAAAAGAAACTAGACAAGCCATAAAGAATGAGTATTGTGGTTGGATTTGGTTTCAAAATGTTCTGTCTGTTGTTTAACCATGTGTGGTCACGGTAACTTACATATGCTCTGACTTCCTGTGTATTCAGAGACAATATGAGGAATTCAAAATCGAAATTAATTTCTTAGTTGCCAAGTTTCAAAATGTCCCTTGTGATGGTTGGATCATGAGAGACGGTAGTCCGTGGCCTGGAAATAACACTCAAAATCATCCAGGAATGATACAGGTTTTCTCTCTTTTCTTTTGTGGTTATATATGTTAGGCTGCATATACTCATTGTTTACATGCTCGTACTAATTTTTGAGATGTTTTGCACTGAGTTTCTTGCTTTAGATACTGTTAGGCCATGGTGGTCTGCTTGACAATGAGGGTAAAGAACTTCCACAGCTTGTTTATGTTCCCGTGAAAAGCATCCAGGTTACTATCACAACAGGATGGCAGGAGCTTTGAATTCTCTGGTAAATTATTTGTGCTGTTTCATCAATTGAGGTATTGTAACTTTGTAGGTATGACATCAAGAAAAGCTTAGGAACCCGTTGATCAACCTGCAGGTTCGAGTTTCTGCCATTCTTACAAATGGGATGTATATTCTGAACCTTAACTGCAATCACTATGTCAACAACAGCAAAGCTTTCCTAGAAGCCATGTGCTTTATGATGGATCCCAATATTGCAAAGAAGGCATGCTATGTTCAGTTTCCACAAAGATTTGATGGCATTGATACTAGCGATCAGTATGCTAGCCACAATACAATCTTCTATGATGTGAGTCGACAGATCCATATAAACAACAGTTGCTTTCTACCGGATTTAAGTTCCTCCCACAACAAACTTAAGAAATGCAATCCCAATTATATCATCTTGAAAAGGCCATCAAGATTCGGTATTATGTCAGTAACCCTGATAACATAGCCAATCCAACCATTAGAACTTGAATGTGTTTTGCAGATGTATGAAGATGTTTTGATTCTTGATCTAGATGTATATGCTTGCTTGTTTGATGCTCATCCTAAATTCCATGCATTTAAGAAAGCTTGTATGCTGTTATATTCATCCATGATGCATTTATGCATTTAGTATGTGAATCAAAGCAGGCAATTCTTCCAATATACTTGTCCAGAACTGACTAAATAAAGAGAATTGATCCATGTGCATTTAGGTAACTGACTTCTAAGAGGATTAAAAAATTTTGCATTTGCAGACCTGCACTGGGAACTGAGAAATTTGTGCGGTATTTAGTTGCACATATTCAATGATTTTCATGATCAATATCTATATAGTTTTCTTATTTGTTAGAAAAGATGAAAATATCTATATAATTAAGAATGGTTTCATAGGTAAATGCGCGTGTGGATAGTTACTACTGTAAGTTTTATTATCTGAGCACAACATTCTTTGAGTTGCATCTACTCTATAGTGTGTCATTTTGCTGTGAAGAACATTTGCTTGCAAATTCCAAATCTGTGCAATGCAGTCTGTTCCAGATAATACTCCCCTCCTGGCATGCATCAATCTGTTTATTAACATACATGAGGTATTTCTGGTAACCAATAAATGCTTTAGGTAATTCTGGTATAGATGTAATATATGATTGCCACTTTGTGGCAAGTCTCTGGCACTCGCCTGCTAACATTGTGTTCAAGTGTCACTAGCTATTGAGAAAGGGAAAAACAACTTGATGAACTTCTTTTCAATAAACCAATTTGATAGATGGGTTTCTTCATGAATTGTTTGTAATTTGTAATCATAACCTATGAAAGTCCTCGTTATTTTTTGCAGATAAACTTGAAGGGTCTTGATGGAATACAAGGGCCCTTTTATGTGGGCACTGGATGTTTCTTTAACAGGAAAGCTTTGTATGGTTATGACCCACCTTTAGAACCCAAATGTTGCAGATTTAGCTGGGGTAGACCAGGAAAGAAAGACTTTGCTGATGGCTGTGCTTATGCCCCTACCATACATCTGGAATCAAATGACTTAGGTATATATAACATGGAACCAAGCAGTCGTGAAATGGAAAATCCTTCTCCTTTGCTGAGCTTGAAGAAGTATTTTGGTCAGTCACCAACTCTTATTGCTTCGATAATTGTCAAGGATGATAGATTCTCAACATCTGCAACACGTGAAGATCTCCTAAAAGAAGCAATTCATGTAATAAGCTGTGATTATGAAGAGAATACAGCTTGGGGAAAAGAGGTAATTGCTTGTTGTACCATAATTGATCCCCATAATCTGCTATGAATTCTTACCTTTGTATGTTCTGTTATTCTGGTGTATGTTATGAATCTGTATGTCTATAAATTTCTGATAATTTGAAGAAAAGAAAAAGAAAAAAGAAAACCTATTTATCAATGCATATGTTCGGCTAGATAGTGGCCAATGGGAAGCAAGGGATCTTTAAAGAATGAAGTTTGAATATGCATTAGTTAATTTTCTCTGTGCTAAATTATCCTTGTTGTGCTCAGATTGGTTGGATGTATGGCTCTTTAGCTTCAGATATCCTAACGGGCCTTAAGATGCATGCCCGAGGATGGAGGTCAATATATTGCATGCCATTCCTTCCTGCTTTTAAGGCAATCATGCCAATCAGCCTCTCTGACCGTTTAAATCAGTTACTTCAGTGGGCCATTGGCTCAGTTGAGATCCTTCTAAGCCGGCATTGCCCGGTATGGTATGCATATGGTGGCAAGCTTAGGTTATTTGAAAGAATAGCTTACATCAACGCTACCATTTACCCCATCACATCCATTCCTCTTGTTATATACTGCACTCTACCAGCTGTCTGCCTTATCACCGGAAATTTATTGTTCCACAGGTATGTTGCATGAATCGAGGAAAAAAAGCTTCAACTGCTCAATAATTTTTCTTATGAACCAAGAAAAATCAAAAGGAAATTTTGGAAAGTGTTTGTTTTGAATGTCACGCATGTTATAAATCCTGTGACAACGATTATTATTATACTCCAAAATTGCAGATTGGTGATATTGGAAGCATCTCTCTCACACTTCTTTTCTTCTCAATTATTGCCACTGGTTTCTTGAAATGAGGTGGAGCAGTGTTGGGACCCAGGAGTGGTGGAGAAGCCAGCAGTTCTGGGTGATTGGAGGGCTTTCCTCCCACTTATTTGCAATTATTTATGGACCAATGAAGATTTTAATGGGAAGAAACTAATTTGACTGAAAAATCTGTTGAAAATGATCTCAGGGAGCTGTGCACTTTCAGATGGACTTCTCTATTGATATCCCCAACGACAATAATTCTCATTAATTTATGTGCTATGGTCTCTGGGATCTCTTCTGCTATTAATAGTGGATATGGGTCTTGGGGCCTACTGTTTGCCAAGCTGTTCCTCTCATCCTTGGTGATCATCCATTTGTACCCATTCTTGAAGGGCTTGGTAGTCCGCCAGCACCGAATGCCAACAGTTGTCATAGTTTGGTCATTTCTGCTTGCTGCAATATTCTCTTTGCTGTGGGTTCGCATGATTACTGGACCAAATTTTCAGGAATGTGGTATTTATTGCTGAGTTTGATCTCTCAGGACTGCCCACCACGTTGGGACAGTGACAACCATTTCAGTGTGTTCTTTAAATTTATCAGAACAGTTTGTTTTGGTATTCACTGTTGTTGAGTTGAATGAAAATTCATTTTGTGGAAGACGTTTTTTTTTTTGGTAAAGGAGCATAATTTGAGTCAACTGCAGGTTTCAACAACTGTGTTGCGCTTATGTTTATGTGGATGCCATGTTTGGGCAAGCTGGGAGAGATTGGCTAGTAATTATGATGTCAAGGAATTTCATTCAATGAAAATTGTCAGTAATTTTGGCAGAAATGTGAACAAATCTGCGAAGTCAGCAAAGGAGTCAGTATTGATGCCCACAACCTATGGAATTTCCCAAAATAGATGGCCTAATGATTGGGGAAACTTTCCTCGCATATATATTACAAAGATCCTTGATGCTTGAGTAAATTCCCCCCCCCCCCCTCCCTTCCTCCTCTCAGACTGAGACTTTGGCTTCTGCTTCTTGTATTGGCTTCTGCTTCCTTGATGCTCGCTTGTTTTCATTGCATTTTCTTGTCCTTTTGCATTCATGAGAATTTGTCTTCCTTTTCGTGGAATATAAGATCTTGGCCTATTCCTTGTATTATTGCTGTGGTTTGTTCTCTTTTCTTGCTCTCCCAATATCCAAGTCCTATTTTAACTTCTTTAATCAAATATGTACTTGCATAAGACAATGGTCTTTGCCATATCCCTTGTTGCTTGAACAATGCATGTTGGGTTGGTAACCGAGTTTATGATGCACGGAGGCATTAACAGTAATTGATTCTCTGTTTTGCCTTCCTATGAAACCTTTAACAGTGGCACCTAATTGATAAGCCTCCTGAGTGGGAGGAGGCTATGGTCTGAATTTACATCTGAAGTTTTTTCTCTTGCTTTTTCTTTTTCCAAGTTATACATCATTGCTGTTACTAACAAGCGATCGAAGAGAAGGATGCAGACATCTAAACAAAGAACTTCTCAGGTGTGATTCAGAGGCACTAAATATAGAGATATCAGCCCTAAAAACTAGAAAGTAGATGAAGTTAAAAACTCCGTTTTGCCTGAAATGTAGTTGCATTTCTCAGAGTCCATGGACCAGGCAGGCTTTTGTTGCAGAAACAAACTGATGATACAATATGAAATAAAGTATACAGAGGCAAAAGACGAAGATCAAGATAAGCAGTTGTAGTCTAGGCGATTGGGTATGGGGTGAGAATTTGCCGGTGCTCATCTGTTATATAGGTTTGAGCGTGGCCATTTGACCGAACGCTCTGGTTACTTTCTCCTCATGCTTCTGTAAACATTTCCAGTACATCATGGCCTGCTCCTGCATTGCATCACATTTTTAATGCAATATAATGGATTATGGGTCACCACGCAAAGATTGTAGAAGAGAAAATCGGAACACCACGAGGTTAAACAATCCCATCAATGTTATCCATATGCCGATATATACAAGTAATTTTCCATCAATAACCTACTGGGTCGATTGTTCGGTGCTTGCCACCTGCACTCTCCACATGTATGATAGATGTATTCTCCTCTTCCATCAATTAGCATTTACTTGGAACACTCTGGTCAAGATCATATGTGCCGCTTTCTACCCAACCGCAGGATCAAACTTGCAATGAAAGAAAACTGCAGGATCAAACTTGTACCCTTCTTGTGACTTCGTTAGAGCAGCTGTTTACAATATTTACCAAGCAGAAGACAGCACTAATAAATCAAGTCTCCAGAAGTGTATACAATATCTGAACCAGCATTCCTAAGCTGGTTGGCATATCTCTCCACTCATGGGAGGTCCAGGATTTTCTTTTTTTCTTTGAGATGTGTATGCTTGAAGCTTGAAGCCTAGTGGTGGCATCCTTACTGTATTGAGAGAGAGAGAAGAAGGTGCTGGGGAGTTCTGGATTTACATCTCCAAGCTTATATGGAACTCTATCTTGTCTGTTTGAGGCAATGCATAGACACAAAAGAACCACAAGTAGACCGTTGATTGCTTACGAGAGAGAATTGCAATATGTGAATTTGCGGAGGTTAAGAAACAAGGACAGAAGAAAAGACAACACTGAAATAAGTTTGGTTCTGCTCCCAGCCCCACCCTGTCTTTTCCAATGTTCTAAGCTAAAGAGCTACTGAAGTTTTTGTAACATTGGGTCAATTAACACGTGAAAATTCTGTTCCACACCTGTAAAAGTTTAGGAGATGCCTTTTATTATTCAAGCCTTTGAAGTTGATAAAATGCATTTGGAGGTATTTGATTGGAAAAATGGGGTCTAGAATCGGAATTAGAATGGGTGACTCTCATTCCAACCATTTGGTTGGGAGGAGTCCCATTCCGATTCCAATTCCGGAATGAAATGGGAATGGTTCAATCTATATAGAACTCAATCCCTATTCTCTTCCATGGATTCAAATTTTATTTCAATTTCGATTTCGATTCTGGTCACGAACCAAATGCTTCGGATGATTTAGTGATTCCGATTCCAAGCCATTTTGATTTTCATCCTCATACTGATTTCGGTTGCAAACCAAACATTCTCTTAAATCATCTTGATATCATTGTCCAGAGCTGGAGTTTCCCAGCACGTAAGGCCTGAAGCTTGTATAATATTTCCTCGACGCCAGGATCCTCAATTCCTCGTGACTCAATCCTCCCCATCCATCAAACTGTGATTTTTAAGTATAATATTTTAGGATAAATTTGACTTCTACTTCATGTGCCAAATAGCTCTTGATTTTTATCTTTTTTTTAAACATTTTGTACCCGATCTTCGTGCATTCATGAGAATTTATCCGTATTTTCGTCAAGACAATTACAGTCCAAGGAATAAACGATCGTTGTTTATTCCATGTATCATTGGGTGTCTCTTCTTTTCTTAGTACCGTAGAACAGCACATTTCGTATAGAAGATTGATTGTATCGGTCTAAAAATTAAATAAATATCAAATAAATAAAAATTATAAAAATTATAAAAAATTAAAATTTAAAAAATAAATTTATTCAAAAAAATAAAAATCAAAACTTCACAAAGACTCCTCATAAATGAGTCTTCACATGCATGAATAATTTTTCATCTCTCTTTCTTTTCAAATAATTTTTCCACCATCTTCTATATCATTCTTTACATGATTTTCCAACTGTTAAGGATATACTAGTGATCTTTTTAAATAGAGCACCATATGGATGGGAGTTTGACTCCTATTTTAACTTATAAATCAAATATTCATTCAGATACAAATTTAATAATTTTAAAATAATAATTAAATAAATTAATATTAAGAATAAAATTTTAAATGATTAAATTTATGATCAACTAAAATAAATTATAATTAGATTAGGATGTGACAATAAATCTCAACATCCATCCATGTCCTATTTTAGCATTCTTCTTTTCATTCCATTCATTCCCGTATAGGACATGGTCACCGTCATGTTCGTTACTGCTAAAGAAGGAATGCTTGTTTGGTTGAAATTTAGTTCTAATGTCTGGTGGTATCAACAGTGATTGTTTCCATCTTATGCAGCGCGCCTCCTTAATAGGCTATAGCATGGATTCACCAGTGAAGTTTTTCGCACATCATTGGCTGACATCTGTCAAAGAACTGCTCAAATGTGATGCAGAAAAAATAGACTAAAAAGAGTATTCGCTGTTAAACGTATTTGAGTCAGAGTAGTCAGATGTATGACTTCCTTAGAAAGAAGATAAACTTAAAACACTCGAGGTTGGGATTGTGGAGCCTGATCTATCTCCTTGATCTTATGAATCTTATTTATGCGCTATAGTTGATAGTCGCAGATTCCACTGTGCGGTCAACGGGCAGAGGTTCAAAGAGGGTAGTGCCCCCATGTCGAGGAGGTCTAAGGGGTTGGAACCCTACCAAACAAGCAGTAGAGGATACACACTACTGATGGCTATGATTATCTTTTCTTGTCTCATTGAAATAGAAGGCAAATTCAGAAACACCTCTATCAGTTGTAAATAGATAATCACTGGGCATCTATGTATGAGAGCCGACGGTTGTGTTGTGTAGAAAGAAGGCGTGTGAGAGAGAGTTGCTGCTCTGTCTCTTGTACTCTTGTAAACTCCCTAATTATATAGTGAAAATTTTCTATGTAATTTTGGATGTAGGAGTAAGAGACTCAGAACCACATAAATTTTTATGTTCTTGTGTATGTGTGTGATTTGCTGTTCTTTCCTTCTTTGTTTGCTATTTTCCATATTTTGCCGTGCATAGGCCGAGTCCAAGTTCCTAACAACCCGAGAGCTACAGTATAGCTGCTGTTGTGGCTAATCCCCTGTTGCATCCATCGTTGGAGAAGAACACCTGCAAAAGAAGTCCTCACTGATCAGAATTGTGTCTGGCGGAGACCCTCCGATGCTTAAGTTAGTGGAGAGTGGTGAATAGTAGATAAAATTTGAAATGACAGGGTCTCGGTCCAGAATTGTCTTACCAATATTGTTCAATTACCTCCATTTTATAGATAATTTAGGTGTAATCGTCGAGCACGTGATTTCACTTTTTATGGTACTAAATTATCGGACCATAATCGCAGAGTTAATGGGCTGTTTATGCCCACTAATGACCATGACACGTAGTCGATAACCGTTTATAACGGTTAGGTTCCACACATTCCGGCCTTATGTGATCATGAGAAGATAAGCCAACTATATGTCGGTAATAGTAGTAGATTGGTAGTCGTGGAGATCCGAATGAGCATCGTACGGTGACTCTAACATACCGATGGTTATCAGTCGGATATTAATTGAGTTGTCGTGGTTGTCCGTTGTTGGTTGATAATAGCCAACTATCGATCGGTTAACTGATTGTTAGTTGGAGTATTGTGTTCATAAGGCCAACGTAGAGTCGGAGTCGGGGTCGGTTGAATGGTCCCAATAGTTATCCTCCACTCCCAAGTCCAATGTGGTCTGACGTGTATATCATCACATGGTCTATCACGTTGGATGATGGGAGCTGTCACATGCCGTCTGAAGCCCGACTCGACTGCTGATATTAATAAGTTTTTGGAATACGAGAGATCTCTGGCTATTTTGCTATTTCGATAGCTGTGAAATCATCACTGGGCTGTCGTTTCGATAAGATAATTTGACATCCAGGACATCCGGACGATTTGATTCTGACTAGTAGATCTTGACCACGTATCCAAACATCATTGGGTCGGAGCTGTTCACACGGATAACGGTGAGATGGCATGATCTGGGAGCAGATGCGTCGAACCGTCCGATCAATGGTCGGTTTAGATATTGCCATGTGTCGACATCTGAGGAGATCCAAATTTGATCGATTTCATCCGGACCGTTGAGGGGTCCAATATATATGAAGTCGCTTTCATCCAGTCTTTACTTTACATTTGTCATCACCAATTGCAATAGAAGGTTCTGCTGGAAGGCTGCCCCAGTATTAGGAGCTCCGAGTTCTGTTCTTTGCACCCTCTTTAGCTTCAGGTCAAGTTTTTTTATCTTTATCCTTTGATTCTTCTCCCCTTAGGGTTTTTATTTTAGAATTTTCTTCTTTTCTCAAGTTTTTCATTTTGATGGCCAGTAAGAAGGCTTCTTCTTCTTGGGATAGTCGATCGGAGAATTCGACCAATGATTCTCCTTCGGATATAGAATAAAAGCTTCTTCCTTATCCAGGCCCAATGTTGAATGGCTCCAGAAATAGTACCGTATCGTAAAGCAGTATCAGCTTTCCACTCCTAGTTCAGACGGTCGGATGAATTCTTCTCCTCTGGATCAGATCGTAATTTATGTTGAGGACCTTTAGACTGATCTTCAATTCTTGATTTCAGAGTTCGTCTGGAATCTTCTTGATTATTATGGCCTCTGTCTTGCTCAGTTGGCCCTGAATTCCATCCGGTTGATCATTAGCTTCGCCCTGTTGTGTCAGCTTATACCGACTGTTCCTTGTCCTTTCTTTTCGATCTTTTTTATCCTTCATCCTCATTCGAAGGCCAAGGATTGATGGTTCTTCAATCCGAGGAAAGGTCTTCTTTATCACCGATTTTTCATCGTCCATTCATGGATGGAAGAACCAGTTTTCTTTGTTTCTTCTTCTTCTCCTTGGGGCTTCTTTATGCTGGGGTGATCCAAGGACTGGCCCCAACGAGAACAGTCGGATGGAGGTCGATGATCGAAAAGATTTTCTCCGACTAAAGGACATGGCAATTCCATCGCAGTGAGAGCAGATGACCTAACAAGCTCTGTACGATGTTGGGTTTAGTTCGGTCACTTCTTTATGTATAACATATTTGGTTACTTTGTCTTTCTCATCTGTTTCTGAATTTTATACTGATTTTTTTATTTGATTGCAGCTATGCAGTCAAGAGTACGAGTGTCGATTGCTGATATCCATACACACACTGCTAAGAAGAAGGCAGCAACTGAAGCTGGACCTGCCCGACTGTCGAAGAAGGGTCGGGTCACTACTCCACTGGCGAGGGAATCCGACATTCCATCGGAGACGATTCTCGAACCAGTCCTGATGTTGTCGGCCCCGACAACGCTTCCTGAGGTGCCGTCTACTAAAGATGGGACGGCGGGAGAGAACGGAGCTGCAACAGTATCATCGATGGCTCCATCAGCAGAGATTCGGACTAGAGCGGGAGTCGCGGTCGAACCTGAGCAGTCTACGACTGCGCCAGTCGTTCCTCCAATGGAACATTCTCGAGCACAGTAGAGCTCCGACTTTCCAGCATTCTCAAGCGTTGGACTACCGATCGGAGATCAGGAGAAGGCGCCAGCGACTTCAGCCGATGACAGGTCATCTGTAGGCCTTTGAACTCTTTTGATATTCAGATATCTGAAGGTGAGTCTGTCTTGGCCAATCCAGCATTGGCCAGGCGGCTCATCAAAGCTACTCTTCTCTTGATTGATCAGGAGAGTAGGAAGAACCAGACTGTCGTCGAGATGTTTTCTTCTTTTACCCGATGATACTCAGGGTAAGTTTTTCAACAATTTTTTTTGATCTGACTTGACTTGATTTATCTTTTGCTTTTAGTGGCGAATGACATGCACGATCTAGAGAGCAACTATCAGAAGATTGCCGACTTTCGTTGGTCATGGATAGATAAGGTGGCGGCCATCACCGTCGAAAAAATACTGTCGTCAAACAACTTCAGGTAGCAACTGAATGGGAGAAGAAACTTCTGGAATAGATCTTCCAAATGATGGCCGACCTACAGTCTTCCAGAGCTGAACTTGAGTCGGCTCATCAAAACATCTCATCCCTTGAGTCGCGGATCAAGAGCAAGAAGCACTTCATCCATCAGCTCTGGCGAGAGAGGGATGGATGCATTGATGAACTTGAAGCCGAATGCGAAAGACATTGGACCACCCTGGAAAGGCTGGTACTGGCCGATGCTGAGTCAGCCTCCATGCAAGCTGAAGCAGAGTCGGCGAAGGAAGCCCTGAGTCTGGCCATCGAGAATATCAAAAATTCTGAAGAATTCAAAGAAAAAATTCTCGAAGGTGGGTTTGCTTCATATTGCATCGGGTACGAGAATGGTCGAGATACGGTTGAAAATTGTACCCAGACTTAGACTTGAGCAGCATCATTCTTCTTGGCTTAGGAGATGAAGCTGTTGAAGAAGGGGCTGCATCGATCGAAGATGACGCACCGATTGCACCAGAAACTGTTTCAGTCGTCGATGTTGCATCGGAGCAAGGAGACAAAGACAATGACTGGTGATCGATGTAGTAGTTTATTTTATTTTTTATAATCAAAAATTTTGTAATCAAACTTTTGGTCTAATTTTATAAATTTCATTCAATGAATGAAAGAAAATTTTCAAAGTACCAACTCTTTCCTCTTTTCTGTGTATCTGCAATGTCGTTGAATCATAGTTTGACTACGGAATATCAATCGACGAGTCGAATATTTAGTAGTAATTGTAGAATTATTCGTTAGTCGAATATCAATAGACATTACTTTTTAGGTATTAGGATAAACGGTGGTAAGCCGAATATCCTTCGATCGATCGTAGTTAAGTCAGTATGTCTAGTTATTTGATAAACGGTGGCAAGCCGAATATCCTTCAACTGACTACAGTCAAGTCGGTATAGTTTCAATTCGATCTGGATCGTATTGGTATAGTATTTCACTTAGTTAAAACTAAGTCGACATAAATAGTCATTCGACTAGAGTCGGCTTTTATAGTGAAAAGTCGAGATATAGTTGGTACCGAGATACAGTCGGTATATCGATTTTTACAGTAAAAATCAAGATATAGTCGATGTGTCAATTTTTACAGTAAAAAATTGAAATATAGTCGACAGAAATTGACCGTCCATTTATCGGTCTAATATCACTTTGTAGTTGGCCGAAATTTTTGTGATTCTGAAATTCACTATTTCATTC
Organism: Elaeis oleifera; assembly: GCA_000441515.1. Taxonomy (NCBI): domain Eukaryota; kingdom Viridiplantae; phylum Streptophyta; class Magnoliopsida; order Arecales; family Arecaceae; genus Elaeis; species Elaeis oleifera. The sequence continues at coordinate 361,008 of KE505277.1, forward strand.
TGAATACTGTACATATGAACAACTTTATTGATGATACATCTTTAAGTTGTCAGCATTCCATATTTGAGAAATAGCTGTTTCCTCAAGAGTCTCTGGCCGATATGCATCCGATCTAAGTGTTACAGTTATTTTGTAGGATCCTTCTCAATTTGGAGATAATTTTTTTTGGTCCACAGGTTTTGAAACTTCTATTTTCTTAGGACTAGATCTCCTGGATGGAAATTTTCGACTTAACTTTTGCATTATAGTACCGAGCTACTCTTTGCCGATATACTGCCATTCGAATTTGAGCTTATTGTCAGACTTCTGAAGTAAGTCTAGATCGGCTCTCCGATATTCTGAATTGCTCGGCTCACTGTATTGCTCCACCCTTACTGATGGTTGTCCAATCTTAAGTGGGATCATCACTTCTATTCCATAAGTCAGATTGAATGACGATTCTCTCGTTGGTATACGAGAAGTTATTCGGTATGCCCATAGGATCAGATATAGTTCTTCCATCCAAAGGTCTTTAGCTTCATTCAGTCTGATTTTGAGTCCATGTAAGATTGTTCGGTTTGTCACTTTCATTTCACCGTTGGATTGTGAATGACCAACTTATGTGAGTTTGTGCATAATATAGAATTTTGTACAGAACTCTTTGAAGTTCTGATTATCGAATTGTTGACCATTGTCAGTGATGATGGTATGTGGTAGACCAAATCTACATATGATTGATTTCTGAATGAAGTATTCTATCTTATTTTTAGTGATTTATGCCAGAAGTTTAGCTTCCACCCATTTGGTGAAGTAATCAAAAGTGACTACTATAAATTTTCTCTGATCAGATGTCAGAGAAAAGGACCTAGTATGTTATTTTCATTGTACGAAGGGCCATGGTGCAATAATTGATGTTAACTGACTAATCGGTTGGTATTGTATATTTGTATATTTTTGATATGGTTCATACTTTCGGACAAATTCAGCTATATCTTTCTTCATGGTGGGCCAATAATATCCTTATCGTAAGACTTTGTAACCAAAGATTTATCCCTCAAATGATTTTCACAAATCCCTTCATGAACTTCTCTGAGTATATAGTCGGCATCTGTCGGTCTCAAACACTTCAGCAAGGAAAGAGAGAACGACCTCTTATAAAGCTGGCCATTCATCAGAATATATTGTGAGGCCGTCCATATGAGTCGTTTGACTTCTAAAGGGTTTGTTGGTAGAGTTTCATCAGTCAAGTATTGGATGATCGGGTCTATGGCTCATCATTGATTTGTAGCACTTCTTCGACTTTATCGATACTCGACTATTTCAGACATTCGACGAATGTCCGACCAAGCGAGTTGAATGAAGTGGTTGCGGGTCGAGAAAGTACGTCGGTTTGAGTATTTTCGATCCTTGAGATGTGAAAGATTTTAAAATATTTTAAGATTGATATTAGATCTTTCACCTTCTGAAGATATTTATCATGATGGAGTCTCGGGCTTCAAACTCGCCCTTAACCTATCTGATAATCAATTGTGAGTCAGTGAAGACCTTCAGGTTATCGATGTCAAGTTCTTTGGCAATCTTCAAGCCAGTTAGGAGAGCTTCATACTCGGCTTGGTTATTTGAAGCTTTAAAATTAAATCGAAGGGCATACTTGATTACCATCCTTTCTGAATTGGTGAGGATGAGACTAGCTCCACTACCCTGTGCATTAGATACTCCATCAATATGTAGCACCCACGCCAATGTGAAGTCAAGCTTGGGAGTTTCAACTAGCTTTATTTTATCGTTGGATTTATTCTCAAAATTATTATCTGGTATAGTACATTCGATAATGAAGTCAGCCAAAACTTGTGCCTTCATCGATGGAGGTAGACGATATTGGATATCAAATTCGTTGAGTTTTATTTCTCATTTTGCTATTCGACCTGAAGTATCAGGTCGATACAAAATCACCTTCAACAGTTGGTCTGTTAAGACGACAATGAGATATGCTTGAAAGTATAGACGAAGTCGCTGCGATGATATGATTAGAGCATAGACTATCTTCTCCACCTTTGAATATCTTAATTTGCATTGTGAAGTACCTTGCTGGTATAGTAGATAGACCGTTGAATTCGATTTTCATCCTCTTAGATGAGTACTAACTAACTGCTTCTATAGAAGTTGTCAAATAGAGATACAAAATTTTTTCGACCTTTGATTTTGTAAGTAGCGATGGAGATGCCAGATATTGTTTTAGATCTTCGAAGGATTGTCGGCACTCATCTGACCACATGAAGTCTTTGTTATCTCAAAGTTTTAAAGAAAGACAAGTATCTTTTTATAGATCTTGAGTTAAATAGACTGAGTGCGATGATCCTTCCATTGAGCTGTTGCATCTCTTTCTTTGAGCTTGGATGCTTCATATTGATGATGGCCTTTATTTTTTGGTATTGGCCTCAATTTCTCATTGTGACACAAAAAATTCGAAAAATTTTTACAAGTTATCCAACTGCACATTTAATCGGATTTAACTTCATCTGATGTTGTCGAAGTGTGCTGAAGGCTTCTTCCAGATCCCGAACATGATCTGTAGTTTGAGGACTTTTCACCAGCATATCATCTATATAGACTTCTATGTTTCACCCAATTTGCATCTTGAATATTTTGTTGACTAGCCGTTGGTAAGTTGCTCTAGTATTTTTTAAATCTAACGGCATTACTTTATAACAGTAGATGCCCTTGTCGGTTACGAAGGTTGTGTGCTCCTCATCTTTGGGTGCCATCCGAATCTGATTGTAGCTTGCAAAGGCATCTATGAAGCTTAAGAGTCGGTGTCTCGAAGTTGCATCAACTAGTTGGTCGATCTTCGATAAAAAAAATTATCCTTCGGACAGGCTTCATTTAGATTTGTGTAGTCGATGTAGATTCTTCATTTTTCATTGGCTTTTCTTACCATTACTACATTGACGAGCCAATCGGGATAATTTGCTTCTCTAATAAAATTAGCCGCAAGGAGCTTGTCGACTTCTTTGCCGATGATCTTCTGCCTTTTGGGAGCAAAAGGCCTTTTCTTTGTCTTACCGGCTTAACCTTTGGATCAATATTTAGCCGATGGATTATTACCTCCGGAGGAATGCCTGAAATGTCAGTAGCCGACCAAGCAAAATATCGGTATTTGCTTTAGTAGTTTATTAGTTGTTATCGCTCTGGATCAGATAACTGTGATCCAGTTTGGACCATCTTCTCAGGATCCTCTTCTTTAGTGGATGAAATTAATTGCTCGACTAGTTCACCCTTTCTTCATTTTCTCTTTGATTTAATTATTGACAGACAAAGAGTCTTCAGATTGTTTATTCTGTGTGGAGATCAAGAAATAGCATCGGACAAGTTGTTGATCTCCATGCAACTTTTCGACTCCATTTCTTATCGAAAATCGGACTAGCAGATGATATGTCGAGACTATTGCTCTCAGAGTATTAAAATTAGATCATCCGAGTATGGCATTAGAAGCTGAGGGAACTCGAACAACTGTGAATGTTAAGAGAACAGTGCTCTGTCGTGGATCTGTTCTGACAGTTAGTGGGAGAGTAATTTTTTCTTCCACGATAATTGTATCTCCAGTGAAACTGACTAATGACGTCGAAACTCTCCTGAGTCGATCAGTCGGTAGTTGCATTCAGAAGAAAATCGAGTAAAACACAACATTTGTTGAGCTTTCATTATCCACTAAAATATTTTTACACCATAATTTGCTACCGTTGTCGAGACAACGACAGCATTATCATGGAGAGTTTGAATTTTTTGAACATCTTCTTTCAAAAAGTAATTACATTGTCGAGTCATCGTTTCTTCACCGACTCTTCTTCAAAGTTACCCCAAGTTCTTTATCGCCTGGAGATCATATTGATTACTCCCGTCATTGATCGATTATTGAGTGTCTCTTCAGCTTGTGGCTGAGGTTGTTGGTCGATAGGAGATTGAGTCGGACAATCTCATCGAAGCTTTTCGAGGTAGCCTCATCGAATCAGGGCCTTTATCTCATCCCTGAGCTGGATATACTGTTCGGTATCGTGACCGTGATCACGATGGAATCGACAGTACTTCTTCCTATCATGGCTTCTCGATGGTGCTTTCATTGGCGGGGGTATCGTAAAACTCTTCTCCTTCGATCTCCATCAAAATCTGTACACGGAAAGAAGAAAGAAGAGTATAGGAGTCATACCTACCATAGCTATTCGGCTTCGGACTCCATCGTCGAGGTGAAACTCGCTTATTGGTATTTGGCCGACTGAATTCGATCGGAGTTTCACTCTTCTTCTATTTCTTCTTTTGACCTTTTTCATCTATCTGACATCGGTCAGAAGCAGCTTCGTTCACGCGAATGTACTTGTACGTACACTCCAGAAGTTCAGCATAGATCCGAAGGAGAGTCTTGTCTAGAGAGTAGGTGAATCTTGATCCCCTCAGACCCCTCTTCATGGCCGATATGGCCATATCTTCATTGAGGTCCCTCACCTCAAGTGTGGCCGCATTAAATTGAGCCACAAAATCCCTCAACATCTCTGTCTCACCTTACTTGATAGAGAAGAGACTGTCTGATGTCTGTGACGGTCTTCGACTAGTGCTGAAGTGGGCAACGAAGATTGTTCGAGCTGTTCAAAGGAGTTAATGCTCCCCGGCTGAAGTCCAGAATACCAGGCTCGAGCAGCCTTCCGAATAATTATCAGAAAGCCAATGCATAAGAGAGCGTTGGTTGCCTCCTGGATCATTGTGAGAGCCTTATAGCTCTCCAAATGGTCGATCGAATCGATGGAGCTGTCGTATGGCTCCATCTGCGGCTTCTTAAATCGAGACAGAATTGGTTTATCTAAGATACGCTGAGAGAGAGGCTAGGGAGTGTGAAAGTCATAGTCGTTGGAGGATTTTCAACCTTCCACCTAAAGTCAGGCAAGTCGGTGGTCGATCTCCTTGAACTTACATTCATAGTCGTCAAACTGCCGTTGCTGAGAAACTCCAGGGATCGAACCCCCTGAAGAGCTTGAAGATGGAGAAGCAGAAGCTGTCCGTGGCCTTTCCCTTCCTGATACTATATGCATGAGAAGGAGAGGGAGAACGTCATGAATGATGAGTGTCACGATGGGAGTGCCAAGAACGTGACTGTCCGTCTCGGTGAGAATGTCGAGACGGTCGCCGCTCTGGAGAAGAGGAGGGTGAATACCATGGTGGACGGCGGCTGTGCTTAGATGGCACTGTTTGAGCTACCAGCTCCTTCACCGGTAGCTGTTGCTGCTGCTGGAGATTTTGGACCGCATCCATTAATACTTTCATTTGCTGCATAAGTGCAGCAATTTGTGCGTCCGTAGTGACCACAGGATGCAAGAACTGGGTTCTGCCATTGGAAGTGGGGGAGGAACATCTTTCCGATGGGAAGACCGTCTCGCTGAACCTGTTGAATGCTGGGTTCTGATTTTTGGCATGGTTGTTTATATCTTTCTTCCCTTCCTGGCGGGCCAATCTGTTGCGGCCAATCCCCTGTTGCGCCCATTGCCGGAGAAGAACACCTACAAGAGAAGTCCTCGCTGACCGAAATTGTGTCCGATGGAGACCCTCCGATGCTTAAGTCAGTGGGGAGTGATGAATAGCAGATGAGAATTTAGAAATAATAGAGTCTCGATCCAAAATTGTCTTACCAATACTATTCAATTACCTTCTTTTATAGATGATTCAGATGTAACCATCGAGCACGTGATCTTGCTTTTTATGGTACTAAATTATCGGACCATAATCGTGAAGTTCATGGGCTGTTATGCCCACTAATGATCGTGATACGTAGTCGATAATCGTTTATAATGATTAGGTTCTGCACATTCCGACTTTATGTGATTGTGGAAAGATAAGTCGATTATATGTCGGTAATAGTAGTAGGTCGGTAGTCGTGGAGATTCGAATGAGCATCGGACGGTGACTCTGATATATCGATGGTCATCAATTAGATATTAATTGAGTCATCGTGATTGTCTATTATTGATTGATAATAGTCGACTGTCGATCGATTAACTGATTGTTAATCAGAATATTATATTCATAAGATCAATGTAAAGCCAGAACAAGAGATCGGTTGAATGATCAGCTGTAAAAACATAGGGATCTATACCTGGAGCATTTAAACTTGGATAATTATAGTGCCGGGTCTCTCCTCCCTCTCTCTCTCTCTCTCTCTCTCTCTCTCTCTCTCTCTCTACT
>KE505277.1:375188-397564 GCA_000441515.1 Elaeis oleifera
TATATATATATATATATATATATATATATATATGGTCCAGCTGAAAGGAGCAATTAAGGATTGGAACTCAATTATATATCACCACATGCATTCTCTATGGCCGGATTGCAGTATGCAAGAATCAGTTCTCAAAGACTGAAATTAATTAAGCACGTACTAATTCTTGTTATGCATCCCCGGTAGAACTACTGCAGTCAAAAAGGAATTATAGAACGAACTAACTGTATAGGCATAGGGAAAAATAGACAGCATATAAAGTAAACCCTGTGGGTCCATTCTCTCTAGACTGAGGTGCTGTACTTGGTACCGATGCCGTGGACTTTATTGTCTTGGTTGAGTGCAAAATACCCAACTTTGAGAAGAAGAAAGAGAGAGATTGTCAGGTCTTTGTCCAACTGAATTGATACAGTTCCTGGATGGAGCTAGTTGGCTATGAGCTCAAGAAATTAAAACTTACTGGCGGTTATTGCAAGTAGCAATCGTTCTGCTGATGAAGCAACACGCAGAGTCTTGAGTCCCCATATATGATGTGAAGTAGCATCCGACGAGCCCAGAAACACTGCAAACATGCCATGGTCGACTTCAATCAACGACAGTACTAGCTAATTGAAGCCCAACTTAACAGTTTCACAAATTAGTGACGTGCTGTGGTCGTATATATATATATATAGATGAGTCCCTTTCATATGAAAGGGAAGCTGGGGGGGGGGATATTGCAACAAGATTTCTGCAGATAGCCTCTATGGAAGCTGAATTTTAGGTTACTATTTCATCATCTCCTGGTTTCACAATGAGGAACTTGAAAGTTTAGGTGTCACATCTTGCCACTGTGATTTGAGAAGCTTGGTGCATGATTCAAGCGTAATATATGCTGCTGGCATGGTAATTGACCTGATTGCCAACGTACGTCACTTGTGAAGGTTTAATCTCTCCAAGGAACAATGCTGAATATATTTTGCCCATATCAGCACAAGCCCGTCAGGATGTTGATCGTATCGTATTCTTATTGACATTGTCTTTTAGGTCTCAATGATCTTATATAATTATAAAACCCGTGTTACATATGACCTTGTATCCACCGGCACAAGCAACAGTGAAAACATTAATTAGGGCAATTTCCTAAGCTCTGTTCAGATATTTTGGCTAACGCAATGTGCTCGAAATAGCCTATTAATGCATTTGTGATTATTGAGGATATTCCAGTCTCCTCTTAACCCATTGACAGATGCATTTTTTAGATAATTATGCCACATGGTAGTTTTGTTGTAGGCTTACTGAGACCTAATTCGTAGTACATGTGTTGATCGCCATGTTGATACATATTTATCACCATAACTTTATCCAAATCATCACATTTTTGAAAGAGTTTAATGAACCAATGTGCCAGCTAGGCCAAGTAGTCCATGTTTGTTGAAAAATTTAAGATGCAATACACTGAAGCTATCATATATTGGTGAGCTTTGTGACTAAGCTATGGTGTGCATGAAACCGAGAAGAATTAGTTAATAGTATATTACATATCTCCTTCTTGCCTTTCTAGGCTATAATCATGTTATATCAAAGCCTCTTCTAGGGATTTGGCCGACATCTCTAGATATTATATATACTAGGTCTCTTTAATAAATTAGTACACTTCAGGTAACTAGGACAAAGAGTTAACTCGCTGGTTGCAGCTGGCATAAAGTGGTACAAATATTTTGCTTGTCATCTGCATGTCATTACGTGTAACCCTCAAATTATAAATGTGAAAATTTTATATATTCTAACTTAAATACGATTATTTTTAACACTGAAGAATTTATAGGGAAAAAAAAATTGCAGGAGTGTCATCCTGGTGTTTGAGCTGAATTGCAATCTCAATTAATTAATTAAGGATGAATTAAAGATTAGCATGACAAATCTTGCATGCAACAAGTATTGAAAACAGCATACCAATATAAGGAGTGCAGTCCTAAATTTTATAGTCAATGACATAAAAAAGTAGCATCCCAGTGTTTCAATCTAGCGTCGTTGTTGTGTTTGAACCGAATCGTCTTCCTAATATCTACCCACAAATCAACAGGTGCCACCATCAAAGTCGATGTCTGGGGTCACAATTGCCTGCCAAACGAGGTGTAAAACCTTAAGAATTTCCAGTTGATGATGTAGAAAATGTAGCATCCTAGTCTAGTGTTACCGTTGGTGCTTCAACTGAGTTGTCTTCTGAATCCGTACCCAAATATCAACTGGCTTCACATTCAAGGTCATGTCGAAGGTCACAAATGCATATGCATGACATGCCGAGGTGTGCATATATCCTTAAAATTTTCAGGTGATGATGTACAAAAATAAAGAAATAAATAAATAAAATAAGCATCCTAGTGTTTTGAGTCTAGTGTCTGTCATCCGTCCTAGTGTTTGAAGTGCATGTATTGTCATTCAATCTGTATACAAAGATCAACTGATGCCACAATCATGCATGGTCACGCAAGGGTCACAAGTTGCATGCTAATCTATTGTGCACTCTCCTTTTTTTTAATAGATGATGTGAAAAGTTAGCTCCCCAGTATTATTTCAGCCTAATGCCATCATAGTCTAAACGCTAAGATCAATAAGCACCATACCCATTGTCGGTCATCAAATTATTAAGGAGTTATATCCCAAGTCAGAAAGAGAAGGCCCGGGCAAGAAACGTGTCAGTTCTTGTTAATTAACAAGACTTGAAAGCCTAATGTTGAATTGTTTCTCATTTAGTATCCACCAAGACTTCAATTTTGGTGGCATTCGCAATGCCATGAATTATTTGTGTGGCTCAATAACATGTGGATTTTAAAGGATTGCTGGGCCTTTCTTTGATACATAGTGGAAACGCGCGAAGACAAAAACAAAGGTATCTTCATCCAAACAAAAGCGGGACCCTCTGAGCATATGGGAATATTGTTCTTGCCTTCCCACCGACGGAGAACAAAGAGAAAAGTCTCTCACTATTCGTTGCAATGACCAAAAGGTCCATTTCCATGTTTCTTCTGCTTCGTCTCACTCCATTATTTATGAAGATACCAGCAGCTTCCAAAACTATTGATGGGAGTTTTGAATAGTATGTGCTCACTTTACAGATAAAATGCCAACTCAGCGCATGCATTTTCCTTTTTATTTGAGAAAAGGGAGGGAGAATACACTCCCTGAATAACATTCATTTTGCACACTTAATGTTTCTATCCCATATGTTATGGTGCATGAGCTGAATTCAGAGAAATCATTGTTTAGCCTGAATTATTATATGACCACTATGCAACGTATGTATACGTTGCAAGGTCCTTCAAAAGTTGCTGCGGACGCTAAAAGATGGAAGAGACCACTCAAAACTATGAAACAATGTCATTTTCCATCCAAGTGTCTTGTCTAAAGGGGTGTGGTACCAAAGTTGCCCAAGTGGGATGGTGGATACATTTTTGAGTGCGTGTTTGTAGGTCTGCTATAGAAACTATCCAATCCATCTTCGAAGGTGGGGGACGAGCATGAGATTGATCATTTTTGCTTTATGAATACTCTGAAATATTTAATGATCATATATGTGCTGTGGAACTAGAGTTTATTTATTTATTTTTAACTCGGTGTTCTGTAATCAAGTCGAGCAGACTTTACGAGAGCCCAAAACTGGGATAAAATTTAGAAAAGGAAAATATTATGTTATATATATATATATATATATATGCGATGGCTTTTAGGACGTAAGTACACATAGGAGGAGGATGACCAGAATAATTAAAATGTCATTCAGAAAGGCAGATTCTCCATGCAATTAAGATATGCATGAGACCAGGACAACGAACCAGGCACGTAGAGGCATCTTCCACATGACACTCCACAGCGATAGCTTTTTGCGAAACTCCATGAAGGGTATTATATTCCTTCCTTTGGACATTGATGTACCTAGCTCCATTGATCACCTTGTTTCCGAATTAATTATGTGGCTTCCCTTGGCCATGGCGATGTAGGCTAGTGCCAGCATGTTATTATTCACTGATAGATTTCAATAATCGATCAAAAGCATATGATGCCGCCCAGTGTTCAAAGAATTAAAGTAATTAATCATCATCATGCATTGGCCCTTATCATATGCAAGCACATGATCTTGTTTCCAGGTCAACCATATATATAAATATATAATGCATTTACCACGCTGCCTGTTTAAATTTGTCCAAACTCGCAGGTAATATATATATGTATATATTACCTAGTACTACTGCAAGATTATATTTATGATATTTCCAAGGGATTAGCCAAGAAAAGGTTCATGGCTGTGAATAACAACACCATCGATCTTATGAGCATGATATTGTTGTCGTTCACTATTGATTAAGGTTTTGGCCCACCAATGGACCTCATGATGCGCCCAAGGTTCCACTGGACGACCTCCAATGTCTAGGTTCAGAGACTTACTGAGCTCTCCATGACAAATTCAACACCACATCACCAAGGTTTGTCTGACAACTGCACGAGGTGATTGCCGACATGGGCCCTCCAAGGATGCCAAATGATCGATCGATGACGGCAAGAAGACGGCAATACTAAACGATACATATATATATATATATATATATAACACTGCTGCTATGTGTCATGCGTCATTGCTGGAGCTGCGTGCATGAGAGAGTTAATAAGTCCTCTACCCACCATTAAAACTTGTGAGCATGGTGTGCCCCAGACCTTATCGCTTGAGGAGATATAAACGGAAGATAGGGATGGGAAGGTGTGACCTCCAGACTCCATTACGTTGCACTGCCCTACAAATGGACCCTCTCCCTCTTTCAAGGCTAGGACTCATGTGCATGAATTGCCACACGTTTGTGAATAATGCCAAAAGGAATCTTGCGAATGCCCCATCGTCTATTGTGGGTATGAAAGAACTATACTCTACATGAGCAGCCAAGAATATGTTAAAAAAAATAATGGGGTTGGAACTACGTACATGTGCATTAAAGTACGGTGGGTCAACCCAATAATACACCCTCAATATGATACGTAGGAAGGCCACAGCCAATGCTCTCGTGCTGCAGGGGAAAGGGCCTTTCTCCCACAAGACGCAAGAGGGTCCCATGGGAATAGCCACGAGAGAGAATGTGGCCCCGTCCTTCAAATCAAAGTACAAGGCTCACAACAATACGTGAGGATAAGGTGGAAAGGGTCATCAATAATTTCATGAAATTGCAAGGCGTAGGGCTTACGGAGGACACACATACGCACTTGGTCCATTGCCCATTTACCATAGGTGGACCATTATTATGTCCCTCACCCTTCCCTCCAAAAACCTCAGACCTTCCCCATTACCACAGAAAACCAGCGTCCATGGGTCCTCCAATGGTCGTGACTCGAAATCTTGCCTCGCCCGGTCTCGATCGTATTTAACAGTGCCGGCGATGTGCACAATTATTGGTTATAGCATGTTGCTTTCCACATAATCAATCTTTGATAAGCATTATTTTTGAACGATATCCTCTTAATAAAATTAGTTGTTGTGTAGCATTTGGTGTGTAGCATTTGGCTGCAGAAAATTAAGGCTCTGTTCCTAACCGCACTAATTGTGATTAGACACTCTATTATGGTCTATATACCTAGTTAATAAATTTTCTGTATTTGGTTATCTTTAACTTCATCAATTACCAATTTTCTAGAAGGCTTTTTTTTTTTCCCGGATAGATGATCATCGACGACCAAAAGATTAGAAGGAAAAAAAAACATCGATCAAACAGCAATCAAATATTAAGCATAAATCATCGGTCTGTTAATTTTATTAGCAGGTATATGAATGCATGTTACTGGGAGGTAAAAAAAATGTTGCAACTTTCTGCTCTTCACGATTGCTGCACTCCCGCGTAGATATCTTGCAGAAGATTCCGATGGCTTTGGTTGTAGGGGATTTGCTACTCGCATTGTGTGCAAATGATATCATGTAATTAAGAATTTATGAGCATGGCCGCCATTAAATAGCTTTTGAGTATAAGAGAGAAATGCTTCAAGGACCAGATCATGGCTAATCAATCACTATATATTTTCACCTCCTCATCTTTTCTTTTGTGTCATTTCCGTGACAGTTATTAGGCATGATGATGAAAAAAATACAGCACATAGGATTTCACCAAGTTGGGTAACAAAGCTGGTTCCTTTGCATTGCGCTCTCTATCACCGGCGTCCCCATGAAGACTTTGGGCTCTCCTAATCTTGTCAAATCCCATTTGGACAAATTAACGAGACTGCTTTGACCTAAAGCTACTTTTGATGGTTCTCATCTTTTCAACTGATGTGTGACACCACTCCTTGTCTTGTGATCTCAGGATATGCTACGTGCTCTCTATCAGGCTACTCCAATGGCTACCTTCCTTTTTTTCCACACTAGAATCTGCCGACAAATCATGCATACCATGCCCCTTGAGGGTGCTCTCTCCGAAAAAGAAATGAGGGAAAATGACCTTTAAGACAAATACAAAGATAAAATATGTTGCCAAGCCGCATGCACTTTTATCCATCATTTCCAGCCAATTCAATATGTTATATTATACATCATCTCCCCTACCAATCCAACCTTCGTCGCTCTTCTCGTTGACATCGAGTCCATTCATTTGCACCATGCAAGCATGATGAAGATGTAATTAGCAATTTAATTTTCTGTAAACACAGCTTCTCCTTTTCACCTTAATTATTTTTCGATTCCATAAAAAAATTTAGATCAACAGTATAGAATAGAGCAAAATAATAACTTATACTACGTGCACCATTATAATCATGCAATATACTAAAGAATTCATCTTCTTTATATGGATCAATTATCGAGATGAGTGCATACGATCACATGATCAAGATAAAATGATTGACATGATGTATGGTACATGTGATATATGGTACAGGATATCTTCTCTCCAGAATTGGGTGTAGGATTAGAAGCCCTCTATGCTTATTGGTGTAATAAACCCTCTTTTTGAACGTATGTATTTATCAAACGGTACACATAGAGCCACAATCAAAGAAAGGAAATCTTAAAAAGCAGATGCACGCGTGAGAAAGGCACGTGTGGAAAAGCGAATCCACTCCGGGCCCGGGAAATTGACTGTGGGCCGTGGGACCCACCACGGTGGGCCCCAGAGAAGAGGACTCATAACGGCCTTCAATCATATGCCGACGGCTCTCTACGGATCGGCCCCCTCGGCTTTCCCGCGGGATACCCCTACTACTCTTTCTGAAATCGACCTCAGCACCGGACCAACACGTGTGACTGCAAGAAGGACGCTGGGGGGTGGGGGGGGGGGGGGGTCCTACTCGTTATCAGACAGCTGGATCAGCGGGTTGGGTCCCGCCGAGTACGTCCGCTTCCGGATTGCGACACCCCCGCGAGGTGGCCGCCTGCGAGTGGTGCGCTGGCAGCGGCGGGTCCCTCTCACTGTTGCCTTTAGTTTGGCTCTCCTATTAAGTGATACGTGTCCCGGATCTGATATTTCTTTGGATGAGAGAATCGTACGGTCGGGAGGAGGGGTACCGAAGTCAGCGCCAAGGCGGTGGGCCCCGTGAAGGTAACGCATTTTGTTTAGCCGGGATCATTTTACTCTCGAGAAATTCCGTGCACCGCCGGCAGTGTATAAAATCCGGGCTTCGATTGATTTACGTTGTTATTATTTTTAACATATATTTAATATTTTATATTAATTTTTATTTAAAAATTTTATATAAAAATTTTATTTTTTAAAAAATTATGATATTTTATGACATATTATAATCTAATATGTCATAATATGGTCCAAGATATCATAATATGAAAGGAGTATTTATATTCAAATATTTTTCAATACGTATTTAATGTTTGCAGATCGATTTTTTCGTTTAAAAATTTTGAATAACGAAAATATTTTTATTTTTTTAAAAAAATTATGATATTCTATGCATGTTATGATATCCTATGGATAAAAATTATGATTTGCTGAACGCAGGATGTCATAATATGGATATGGAATGTCATAATTTTATCAAAGAATAAGAGTATTTTCATTATACAAAATTTTAAATGAAAAAATCAATCAGCAGATATTAAATATGTGTTAGAAAACGGTGATTACGTAGATCAATCAGACAAGACGTTGCGTTCCACGTCGGATTTTCTACACCACCTACGGTACACAAAGAATTTGCCTTTTGCTCTCTTTACAAGAAACGGACCACAAGATTTGCAAGGCCTATCTTTGAAAGACGGATTAGGGTATAAGTTAACAAATCTCATTGTTTATTTATATTTTTTTAAAAAAATATTTTAATTTTTAATTTTAATTTTTTTCGAAACGGGAGTTGGAGGAGGGCGATCTGGTGCATCTACCTCCTCTGAAGGTGATTATAGGGTCCCAACTTTCACTAAAGAATGTTTGATTCATCGAGAGCCAATGGACCAGATGCTGTTTCCAAACGCCATGTTCGAGCCGTCAGGATATACTCCATTCAATAGTCATTCGTATTTTGATATTTAATCACAGTCCGATATCCATCGTGATTCGAATCTAAATCACGTCGTTAGAATAAAACCCATTCCACTGGAATGCCACCTTAATGGTAACAGAGTGAGCATTCATAAATGTATATTTCTTGATAAGAGAACCCGTGAAGATTTAAAAGATCACTTTTGGTAGATTAGTTCCATCATGATGCCCATGGTAACTTAGCTGAACTAATATGTTCATTTTATTATTCTTATATATTTTCATACCAAATAATTTACACCATGTTCCGAAGGATATATTTGCTGTGTTCTTTTTTTTTTTTGCTTTTCTTTTCTTTTAGCTATTTTTGCAAGTATAACTGAATATGTTGGTTATCATGGAGGGGAAGGAAGTACCTCTCTAATCTTTTAACCGGCTTCTATGACTTTTTGCCTCACCTTTAATTCTCATGAAAATTCTGAGCTAATTACTACTTGGAAAATGGATCACCAAATATTCAAATAACCAATACTTTGATATCTAATATTGAATGATTCTATTGTTCTACATAATTTATAATTTGTGTATTCTATCTTTCCAAATCTGTGCCTACTCAATTGAGAGCAGACTTAGGAGTGTACTTCTAAACATGTGACACCAGGAAGTTGGCAAACAAAAAAACTTGTGACTTAACTTTGAGATGTTTGATCTCATATGATTAAGTTTAATCAGGTCTAAAAAAAGAAGATTGAGAAGCTCCTATGATTTACAAATCAAATCGGTGCATCTATGTCTAGTTGAGGTCATGAGAGGGAAGATGAATGGGATTGTAAGGATGGATGGTCTCCATTTACTATTTAGTTCAAAAAAATTTAGGAATGATGGATGAAAAGGAAGAATTGCCTATCCATTCTAGTCCATCAATTTACATCTTCCAAAATTGAGAGAATTTAAAAAAGATAGATGGAGCATATGAGACGAGTATTGATAAAATTATCCTCATTAATTTTTTAATAAACTATAACATTTCTTCACTTTTTCATTCATATTATTTATATTTTTATTTATCTATACTATTAAATTTTATTACTAATTATTTAATTTCTGTTTATCATTTTCATAACTATGATTAAATAATTAGAATTATCTTCTATTTTTATTTTTATTTACTATTTTTAATTAAATAGTTGTATAAAATTAATTCACTATTTAATTAAATTATAGATTATTTATTTATTATATAATTGATATATAAATAAATTAATTCATTAAATTTATAAAATTATTTATTAAATTAAATTAAATATTTATAAATTTTTTGTGTAATTATAAATTATGAAGATTATAATTTTATACATTACTTACTTTTTTAGTATAAATAAATATTATAAATTGATAAGAACGATATTGTTTTACCAAAGGATGGATCTTTAAGAATGTCATACAAATATTGTTTGTCCTTTCTTTTATTTTTTTTATATTAAATAGAAGAGAAAATTATTTTCATACATTCTTTCATATTTCACCAAACAAATGAATTCCTCATCCATCCTCTGTACCAAATAGAGGGTAAAAATATATGCACCCATCGTATAAAGATAATCATGTCCAGTGATTCCTAAATCTGAAAATAATCTATGGAAGACTTAAGGGCTGACCGATATTATTGTGTTCCACAACATGTAGAACTGAGTCCCTTAGGTTATTTCAATCATTTAAGGCCATCTTGGATCGGTCTTGAGTAGCCTATAACATGGAGGATTTTCTGATTAATTTGGCAGTTTGGAGAAGATAAACCTTATAAGGAGGACGTTGATATTTATAATTGAACTTCAGAGTTGATCTTCATACGAACCTTTTCTTATTTAGACCGCACGACATGGGCACTTTTCATGTGTCCTTCTGTCTTTATGAGGTGTTCACCATGGTCACTCGGACAAGAGGTTTAACATGGAAACTATGCGAAATGGATGGAGTCACTAGCTCACTTGTCCATTAATAATCAACACAACCGAGCAAGTTAGTTTTGTCACCAAAATAAAAGGAGCTAAATTCAAAATTTGGAAGGTAAGAAATCGAGGGCTATTCAAATGCATGTATTTCTGATGGTTGCGATAAGCATTTGGTGGTTTGATTTCAAAGCATTACAAATTGTAATCAAATTGATTCTTTGAAGGAAAGAAGAGGAGGCTCGGGAAGAAATAGCAGCAGCTTTGCAACGGTGCATTCTATAATGGGCAGTGCTAGCTAGCCAGTTCAGTTCATTGTCCCTAACCAACTTTCTTGAGCTCCACAATAATACGAGCCTTAAAGAAGACAGCTAATTGACAAGAAAGAGCAACCGTCACTTGATGATGATACTCCTAAGCCTTAATCCAAGCTGGTAGCATCCTCGATCGTAAATGGATAATGGCAGCAGCACATGATCTCCACATTATGAGAGAACTTGGTCCAATACTTTATGCGAGTGATGGTCCCTTAAGAACTATTTCTTCGAGATTTTAATTGCTAGGCACATGGCATATTGCATGGGCTCATGCGAAATAAGCAAGCAGAGATATAAATCATGCTTACACAAAGCTGAGCACACATCAATCTCTTTGTTGAATGCCATGAAAAATCTTTCATAGACCGTGTAACAAAATGCGATAAGTATGTATGCAATTCGTTCATCTTTCTATAATTTGACGGCGGTCTACAAAGCAGCAGTAGAACCATGACTTGCAACACCAAGCTCCCTTACGGGGCTCCCACTGCCTACTTATCATGACATGTTGCACGCTCAAGCATTTCGAGATGTTATTCCGAGAATTAGTTAGTCTAATGGGTTGATGTCACATGAGAAGTAGGAATGAAGAAAAAGAGATTTCTCTTTTTCTCCATGAAAATAATGTTGGTGGAGGCCCAAAAATATGATGGCAATTGACTTTAAGAAGCCAGCAGAACTTTCAATAGTTCTAAAGCGTTTGTTAACACATTTACTACCCACCCTTTGTCTGAGTGAAAGTGTTGCTGTGTCTCCCCCCAACCTTCAATTATCGCCCACTTCTTTTGTTTAGTGGAAAATGATACTCATCTTTCATCACACCTTACATCATTGGCAAGAATTTGGGGGAGGGAAGGAGATTAGGCCCTAATGAGCCTATTAAACAATAATGCTTGCAGATTCCATACTTCTTCATGTTCTCCTCGGCCCAACGATGTGTCTAACATCCATTGGAGCATGCCAATCGGTTATCATATGAGAGGAAAGGTGGTCTCATCAAATCATGAGGAGGAGGAAATATTTCAAGTGGAAACAACGGGCGAACGCAAACTGCGCTTAAAGTTATGATGGATGGAGTTCTGAAATTATAACAAACTTCCTTAGAATGGAGTTGAGGCATCTTCAGAAGTGGAATCCAAAGGAAAAGACATCGTCAAACATGGCAGGGACAGAGATGGACCAAGGGGATTTAACTAATCCAGTGTTTTGTCACATTAATCCTGTCATTATTGCATACCGACACTAACTTGACATAAAGAAGATGGATATGAGGATCTTTAAGACAAGGCTATGGCAGAGAGGATGGAGAGCCAAGCCAATAAAAAGTGGAAGCCAAATTAAGAAAAGGCCCTGGTGTAAGTGTAATACTTTCGGCATCGGTGATGGATAGGCTATCTCAAATATGGACTTTATAGTCGAGTCAATCAAATTGTGGTTGTTGGAGGAGTAGGTCGACCTCCGAGATTCCTAGCCATCAGAATTGCTTGTTGATCATCTGAGCATAATGGATGGACCTTGGAATTACCAGCATTGCACATGTCATGGCTAAGAATATACAAATCTCAAACCATAGAAACAGGAATCTATGTCTAGGAACTAATATTAACCATAATTGAGGATATAATATTTTGGCTATGGAGCCGTTCCAGGAGAGGTCAAAGAATGAATTGAATCCCAGTACAATCAGTCAAAAGCAAAATCATAATAAGGATTAGCTTTGGGCTATGAACAGGGAAAAATAGAACAGTCTCTATTAATTCTGTCATAAAGAGAACCACATAAGCAGCAACTAAAATTGTTCTTTGAAAGACTGGCATGCCAAGAATATTAGAACTCATTGCATAAAATTCCTTTTTTTTTCGGAGCAAAATTAAATATTAAAACTTGTTGCTTCGAGTTCATGAGTCAATTTATTGACAAAATTTTAGAATAGCATTAAAAAAAAAGAAGTAAGTTTCCCGTCAAATTCTCAGAAAGATAACAAGCTTTCAATAGTCATGCTCATGTTCGGCCAACAGTTAAATAACCATAAAGAAGTGGCTTTTTCTTTTTTTGGTTTTATATTGTCTATAAGATGTCGGCAGCTGAAAGGACGGAAAGGAATGCACTACAATCGGAACAATCATCTTCCACCATAATCGCCAAGGAATCTGATGCCTTTTGCCGATCACCGTGGAATATAAATTGGCTTTTGGTGATTCACATCATTCATATCCATGGAAAAGGTGATGCAGGCTGGTCAGAATCTTAGACTTACTTTAATAACCGTAGTGCTTACTCAAAGGCCTCAATTACCTGCCACCGTGGTGTTGTTTAATGGAACGGACCACGAAAGTGCAGATTAAATATCAAGATTGGGTGGCTATAGGAGATGTCGGGCTTGATCCGATGGTTTGGTGGGCCTTTGAGGTGCTGATTGAGTCTTGATGGAATTGTGTTTCTGATCTGACCTTTGTTTTAGGGCTTTAAACAGCCCCGTGGTAATAGAGAACAAAACGGATGACGTGCTGTGTTCGATCGAGGATTTAAAGCAACAGTAGACTAAGAGGAGCCGATAGAAAGTAGAGACAGAGGTGCTTCAGACAGACTGTCAGGTAACAGACAGCTGTCGCTTCAGGGATTTAGGGAGACTCTTAGAGAAACAGCTTTTATGAGGGAGAGCTTGTTAAGAGAGAGATTGGGTGCACGAGAGTTGAGGGTGTGATCTCCTCTTGTAATTTTTCTTTTTATAGTGAAGCTTGCATGCCCCATAGAGGCGAGCTTTTTGGCTGATCCACGTATTTGATTGTATTTCTATTTTATTTTTTTCTTCTTGCTGCGACGTGTAGTATCGAAAAGATCCTGTGGTGGTGGTGTCCTGGCCAGACATCTCCAACAAGTAGTACTAGAGCGAGGTGGTACTAGGACGCAGGTTGTGATGGTGGTATCAAGATTGAATATGGAGAAGATAGGCTCAATCAAGGTGGAGATCAACAGGTTTGATGGAAAGAGTAATTTCTCTTTGTGGTAAGCGAGAGTGAAGGATATGCTCATCCAGCAAGGGTTGATCGATGCTCTCTTGTGGAGGTGGCTCCAGATGTAGGTGGTGAGTACCATCTGCATGTACCTAATGGATAAGGTGATGATGCATGTACTTGACGAGACTTTTCGATGGTACTGTGATCGAAATTCGAAGAATTGTATATGGCGAAGTCTCTCTCCAATATTTTCTTCCATTAAAGGTAGTTCTACGAGCTGCAGATAACTGAGAGACAGAGCATGCAGGAGCATCTCAGCCACTTTCAGAAGATTCTTACCGACCTCCTCAGTGTTGGCGAGAAAGTTGAGGAGAAGATCAGGATGCTGATCTTGCTAGCATCATTTTTTCTTCGTATGAGTCATTGGTGACCACTCTTTTAATGGAGAAAAACACCATCAAGATGGACGAGGTCACCGCAGTGATTCTCCAGAACGAGATTCTCAGATGGGAGAATCCGACTTCGAGCTCAGGTGGCCATAGCTCAACTTTGATGATTTCTGGAGGAGCATGAGGTGGCAGACGGAGCGATAGGAGACCGCGATGAGGATGATCCAAATTCTGGATGAGAGACTTGAGCAAAATCAGATGTTATCGATGTGATGAGTTGGAGCATCTAGCCAGAGATTGTCCTCAACTCAAAGATCGGACGAGGGCTACTACAGCGACAGCCAGTAGCGAGTCAAAGGATGATGTTCTAGAGATATCTGACGAGGTATCTACTTTTTTCTGTAGTAGATTTTAGATTCTGCATGCACCTATCATGTATGTTATAAAAAGAACAGTTTGACTCCCTGAAGAGCCGTGAGGGTACTATTTATCTATTGGATAGATCGAGCTATGCGATCAGAGACATCAGAATGGTCAGCTGGAGGACACATGATGGTGTAGTGAGGAGATTGAGGGAGGTTCGATACATATCCGATTTCAGATAAAATCTTATCTTACTGAGCAGACTGAATTCGAGAGGCTACAGAACGGTAGTTGGTGGAGGAATCCAGAAGATATTACGCGGTGATAGAGTTATTCTAAAGAAAAAAAGAGGATGAGAGGATATTACTATCTGATGGAGAGTTCAGTGTGAGGTGGAGCTTTAGGAGCCAGAAGGAGTCCAGAATGAGGTGGAGCTCCAGATAGAGGTGGATCGGGCATAAGATGCGAGACTCAGGAGGATGAGAGGCAATATCACAGGATGAGATTCCTATTGTCATTGGAGGATATCCCAGTAGATCTCAGATCAAGAGGAGCATATTATACGATGAAGATGGGATCGAGTGGCCTGGCTTGACTTTCATATTTGTCCATCCTTGATCAATAGGTGATTGTCCCAGGGTATGGAGGTGAGAAGATCCAAAGCTCTCAGAGTTAGGAGGAGGCCGAATGTCGAGTCGAGGTGCAGATTATTGAAATTTGATGCCTCGAGATTCAGCTTACAAGGAGCCTACAGCAAGGTCCAAAATGACAAACGGAGTCCAACGAGTCCAAGAACAGTCCAAATAGAGTCCAGACGGAAGAGATATGCATGAGAGAAGCTTGAAAATAGGTAGCATGGCCCACGGGACGGCAGAGGGCCGACAGAAATCGATGGTGGCACAGCTAGGCTGGGTAGATGCTAGAGCGCGAGGTGGGCCCAATGCGGGCATGCGCACTGGCCGGCCTGGCGAATGCGTGGGCGTCCAGGCCCACTGTGAGTCGTGGTCCACAGTGGATTAGGCTCACAGGAGGTCGTATGGATAGGTCGGGTGTTTTCATCCGATTTCTCGTGGTCCATCATATATCGAAGATGGTTTCCCCACATTTTCTGAGGTGTGGCGCACGATCTGATGGCTACGCAGGATGCTGGGCTTGATCCGATGATTTGGTGGGCCTTAAGGGTGCTAATTGAGTCTTGATGGAACAATGTTTCCGATCTGAGCTCTGTTTTAGGGCTTTAAACAGCCCTGTGGTAATAGAGAACAGAACAGGTGGCGTGGTGTGTTCAGTTGAGGATCCAGAGCAGCAACAGATCAAGAGGAGCCGATAGAGAGCAAAGACAGGGGTGCTTTCAGCGAGCTGTCAGGCAGCAGACAGCGATCGTTTAGGAGTTCAGAAGATCTCCTAGAGAGAATTTTTGTGAGGAAGAGCTTCTTGTTAAGAGAGAGATTGGGTATACGAGGGTTGAAGGTGTGATCTCCTTTTGTAATTTTTTTTTATAGTGAAGCTTGCATGCCCCATGGAAGTGAGCCTTTTGGGTGATCTACGTATTTGGTTGTGTTTCTATTTTATTTTTTTTTCTTCCGACTGTGATGCGTGCTATCAAAAAAATCTGTGGTGGTGATGTCTTGGCCAGACATCCCCAACACATACTCACCTATTGGGTTGGTCCCTAGGTCAACCCATATGGTAGGGAGGTGGACTCCATTCTAACCTAGTCTCCAAATCGAATATTCTCGAGCATGGTGGGGGCCCTCATGGTCATGTCTAAAAGAGGTAGCTACGTTGGTCGCCCCCTTCATCACCTTTTTCTAGGAAAAAAAGACCTCAATTATCTCTTCTTAAAAGCCGGTTGTTATGATCATCAAGAACAATGGACTTAGCTTGGTGTTTCATAAGTAATCAATCTTGCTAAATATCACTAACTCTTGGCATGTACAATGTGGCTAATAGGATGCATATTAGAAAAATTTCATAAGTTTATTTAACATGATAAAATAATCCACTTTTGTTGGTACTTTTCTTATCCTCAAATAGCAAGTGCTAAATCAAAAAAGTGAGTTTATTTATTAAAATAAACTCTGGTCAATGATACCCCCAACCTCTTTAGTTATATGTCAGGACCCATGCACACACATATATACAGTACAGGCATAAATACATACATATATGTTTGTGTATCTATATATATATATATGAAAATATGTATATGTACATAATGATATGCCACCCAATTTCAAAATCCAAATTGCGGAATATGTGGATATGATCTAGACCACAGAGTAAGAATGTAAACTAATTTCTTGTATTGTGGTGATCTCAAACTTGAACATCAAGTTTGAGTCAATAGGAATGATTGTCATACCATGACATTATGTTTTACCATGTTTATTCATCGTAACCTTGTCAATTTAAATCTATCCATCTTTCAAGATATGTAGATTATGATTCATGAAGTAGATTTTGAATTTTTGTGCCCTATAATATATTTTTCCATACCGATATAATTGGTACTGTTCATTTTGATACTAACATGATGATTAGGTTAGAGATTATTAAAGCAAATGGATTTTGATTTTTAAGACTTTTTTATAATCTAGTTTGTCCAATAGTTTGGATCTTGAATTTGGATAGCTCATCATTGATTTTTAAGAGGATGTATCGAAGCCTTCATACATCAAAGCATACAACAGCATATCTCTCCCTGCCTAATCAATCATAATCTATACATGTATGAATATATATAGATTGAAAATCAATAGATTTGTCTTAGCAAAAAAAAAATATTCAATAGATTTTATAACTTAGATTATTGAGAAATAGTCTCACATTATTTTAATCCTTATTTTGGGCCAACATAATGCATAGTTCACAAACTATCAACACTCATCATTTTCTGTTCTAGATAATTTTAGTACTCTGATTATGATCAATGATATATGTTGCGATAGATTTCCGGCTTTGGCTGGAGTTGCTGGAGCAAGATGAAGCCTGGCAAAGGTGATGACGATCAGATCTGTAAAATAAGTCTCTAACCAAAGATAGTTCTGATGAGAAACCTCCCGATACTCAAGTTAGAAATCTGGAATAAATGAAAAAGAGCATGCAAAAAAGTCGCTTACCTTTGGAGTCTCCTGTTACCTTTATTTATAGGGGTCTTTGGTTGGGTGATTCACTCAAGATCAAGGCTAACGTGGAAGGAGATGATGAGATCATCATATTTGGTTATACCATGATGATCCTACATGACAGTGATTTTAAATAATCTTTCTCCTCAAATCACCCCACAACCCACTGATGAGATATCTATCTTTGAGATCAAAAATCCAAGATCAATCTCAAGTAATGATCTTGAGCTGAAATATAGATGTTAGAGATCAATTATGGTATACATTATGGTGTATATTCCTGTTTAAGAAATATATCAATTAGGAGAATAATGGTTCATTGTATCTAGACGGTTCATTGTATTTAGACCTCTATGGATCATTGTATCTAAATGGTTCATTATATTTAAACTTTGATTATATGGTTTATTATATCTAGATAGTTCACTATATTTAGACCTTTATTGCTCTATATATAAAGCCTCTTATAATATGAAAGAATAACACAATCATTTTTATATAGCCTATATATATATATCTCTTTCTCTTGTCTCTTTATATTATTCTTTATATGGTATCAGAGCCTAGGGTTCTGAATTAACCTACAATCCTTAATTCTCATTATTTTTTAAAAATTTCCAAATAATTCTTAAAAAAACTACCTCTGCTGATCGACTTTTAAGATCCCTCTTTCCTCCTTTTGTAGTGCATGACCCTTTCCTCCTTCTATAGTGCGTGACCAAAGATCACGCATAATGAAATCCTATGTGATCAAGTGAGTCACATATGCTTGACAGCACAACCCAGGTGAATTATGACCTGGTCTGAAGCTCGCAGCCTAAGAGAGCTGGAGCTGGTGACAGGATTGAGCCTATACAATCACATTGAAAGAGTTGAGCCCAGGTGCTGTTGGTGTTAGAGGAAGATGTCGCTAGTGCTAGAAGGAGGTTTATCTGGGTATTCTTTGCTGGTTAGTAACTATGACAGCTAATGAGTTTGCCCAGTATATCAAATTCTAAGCCTCTCAAGGCTTCAGATCCTCTTCTGCTGCTATCTTTATTCGGTCAGGTAAATCTACTACTTGTCTCACCTCTTCCTCATGCAATTGGGTCATTGATTCAGGTGCTATAGCTTATATGATAGGAAACACAAGTATTCTCTCTTTATTTCAACTTTCTTCTATTTTGCCTAGTGTTACTCTTGCTAATGGTTCTTCTGCTCCTGTTATTGGGAGTGGTACTGCTTGCCCCATGCCTTCTCTTTTTTAAGTTCTGTTCTGTACTTATCTCAATTTTCTTTCAATTTATTATCTGTTAGTAAGATTACTTATGCTCTCAACTGTAATGTTCACTTCTTTCCTGAATATTATCTATTTTAGGATCTTGAGATGAAGAAGATTATTGGTAGAGGTCATGAGTCCAAAAGGCTGTACACTCTTGAGATTATGTCTGATTTTGTGCCATAGTCAGTTGCATACTTGAGTGTTGTTTCTCCTTTTGATATCCATTATCATTTGGGTCATCTTTCTTAGATGCTCTGAAGAAGTTATATCCTAGTTTAAGTTCTATTTCAACTTTTGAGTGTGAGTCTTGTTAGTTTGCTCAACATCATAGAGTCTTTATTTTCTAAAGTCAAATAGGTTGCATGCCCTTTTGAAATTATTCATTCTAATGTCTGGGGATCTTGTTCCATTGAGTCTAAGTCTGATTTTAGATGCTTTATTACTTTTGTGGATGATTTTTAGGAGTTACTTGGCTTTATTTAATAAAAATCGATCTGAATTTTTTCTTTATTCTATATCTTTTATGCTAAAATCAAAATCCAATTCAATGTTATGAAGCGTGCTCTACATAGTGATAATGCAAAAAGTATTTTTCTAATACTTTTACCTTATATATGATAGAACATGGTATTATATATCAGTCATCTTGTATTGTTACACTCCAACAAAATGAGGTTGCTGAAAGAAAGATAGACGCTTATTAGAAGTGGCTTGAGCACTTCTATTTTATATGAAAGTTTCTAAATAGTTTTGGGTTGATGCTATCTCCACAGTCTGTTATTCAATCAATCAGATGCCTTTTTCTATTCTCTCTGGTCAAGTTTCTTATTCTGTCTTATTCTTCTCATTTTTTATTTTCTTTGCCTTCTAGAATTTTTGGTTGTGCTTGTTTTATCCAGGATGTTCGCCCACAAGTCTCCAAGTTAGATCCACGACCACTCAAGTATATATTTTGGGTATTCTCATCATCAGAAAGGGTATCATTGTTATTCTCCTGATTTGGATCGATATCTTATTTCTATAGATGTTACCTTCTTTAAATATACTCCTTTTCTTCTATTTCATCTATCTCTTCTAATACCTATGATAAGTTTTTTGTGTATTAGATTCAATCCTCTCCCACTTCTGTTTCTTTGTCATTAACTCCTATAGGTACCAAACCTATCAGGCTCCATCCACCTATGATTGCTCCACTTCCTCACCACTACACTCGTCAGCAAATGACTGTGCCACCGATTGAGACCCTGGCCCTTTGACACTAGTTGACTATTCTTTGCCTCCAAATCCTGAATATCCTCGATCAGATCTAGAAACTGAAGGTCCTCCCTTAGATCCTACTCTTGACCTTCCCACAGCTCTTCATACAGATAAGCATAGTTGTACCTGAAGGAAAATCGATGGTTCAAAGCATGCATTTTCAAAATTTTTTAACGGAAGACTACAAATTAAATAATTTAATCTATTTGCATACCCGAGATCTGATCTAGAAACTACCTAATTAAAATCATATGACATGAATAAATACAATATCTGATTTTAAGTATGATTGATCATATCAATCATGCAAGCAGATCGAATCTGAAACAAGCAAACTAATCAACGGTAGATCTTATCTACTGAGATTAGATTTTTTATCAGAGCATGCATCGATGATCATCGTTGCTGATAGATGTGGTAACATATTCTTTCTGATGTCGAAGAGCCACACAGCATATCCGGTCTCTATAGGATGTTCACTTAAAGTCTTGATCAGATCGTTCTTTCTGGGAGTGCTAGCTCGCGCGAAAGGCACTGGATGGCTGATTTATGCTCTTTCTTTTAGATCACTCGGACTCTTCGGAATCAGAAGATGGAATAATAGGAGAAGGTGGTGGTGTAGAAAGTATGGAACAAGACCCTCTTGAATTTTTCTCTCACAAAAATCTAGAGCCAAAATCTCAGAACCTCATCCTAGAACTCACGCCCAAAGAAGAAATAGTTTCCTTTTTCTGTCGCACAGAATGACCAGCCCCCTCTCTGTTTCACGGCCCCTCCCTCTCAGAAATGATTTTCCATGATAAAGACTCTCTTTTTGTCACACAAAAATGGAGAGGTTTTAAGGTTGGCATGGAGATGAGATAGGATAGGATAAACAATAGACAGTTTAGTTTAAATTCAAACCTATTTGAATTCAAAACTTAACTAATCCTATCTTGACCTAAGGGGGTGCAAAAGAGAGGTGAGAAACATCAGATTGGCATGCAAAATCATCATGCAAAAATTGATTCTCGCATGGAAAGAGAGATCGGCAATTTTGGGAAGAGTCCAACAAGATTTGGACTTTAAGTTCTCATTCAAATTCAAATCTTTTGAACTCAAATTTTAACCAACCTCATTCAAATCCAAAGGGGATCAAAAAGTGAGCGTCAATCCTCTTCTGGGTGTGAGAAACATTCACATAGAAATATTTCTCGTGTGAAGAAAAGAAGGGCACAGATATAAGGTGGCGCATGGGCTTTGGTTCAAATCTATTTGAACTTGAATTTTATCCAATTAGATTCTCAACAAAACTAAATTAGGTTAAACCTATTCAGACCATTGAACTTAATCTAATTAGGTAACAATTATCTTAAATAAATTCTAATCAAATTAAAAATTAATCAAATTCAAGTTTCGATCAAATTAGAAATCGTACATCTTTAGCGATTAAGTCATCTTATAACTTAATCGGATCAAACCAAATTGAATCCAATTCAATTAAATTTGATCCAAATCTCAATGCTCAATCAAATTAAATTAATTAGTAATCTAATCACTAATCAATCCTCTAATAATTCATCAACTATTAGTAAATTAATTTATTACAATTTTTGTGCAAGATTAATCATCAATCGAATTGATGGTTATACTTTGGAACGATTCTCAATCATTGATCAGTCTCATGATCAGTCAGAAATTTTTTCTGAGTATGACCCTATAGGTTCGAACTTAAGCTGATGGTGCAAAAATAATTTTTTATACCAATCAAAGTGACCATCTAGTAATGGTATCCAACATTCGGATAGGTCGAAAGATTGCTAAACAACATTCAAAAGCCCATTGGCATATGATTATCGTATAATTCATTCTTTGACCCTAATGCTCAGGATGACCTAAGATTTCACTATCAATCCAGAAAAATCATCTACATTATATTTAACTTTTAAATCCATCACATGGGTTATCCTGATCAAGATTTTACTGAATTAAATACATTGATGCATTAACTCTTACTTATTTAGAGGGATCAATTCCATCTTGACTCACACACTGACTTCGCAAGTACTTGACTGTACTCAGAAACTTTTCATCACTGAATTAGAAATTCAGATAGTTCGGTACCAAAATACAGCGAGTTGCTTGTAAGTCACCGTGATGATCTCAGATCGGAGAGACACTTATACCCATATCCTTCACAAGCTACTCTTGATAGTAAAATGCTCTGCAGTTAATCACGTTCAGTAAGATATACACCTACATCTCATTTGCATGTCATGTCAGTGTCTCTACACTCCTTGGTTAAGAGGACAACCAACGTCTATGACACACAATGACCTAC
>KE505278.1:10084-21575 GCA_000441515.1 Elaeis oleifera
TCTTCCACCCGGGCGTTCTCATTCGGCCAAGTGATAGGCTGCCCCCAACAAGATGGGAACCCCCATGGAGAGGAGGAGAAGACGAAAAAGAACTGGTTCTTCCACCCGTGGATAGACGAGGGAAGACCAGTGATGAAGGACAAGCCCTTTCGGAGGTTGAAGAACCACCACCCCGAGCTTTGGGTGGGTCGGAGCACAAAGAATGTCCGAAAGAGAGAAACCCGAGGCTCAGTCGGCAAGAGCCGACACAGCAAGGCAAAACTAATGATTATCCGGACGGAGTTCGGCGCCAACTGCACCGGACACAGTCCGTAGAAATCAAGTACGTTCCGGACAAACTCCGAAATCGGAAGACGAAGTCCGGTCCGAAGGTCCTCAACGTACAAGGCCACCTGACCCGCGGGCGGGTTATTGACCCGACCGTCGGCTCCAGGGGTAAAGAGCCGGAACTGCTTCGGGATGCAGTACTGATCCCGGAGTCGATCGACGTTCGGCTCCGACAGCGAAGAGATCTCCGCCTCCGGGACCGACCGGTAGTCGTCAGTCGGGTTCCCCGACCGACTTTCCCGTGGAGAAGCCCTGGCCATGGTGCCAAGACCAGCAAGAAGGAGAGAAACAGAAAGAAAGAAGAAGAAAGCGAGAAGAAGAAGAAAATGGGAAGAAAGAAGGACAAGACTCACAAAAGACGAAAACAACTAAAAACCTAGAGAAGCTTCCAAGGACAGAGGGGGCAGAGACAGCGCTACCTGAGACGCGGGACCTCGCGAACAGGGTCTCTGCAACAAGCCAGGAAAGTAAGTTTTGGATGCCAGTGACCCCATATATATATAGGGTCCCCGACGGCCGGGATGAGAGCTCGCCGAGCGATGACCTCGCCGATGGCCGACACGTGGCGGCATCAGGGCCCTCTCTTGGCCCGACTGTTCGACGCACCCGCTCCAGATCACGCCACGTGGCCTCCACCTGCGCGAGCGGCTCTGGCCCAACTACCCGCGGACACGTGGCGAGAGCCCCGCGTCTCAAGTTAATTCGCACGCGGCCTCCCATGTCCCAATAAATTAATTCGCACGCGGCGTTCCGCATCCCGATGGGACGCCTGACGGCGGTCCGCGTTCCCACACGGGGCCCCAGACGGCGGTTTACATTCCCTAAGAGACGCCTGACGCCGGATCACCTGCCATCGGATCATCTGACACCGTACGGTATGACGTCGTATCGTCCGACGCAGGATCGTCTGACACCACTTTTGTCCGGATCGATCGAAGGTGAGGTCAGCAAGATCAGGGCGTGATGCGTTAAGGATCCACTCCTTTCGCCCGACACCGACATGACATCGGGCTTGGAAGTGGGGGGGGCAACTGTTGGGATATACCGACTGACCCTAACGCCGACTGATCGTGATGCCGACTCACCAACGGATCACCGACTCTCCGACACCGACTGTCGCCAACATCCCAACGGATCCCGACACAGGCCCATCCTTGAGGGACCGACCGACCGACCGACCCCGACCGACCGACAACGGGCGGCACCGACCGCGGCCGTCGGTAATGGCCGGCTTGGGCGTGTCGGCCCGACTGACCGACACTGACACCGACCGACCAAGAGTCGACTCCATGCCGGGAGGGGTAACGCCGACTCACCGTCGAGGCGAACGGCTGACACCCCGACTCTTACAGACCCTCCGGACGGCGGCCACACCCTGAAGTCACTATCTCATAGCCAGATCCCGACACATAGTCGGACAGCCCCACACGACCGCCGAACGACAGGCATGGGCTGCAGTCCTATCAAGGACACGCCGTGCGACCGCCAGGAGACTTTACCCTGCCAGGAACTTGGGAAATCGTCCTGCCAAGGACGCCAATTAATTCCTAGGACCTGTCAATCCATCGACAACATGGCGGCCCGCGGCGAAGTGACGGCCCGGGCGATTTGACGGCTCTACAGTTGTCAACATCACGGACGGCGAAGCCATACCGCCTCCCACTATAAAAGGGGTAAGGCAACAGCTCTGGTAAGAGAACCCAGGCCCATCGCTGAGCTCCACTGGTTTTCTCCTCTTTACTGTTGTCCAGTCTCCTCTCTGACTTGACCGTCGGAGGGTTCCCGCTGGAGTCGCCTCCAGTCAGTGTGGACTTTTCCGTACAGATGCTCGCTCCCGGCGACCAGGCGCGACGACGCGAGGGGATTGGCCGCAACAGGACTATACCTCCCAAGATCCTCTTAGCAGAAGAGAGGTGCAACCACTGGACTATAGCTATTTTTGCCCATATCAATTTATATGGAGTATCTTTTACAAGCTAACCATAATATTTCTGCAGATTACTCATTACCTCTTTGATATTTGATTTGACCCTTTAATATTTGTGCAGATTACTCATTCACCATCACCAGCCTCGCATGACCACATCACCAAAAACATTAGCAGAAAAGCGTAACTTAAAAACCCATAAATTTCGGGCATTGCATGTTCTCTCCTCTCACCCAGCATCTACATGCTTCCAAGACCCCTCTTTTTCAAAAACGCATACACAAAATATGCGATATAATCACTAGTTTGTTTACGAGAAGGATGAGAATAATCCCCACCCTTTTTGACCTCTTAACTTGAGCTTTCAACCAACATTCCTTCCGGGAATCATACAGAGGCTTCATTAAGCTTTCTTTTCTTCTTATTTTTTTTCTAAAAGCAAGGATTCATTTTAGCCATTAAGCCAAAATTAGCCTCTTTTGCTACCAAAACCTTGTTCCCTTCAAATATCTCCCACTGCACGTTATAGGCAAAACCAAACTCAAAAAGCCCAAGATGTCAGCAAGAAAATCTTCTTACCTCTCCTCAGGTTCCCACCTTTAGCTGCTTGTATCTCCGAGGCAGGGGAACTGGAGAAGAAGAAGAAGCCGGTGGCACCCGAGAAGAGGAGGAGGCGGTAGGAGAGGGCCATGAGGAATGCGGAACCAAAGAACTTGAGGAGAAAGCGGCCAACCCTCTTCTGAGAGGAAGGGCTTGGCTCCCCGTCCGACTCCATCCCCTTTTCCAGCTATTGCTATAGCTCTTTTCTCAGAGCACAGTGGAAGGAAGACGTAATGGAGGAGGAGGAGGAGGAGGAAGAGAAGGACGGGAGGACTCCTACACCAAAGGAGAGAAGTGGGGAGCGTGCCAACGGCATTCTCTCGGTAAGAAATTTTAGCTGAGAAGAAAAAAATCCAAGCGTCGCGAGAACGGCGATGGATAAGGACCAGCAAGCTGCCACACTTTTGTGGCACCCAAGTGTTTCCGTTGTCGTCCCTCTGCACCTACCTTTGTTAAACTTCTTCCACAAATTTTTATATTATAATGGCAATTTTTATTTTTATTTTTTTGGTAAAGGCATTTTTTGATCTTTGGAAGGCGGCAGGTTCCGAGGAAGCTGAAATCATACTCTGATATGCCCTCAAAAATGAACCACATGCGGAGGTTTGCCTTATGTCTCACACGATCCCAACCACCCCTTGAAGGACAAATATATACCATTTTTTCTAAAAAAAATATATACCATCCTAATTTTATTTCAGATTTTTTAAATATATATATATATATTTTAAACAAAAATAAATAATAAAATTATCTATTTGTTAATTTTTTTTAATGTTTCAATCTCATGATACCTACATTATAACGAAGCAATCTTACCATCACATCAAATTATCAAATCATATATAATAATAATTTAATTATATAAATAATAAAATTTAAAACATACCATCTACTTTATATAATTAGAAAATTAGGTCACTAGTCTTAATAAGCCATAGGATGGAATGCATGCATCGCAACCATCTAATACTCACTTGATATATCCATAATTCTAAATGTATCGGAAGATTCTTCTTTATATAATACGATCTAATCCTGTATCTAAAATCATCCATTACGGATCAAGCCAATAATAGATTTATGCTTTTAACATGTAAAAACATATATAGTTGATAAAGTTTTTTAAAATTGGGGCCAACAGTCCCAGTGTGAATTTTAGCTTGCATTTAGTTATGGATTGATAAATCCTTTTACATTTTCTCAAAAAAATAAATTTATATTTTTCAAGTTGAACTTTTGCCTTTTAAAAAAAGGATTACATAGCAAATATTTGATGATACCGTGCATATATTAGAGCATGTACAAAAATAGATCAGACCATAGGAAAACATGTGGTGGCGACATCTTACATTGCTCTTTCACATTTTGACCTCATACAATAAATCAAAAAGTTTTATACAGATTCCTTTATAATTATTATGGAGCAATCAGCCTTGCAGTTCTCCTTGCTATGGACCATCTCTCCAATGCCAATGTGTAGCTTCTAAATTGTGAGGGATAGAAATAACTAGAAGAGAATAGAAATGGACCAAACCACTCTGCATTCTTACAAGAACCTTTGAACTACTAGGTTTAGTTCATTTCTCATTTTCATTTTGCAATCACCAACAATGTTGATGCTGGACCCAATTGGGATGAAAAAATTGAAAAATCAGCAATAGAGAAACAATCGGTTAAAAAAATATATATCAAGTTGTCAACAAATCTTGTGGGAGTACTAATATATACTATACCTCACATCATTGGATCGATTGATGACACTACTAGAATTTAGGTTTCTAGCAACGAAAACTTGACCATAAACTTTTTACTTCATCAGTAAAATTTTAATAATTACAAATATTTAGCCACTAGGTGGCTACTAAAGGTATTATGGCTAAAAGTTTTAGGGACTAAAATATAAAATCATCAAAAAAACTATTATATTTAATAACAAACTATAAATGATCATTAAAGATAAATATTAGTGATGATTATATTTGTAGCAAAAGATCAAAAAATAATTATTAAAGATCTAAGAATGATGCTTTGATAAGGAATTAATGATCAAAATAAATTTTAATGATCATTTAATATCGTCGCTAAAATATTTTTTATGTCAAATTTTATTGATCATAATAAGGTGATACAATTGGTAATGAAATAAAAATATTCATTAAAGACAAACATTTGCGATGATTTTTTTTATGATAAAAGATTTTAAAATTTTTACAAATAACCCATCAAAATAAAATTTGTTTATTACAAATTAGGATTATGCCATCTTTATTTATATTTATTTTGACTAGATTCAAATATAGATCTTATGAATATATTATATATTATTTTTTATATATAAGTCTCTATAAAAGATCAACCTTAAGACCCATTGGATATTTGCCAACTAGCTAACCACTATGATAATATTAGCTTTTGATATGAAGTCATAGCTTATTATACTTATTTAAAATTTTTTATGTTATAATTATTTTCATTTCAGATATATTATGATAAATTTATTTTTACTAATTAACTTTTATAATAATTTAATCATCTTCTTTTTCTAAAGTCCTTTAAAAGTAGATAATTTATAATTTTTTTATTTATACTATAATTAATAAATAATAATATTTAATATAGAATACTTTAATATTTATATTATATATTTATTTAAGTTAGATTGGTGATCTAAATCTTTAGTTTAATCAGTCTTCATGAAAAATTTTAGTAATTATATTTAACTATTATCTAATTTTATACATTACTTTTAATATTAATGGTACATTGCATAGTAAAAATTATTCTCTCTAATTGTTAAACTATTTTAACTTATATAACTTATTCATTAAATAGATCAGATCAAAATAAGTTAAAAATAAATATTTTATCTATCAAAAAATTTTAGTTAAATATAAAATATATAATCAATATCGGGCAAATAAATTTTTATAGTTTAATATATTTAAAAATTTATTAAATTTTTAATCAAAATCATGTGATATTAGGTATATCTTATCATTCTCTAATCTTACTCCAATTCTCATGATGATTGATTTTATTTTAACAATATACTAAGTACAAAGTCAAGATCCACATCTTATTTTAGTGATTAATATATATTATTTAAATATTATTATAGTTAATATTTTTGTTGATGATATCATTATTTCATCATACTATGTAAGCTTATAGTAATTACATAATACTTGGTACTAAAGACAAAGTTTTAGTGACCACTATATTGTTTCGCCCTTAATATTGCATACCTACGGTGGCTATTTAAAAATTATCATAAAAGAATATGTTTTAGTGGTGAATCATGAAATCATCATTAATACATTGATCGATATTCATTTTAGTGATAATTTTATCAGTTCATCATTAAAAGATATATACATATAGTGATCATTTTTATCATCATTAAAAATATAAATTTTAGTGATGAAGTATAAAATTATCACTAATGATTTGACCAATATCGATGTTAACACTAAAATTTTAATAACATAATATATTATCACTAAAAATATAAACTTTTAATGACTACTCTATAAATTTTATCATTAAAATATATATCTATAGTGACCATTTTAAAATATCATCACTAAAGAGATAAGTTTAATTATCCCTTTAGTGATGAATTATAAAATTATCCTTGATAAGTTGACCAAAATTAATTTGATACTAAAATTATTTTTTACTATAAAAAACTTTATTTAATAATAAATTATTTATAATAAATTAAAATTAATCACAAAAGATATATATCTTATAATGAAATCTCATTTCGTTATTAAAGATATTAATCAAAATAATTTATTATGATCATTTCTTATTGTCGTCACTAAATATGAGGCTTTAATGACTAGACTTATATTTCATTACTAAAATTTCATCAATAAAGTCTAAATTTTGTAGTGTGATCCAACGTGGTAACTAGGGATTGGTGTGGCATGGAGTCTTTGTGTTGAGATTTGATATCTCGAGATTCGATCCACACTGAGTCTACAGTGAGGTTTAGGACGACGAACGGAGTCCAACAAATCTAAAAATAGTCCAAACAGAGTCCAGACGGCGAAGATACGTGCGAAAAAACTTGGAGTAGATGGCACGGTGCACGAGGCAGCGAAGACCGACGACAGCATGGCCGGGCCTGGTGGATGCGTGCATGCATGCAGGTGGGCCTAGCGCAGGTGCGCACGCAGGCCAGCCCAGTGTGCTCGTGGGCACCCAGGCCTAATGCCCTGCACGGTCCACCGTGGACCACAGGGTGCTGGGTGGTCCATGGAGGCCACGTGGACCGATCACATGGTCCATGCTCATTTTTGCATAATTCGATGGCTCTGGAGTGAGCCGTTCGCGATCGAACGGTTGAGGATGACTCCGAGCGTGATTAGGCATGATCAGAGGCTTTAATGCGCAATCGGATGGCTCTGGTGTGAGCTGATCATGATCGAACGGTCACGGATAGTTCTAGGGTTGATTGGAACTCTGTATTCCTACTGTAACAGTATTTTTGAGATTCTGGAGCCTATATAGCTTCGATTGATGAGCCGTTTGTTGCGTTGGATAGCTGGTGACATCTTGGAGGTGAAAAAAATCTTCAAGAGAAGTTTCAGAGAGCTTTTATGAGAGTTTTGAGACTTCTTGTTGAGAAACTCTTATACATGGGTTGAGTGGTGAGTTCTTGTATTGGTTGTGTTTTATACTCTCATAGTGAAGCTTGCATGCCTCATAAAAGTAGGCTTGAGACCGATTCATATATTTATATTATGTTTCTTATTTTATTTCTTCTTTCTTCCTACTGTATCATGTGGTACTGGATCCTGCATAACAATTGGTATTAGAGTAAGGTGGTACCAGAGCATAGGATGCAGTGGTGATGATCGAAATAGAAGATAGAGAAGACAAGCACAATCAAGGTGGAGATCAACAGATTTGATGAAAAGAGTAATTCTTTATGTGGCAAGCGAGGGTGAAAGACGTGCTCATCCAGTAAGGGTTGATCGATGCTCTCTTGTGCGAGGAAAAGCTGACTACTATGAAGGTACAAGATTGGAGGTGGCTTCAGATGCAGGCGGTGAGTACGATCCGCTTGTACCTAACGGATGAGGAGCGATCCATGTGCTTGGCGAGACTTCTCCGATGATGCTGTGGTCGAAGCTCGAGGAGTTGTACATGGCAAAGTCTCTCACCAACACCCTCTTCCTCTGGAGGCAGTTCTACCAACTACAGATATTGAGGGACAGAGCGTGCAGGAGCATCTCAGCCACTTCCAAAAGATCCTCACTGACCTTCTCAACGTTGGCGAGAAAGTTGAGGAGAAGATCAGGGTGCTGATCTTGATAGCGTTGCTTCCTCCTTCGTATGAGTCTTTGGTGACTGCTCTTCTAATGGAAAAGAGCACCATCAAGATGGACGAGGTCACCGTGGTGATTTTCAGAACGAGGTTCTCAAGAGAGAGAACCCAGCTTTGAGCTCAGGCGGCAGCTCAGCTTCAGTGGTTTCTAGAGGAGAAGGAGACGGCAGATGGAGCGACAGGAGATCTCGACGGATCTTGACGAGGGCAGTCCAAGTCCAGGATGAGAGACTTGAGCAAGACCAAATATTATCGATGTGACGAGTTGGGACATCTAGCCAGAGATTGCCCTCAACTCAAGAATCGGATGAGACCTACTGTAGCGATGGCCAGTAGCGAGTCAGAGGATGATATCTTAGAGATATCTGATAAGGTATCTACTTCTTTCAGTAGTGGATTTTAAATTTTGCATGCACCTATCATATATGTTGCAGAGAGGAACAGTTTGACTCCCCAGAGAGTAGTGAGGGCACTATTTATCTGCCGGATGGATCGAACTGTGCAATCAGAGGCATTGGGACGGTCAGCTGAAGGACACATGAAGGTGCAGTAAGGAGATTGGGGAGGTCCGATACATATACGATTTCAGGTGGAATTTTATCTCACTGAGCAGACTGGATTCGAGAGGCTACAGGACGGTAGCTGGTGGAGGAATCTTGAAGCTGTTGCATGGCAATAGAATTATTCTGGAGAGGAAGAAGAGGATGAAAGAACATTACTACCTGGTGGGAGCCCAATGCGAGGTAGAGCTCCAGATGGAAGTGGATCGGACACTAGACGGGAGACTCGAGAGGATAAGAAGCGACGTCACAGGGTAAGATTCCTATTACCGCAGGATGATACCCGAGCAGATCTTTGGTCAGAGTGGACACAGTCCATGATGGAGATGGGATCGAGTGGTCTGGTTCGACTCCCACATTTGCCCATCTATGAGAGAGCAGGCATGCCCCAGGACGTGAGGGTGAGATGGATCACAGGCTCTCAGAGATAGATGGAAGCCGAATATTGAGTCGAGGTGAAAATTGTTAAAATTTGACGTCTCGAGATTTATCCACACTAAGCCCACAGTAAGGTCCAGAACGACGAACGAAGTCCAACGAGCCTAAGAACAATCCAAACGAAGTTCAGACGTTGAAGATACGTGCGAAAGAAGCTTGGAGCATGTGGCATGATGCACGAGATGACAGAGGCCGGCGGGGCTCGACGGACACGTGTGCACATGCAGGCGCGCACAGCCCAGTGCACGGGCATGCACGCGGGCGGGCCCAATGCGCTCCCCGAAGCCCAGGCCCAGCGCCTTGCGCGGTCCACCGTCGACCGCAGGGTGCTGGGCGATCCATGGAGGCTGCATAGACCAATCACGCGGTCCTCACTTATTTTGCATGATCCAACGGTTCTGGAGCAAGCCGTTCGTGATCGGATGGCTGAAGATGACTCCGAGCGTGATCAGACATGATCAGAGGCTGTAGTGTGCGATCGGACAGCCACGGATAGTTCTCGGATTGATTGGGACTCTGTATTCCTACTGTAACAATATTTTTGAGATTCTGGAGCCTATATAACTCCGATTGACGAGCTGTTTATTGCGTTGGATAGTTGGTGACATTCTGGAGGTGTAGAAAACTTCAAGAGAGATTTTAGGAAGCTTTTATGAGGATTTGAGGCTTCTTGTTGAGAAACTTTTGTACAAGAGTTGAGTGGTGAGTTCTTCTTATATTGGTTGTGTTTTATTCTCTCATAGTAAAGCTTGTACACCCCGTGGAGGTAGGCTTGAGGCCGATCCACATATTTGTATTGTATTTTTATTTTATTTTTCTTTCTTCTTTCTGCATCGTATGGTACCGGATTTTGCACAATACTTTGAAGCCCATGTTCCGGATTTTGCACAATACTTTGAAGCCCATGTTCCACCGATCACCAACTGCTACATTGAGTCAATGACATGAGCGGTACTGTTTTATGGGAGAATCTTCGGAAGATTTCGTCTCATAATTCTCTTAACAATAGTTCTTTCAAAGTACAACATCATGTAAAATCCATTTATAGCAGATGATGTCCAAACTGATGAGATTTCTATCCCTAGACTATGCTCTACGGATATCAATCACTTATATTGCATCTGGTTTTTACCTATACCAACTTACTGCCATCCTATTCTTAGTATGATTTTCAGATTTCTTCAGTTGGCTATACAACTGCTACTAATTAAATATCAAGATACGTCTGGTCCCTCTATCTCAGATGATGTCCAAACTGATAGGATTTGTATCATAATTTATTTTCTCGTATGAAATGGGATTTTGACCGGCATTTCGCTTAACTTCCAAATGATGATTGTCATATTTTATTCTCTGATGGGAGATGGCTCTTATTCTACACATTCATTATAAGCCAAACAAGTGGTCGTTATATCTCTTATACTCCATATGCTGTCTCAGGTACAATTTGGCATGTATTACAAATGGAGTGCATGTGGCATATTTTAAACTACTTATATAGGTAACGTTCTGCTGTTTTGATTATTATCTTCCAAATGATGTATTAAGGGAAGCTCATACTGATGGAAAAGCACATATTTTATGCATCCTACATATTTCACACTTTACTTCATCGGTGGGAGTCACTTTCAGCTCATGCTGCAGGTCCTTACTCCCCAATTGAGGCTGCTTTATTCTGGACTGATGGGTTTTCTTGCAAAGTTAAGCTAGTCACTTGTTCATATTTACAGAAGACTGTTGTTATCGGGATTTTTGTTCAATATGAGAGTGTGCAAATCATGCTTTTGGAAGATCTTCTGGTTTTGACACACAATTTCATATCCCAATCCAGGCTTATTTTCATCTCTATTACTTATTTATTATCGAAGGCTTTTATGTATAAGAATTATTGTTCAGTCTCCCTCCATTGACTTATGTCAGCACATATTTATTCCACCTCATCGCTCTACTTTTGGCATATACTCTTATTCATTTTCTCTCTATGTTTAGCAAGTCAACATAGATTCATATTTAGCCTGCACGCCTATTTTTAGTTTCTCTTTGTTTAGCAATTCTACTTTTGATTCTTTGGTCTTACTGAGTATGTAATCAAAATGTTCCTTTTCTTGTAATTGCTGTAATAGCTGGCCTTGTAATCTACAAATACTCCTATTGGAGACTATTGGAGATCAATTAAAAATCAAGGTGTGAAAATCAAAAATTATCCTCAATAAAAAAATTACCATTGATATGGTATCAGAGCCTTGAAGCTCCAACGAGCATCCCTTCTTCCTCCTCCTTCAGTGCTCTCACATGGCA
>KE505278.1:23149-34276 GCA_000441515.1 Elaeis oleifera
TGTCCTCCTATGCTGAGTACACTGGTCCTGATCAGGTGTATGTAGGCAATGGTAAGGATTACATATATCACATATTGGTCATAGTTTTTTTCTCCTCCTCACTCTTCTCTTCTTTTCAATTATCTAATATCTTACACGTTCTCTCTATTTCTAAAATTATTTTTCGTGCAACAGTTTGCAAAGATAATAATATTTTTTTGAATTTCACCCATATCATTTCTTGTGAAGGATCGAACTACCAAGACCACAGTATTATCCGGTCCGAGTGAAAGAGGATTATACACTCTCCGTTCCAGCCCTTCTTCTTTGTCCGCATCTGTTCACATGGTCGAGAGCACCACTCTTAATGGCTGACACAATCATTTGGGCCATTCTCATTATCGCTTGCTTCGCTCCATGGTGAAGACCAATAATCTCTCCTGCAAGTCTACATATCTTCTTCCTCTTTGTCCCTCGTGTCAGTTAGGCAAGTCCAGTAAGTTGCACTTATCTCCATCCCATCGTCGTAGTCAATTTCATTAGACCTCATTTATAATGATGTTTGGGATCCTTCTCCTACTCCATCTTTGTTAGGACACCACTACTATGTAATTTTGTTGATGACCACAGTAAATATATTTGGTTCTATCCATTAATGCGCAAATCTGATGTGTTCTTTATTTTCTTATAATTTTAAGCTTTGGTTGAACGATATTTTTCTCGTATTATTAAATCAATCCAAACTGACTGGAGAGGGGAGTTTCGCTCTCTTCCTCAATTTTTTAGTAAAATTGGCATTACCCATCATATCGCAGCTCCTCACACCCACGAGCAGCAAGGGGCTGTTGAACGTCGTCACCGTCATATTACGGAAACCGGCCTGTCTCTTCTTGCTCATGCGTCTGTACCCATATTGTACTGGCATTATGCCTTTGAAATGGCTGTATTTCTCATTAATAGGATGCCATCTAAAGTCTCTAGTGGTGTGTCCCTCTTCAAACTCATTTACAATAAACCACCATCCTACGCCTTCCTACGAATTTTTGGGTGTCTATGCTTTCCCTTTCTTCATCCTTACAATCGTCATAAAATGGAGTACCGCTCTCAACCGTGTGTGTTTTTCGACTATAGTCCCTCTCATAGTGCCTATCGATGTCTTGATGTGAAATAAATCTACATATATCGTTAGACATGTTCGCTTTGACGAATCTATCTTACTTTCAATCTCACTCTCCATTGGATTGTCCACCACCACCATCTTCCTCTTTCCTGCCATGGGTGTTACATCACTTCGACCTCTATAA
This sequence comes from Elaeis oleifera, assembly GCA_000441515.1. Classification (NCBI taxonomy): domain Eukaryota; kingdom Viridiplantae; phylum Streptophyta; class Magnoliopsida; order Arecales; family Arecaceae; genus Elaeis; species Elaeis oleifera. The sequence continues at coordinate 24,433 of KE505278.1, forward strand.
GAGGCCAACCCTCCACCATCCATTCCTCCATCTCCTTTACCCCATTTGTCCACCTCACCATCGGTTGCATCCCCACGTCTCGGTCTGTTCCAACACCTCCTCCCGTGATCGTTCTCCCTCCCAGCCCCTCTAGTACTATAGACTCTGTACCTGTTCGGACCAGATTACTTACTGACCTCTATTGCAATCCCTTATCCGCAAAACTCTCCTTCCCACATCTTCCCCATGACAAGTTCCCAGCAAGACACAACCTCCTCTAAACAATCTATCCAACCCACCTGTACACATTCCATGGTGCTTCGACCCGTTCCAACCAACCATCTGCCCTCACTAGCACTATCCTCACCATAGAACCTACTTGTTATACTCAGGCATCAAACACTCTGTGTGGCATGCTGCAATGATTGAAGAGTTTAATGCTTTAGTTCGTAATGGTACGTGGTCTCTTGTTCCACGTTCATCTCAATAAAAAATTTGGTTGGTGTAAATGGGTGTACATGATCAAGAGAAAGGCTGATGGCTCTCTCGAGTGCTATAAAGTGAACCTAGTTGCAAAAGGATACCACCAGCAGCTTGATCTTGACTACAATGAGACATTCAGTCCGGTTATCAAACCTACCACTATTCAGGTTGTTCTAAGCATTGCCATCTCTCAAGATTGGTCCATCAAGCAATTAGATGTTCATAATACTTTCTGCATGGTAACCTGATAGAAAAAGTCTACATGTCACAACCTCTAGGATTTGAGGATCGTGACCATCCAGATTATGTCTGTCATTTCCACAAATCTCTATACGGGTTAAAGCAAGCACCCTGTGCCTGATTTCACCGTCTCTCCTAATTTTTCTCAGACTAGGGTTTGTTGCCAGCAAGACTGATCCTTCATTATTTATTTTGAGGACGAACTTTCATATCCTCTATGTGCTCATCTATGTTGATGATATTTTGGTAACTAGCAATGACTCCAGTCAGGTCTCTCTACTTCTTCGTCAGCTCGCTACAGAATTCTCCATTAAGGATCTTGATGATCTTCATTTTTCTTAAAATTGAGGCTATTCAAACTCTACCGGATTATTATTATTTCAAATCCGCTATATTAGAGATCTTCTTTCAAAAGCAGGCATGGTTGATTGTAAATCTGTTCAGACCCCAATGGCCATGACACAGGGTTCTGATTCAGGGGGTGCTCCTTATCCAGACCCTACACAGTATCGCCCCATTATTGGAGCTCTTCAGTACGTTACATTGACACGTCCTGACATTTCTTTTGCAGTGAATAAAGTATGTCAGTTTATGCAGTCTCCTAGTTCTGATCACTGGGTTATGGTCAAGCGCATCTTACGGTACCTTCAAGCTACAGCTGATCATGGGTTACAAATTCAGAGATCAACCTCTCGCTCTCTTCAAACCTTCTCCGATGCAGATTGGGCAGGTAGTGGGACTGATAGGTATTCCATTGGGGCTATATAATTTTTTTTACCCAACTTTATTTCATGGGCATCTCGTAAACAGAAGACGGTTGCTTGATCATCCACAGAATCTGAATATAAAGCCTTAGCAAATGCATCAGCGGAACTAATCTGGCTTGAGTCATTGTTCAAGAACTTGGCTATCCCTTACATGGCCCCCCTATTCTATGGTGTAATAATATTGGGGCCACTTATCTTTCGGCCAATCCTATTTTCTATACTCGCACGAAGCATGTCGAAATTGATTTTCATTTCGTTCGTGAGCGTGTTGCACGACATCAACTATCTGTTCAGTTTATCTCTATCCAAGATCAGCTTGTCGATATTCTCACCAAATCCTTGGGTACCTCACGTTTTAGGTTCCTAAGGGACAAGTTGAAGATTCGTGGTCCTGACTCTTCATCTTGAGGGGGTGTGTCAGCACATATTTATTCCACCTCATTGCTCTACTTTTGGCATATATTCTTATTTGTTTTCTCTTTATGTTTAGCAAGTCAACGTATATTCATATTTAGCCTGCACGTTTATTTTTGGTTTCTCTTTATTTAGCAATTCTACTTTTGGTTCTTTGGCCTTACTGGGTATGTAATCAAGATATTTTTTTTTTGTAATTACTGTAATAGTTGGTTTTGTAGTCTATAAATATTTTTATTGGAGATCAATGAAATCAAGGTGTGAAAATCAAAAATTATCCTTAATAAAAAATTATCATTGATACCTTACAGACTTCTTATACAAATGTTTGTGATCACATGCATCTACTACGTTTAATATGTCCATATGCATCTTGTAATTACATCACTGCTCAGAGTATCGCCCTTCCAAACTCTCTACGGTCATATGATCTTGGCTTTATCCACAGGCTTCGGTTTCTTTGTTGGTCAGCTCGTCATGTGGTCAGAACAGCTATGCCAAGAGCTCTATAATATACAAGGAGGTAGACTTCTTTTCCTCTATCTTAAATACCTCAGGAAGATGGTGGTAAACTCCCACTGTAGTTTACTCTCAACATTTCGAAAGTCTCCCTATGCTATGCCTCAAAGAGCTGGCCAGAATTTTATGTGAAGCAGCTGAGCCCCTTATTCATAGCTTCCAACGTTGGGGGCGGAACTATATCAAACACTGTCTAAATTTTTTACCAAAAAAAAAAAAACACTGCCTAGATTTCATGTCTATTCTTGTAACTGTATATATAATGGGTTAAACACTGTATATGCTTGGTACGTGTTTTGTTGAGCTTTTGAAGCTTCAAATTCTTGGCTTCAGTGTCATTATGAATATAGCATCTGTTTTGTTCTTAAAATATATATATATATATACACACACACAACATCATGTAAGCCAAACAAAACAAAGAAAATTCTTTCTTTATACAAAACAAGGAAAATTCTCAGGAACTCCAGGCAATTTCTTTCATCCTTGTCCCATCAACCTAGAGGCCCGGCTTTCTCAAAGTACATCATGCGCGCATATATATATATATATATAATATTATTATATATTTATAATTAATATATAATATTATTTATATTAAATTATATTATTAATATATGATATTATTATATTTTATAATTAAAATTTATTTATATAAATACTTGAACATATAAAATGATTTTAAAATTTAAATAAATATATATAATTATTTTAATTTAATTAAATATAAAAAAATATTTTCATATATTCAATCCTACGTAATATAAGAGAACTTCAACTAATTTTAACATGATATTACTGTTTTACCTGTGATCTTGACATCATACTGTTGTTTTTAGCTGCGTTCAGGCATCAAGCCAACCGCATTTATTCTTTCACCAAATTTTTCTGTCGGCTACTACGTAAGCAAGCCTGGCGGTAGTGGCAATGAGGAGTTTCGCACGCACTGAGATTATTGTTTTGTAGTCTTTCACATTTTTTTTTTGGTAAGAAAAAATAAAGGTGACCAATTGAATCATGTACCGGTCCACTCATCCACCCTCACTAGCAAACAAGAGAATTATGAAGGCATGTTTGTTTGGCGATGGACAAACAAGATGGGGGCTTCGAAGGACAGGTCTGATGCAGGCTGGGTGAACTGCGACGCTTATTTATGACATAAACTTGCAAAATTCACCAGCCACAAACTACCACCTCTGATCTGATATATTGACAAAAGAGGCATCCAAAACGCGAGTACCGGTTCTCTGTTGCTTAGTTTCCATTTATTCATTCATGGACTGAAATCCTTGGCCTGTTACAAAATATTATAGATCTGAGAATTCAGATCAATGCTCGAAAGAATAAGTTTATTGGAATAATTGAATCTACTTTTTCGATTTACAATCGGTCAATCAATTATTTATTGATTACAGATGATAGACCATCAAAACTACACTGCAGGATGAGTTCCAACTCAATTACAATACATCACCCGACTTTCAATCGATCTAATAGACACAGACCACTAACTCTCAACCAACTTTTCTAATAGATATAATTCAACTATAGCGACTCGACTGACTTCATTATCAATGGTCAGTCGGTATATCAGAGTCACCGACCGATAGCCATTCAGATTTCTATAATTATCGATAAACGGCACACTCAGACCACCGACATAAAGTCAGTATATTAGAAATCGCCAGCGCGAAAGTGCATAACGGCCATATACCATGATCATCAGTAGACATTAACTACCCATCCCACGATCATATAATATCAGAATAAGCGGAATCCACTTATCTAACTATTACAAATAGTTATCAACAACTCGTCTATAAAAGGAAGATAAATGAACAATATTAGTAAGATACTTCTGGATAAATACTTTGCCACTTTTGAAATTTAATTTACTGTTCGTCCACTTCTCACTGACTTAAGCATCGGAGGATCCCCACCGAACACAACTTTGATAAGTATGGACTTATTTGTAGGTGCTCTTCATCGACGTCAGACGCTCCAGGAGATTGGCCATAATAGATTAGCACGTCAGGAAGGGAGGTAAAGATCTAGTTATCATAATAAGAGGAAAAGCTCAAAATACGTCCATCAATAATGGCAGACAATATTCCCACGGGAAGAGACTGTCTAAGCCAGAATATGGAGCCTTGTGCTATACGGCAAGTGGTGATGGCGGATCAGCAGCAACTTACCACCTTGATTCAATAAGTGCAGGACCTCACAGCCACAGTATATGGCCTCCAACAATCAACGGCAGCCCAACATCATTCAAAACACTCTCAAGCCCCTCTATTTATATTCTTCTTGCAAGACACTCACCGAAGCTATTCACAGTCTTCAACAGATTGTAGAACAGCGACAACAGCAACCGAAGAAGCTGACGCCATGGGCTGTACCTTCAAGATACAACCATCGTGTCCCACTCTGCACTGACAATACTCTCGGTACTCACAGCATGTCGACACCTAATCCTCCAGCATTCATGACATGCTAGCTCCCGACATATTCGATATTCACTACATGCCGACTCTGGTCCATCGAATCTACAAACCGACTCTAATCGAACGACTCTATATATCGACTCTGATCGATTGAATCTACACGTCGACCCGACTATGATCGGATGGAATAATACACCGACTCGACTACGGTCGACAGAATAATATGTCGATTCGGCTAAGGTTGGATGGAATAATATACTGACTCGACTACGATCTAACGAAATACTATGCCGACTCAACTACGGTTGAACGAAACATTATGCTGACTCGATTCTGATCGAGCAGGAAGTATACCGACTTGACTTCGATCAGTTGAAGTATATTCGGCTAACCTCTGTCTATCAAATACTTTAAAAAATTTATGCCTAAAAGCTAAATCGATTGATATCTGGCTAGCAGGCAAATTATTCTACTATGACTATCGATCGATATTAGATGCATAGATTGATAATCGGTAATCTGATTAACATTCAACTGCATTGGCAACGGTCATCTACAATAAAAAGCAACATGAAAAGAGTTCAATATTTTGAAAATTTTCAAAGTGTTAAAAAATTTCTTTTTCATTCATGAGCAAAGGATTACAAAATTGGACCTAAAGTCCGATTACAAAAGGTAAGTTGGACTATTGTCCGATTACAAGAATGAAAGAAAAAGTTATCAACACCGATCACCAATCAGCCTCTTCCTCAGCTGTATCAGTAGCCGCCGTAACTCCGATTTCGTGGCCTTCAACAGTAGCCGATTCTACTCTAACCGAATCTGGTATGGCTTCCTTCGCAGCTAGGGCCGACTCTATTGCAGTCGGTGTAGCTTCTTCAATCGCGGCAGCCCCTTCAATGACTTCTTCTTCAGTTGGGGCCATTGTATCATCGGCTAGCTCCTCTTCTAGTGCACCAGTTGGGATGATTATTTTGCTCGAATCTAGGTCAGGATAAAGCTTCCTGACCACGTTCCTCTAGTCCTCGTAACCTACCCAGTAAGATGTGCTACCATCCTCGATGATTTCATTTTTGAAGTCTTCAGACTCCTTGTAATCCTCGACGGCTTGCTCCTACATCCGATTGAGAGCTTCCTTGATCGATTGTGCTTCCTCCTTAGCGGAGACCGACTCTGCATCGACCAGTGCCAACCTTATTTGGTGGCCCGATGCTTCTCCTGCTCCTCCTCCAACTCTTTGAAGAAGTTGTCACGTTCCTTCCGGACCTTGTTGAGTGCATGCTTCTTCTTTTTAATCCGGAGCTCCTGGGACATGACAGTTTGCTTGGCTAACTCAGCTTCGGCTCTAGCCGACGTAACTTCGGCCCTGGCTGACTCTAATTCAGCTTTATTTGAAAATCTCCTCCAGATGTTTCTCCTCCCGCTCTACTGTCGCTTGGAGGCATTCAACGGCAGCAACTTTCTCAGCATTTGTGGTCGAAATCTTTCGATCCACATTCGACGGAAGTCTGTGATCTTCCGATAACCGCTCTCCAGCGTCGATATATCATGCACTAACTAAAAAAAGAGACAACAAGTTAGAAAAATGATTGAGAAGTAAATACTGACTTACACTGAGGATCGTCGGGTAGAAGGACGAGAACATTTCATATACCATCCGACTTTTCCTATTCTCCCTGTCGGCTAGAAGTAGTGCAACCTCAATAGTCACTTGGTCAACTTTGGATTCATCAAAGCTGACTCACTAGCTGGGATCCGAACGTTGAAAAGCTTCGTAAAGCCCATCGACGATCTGTCGTTGGTCGAGCTGGCCGGCGCTTTCCCTCGCTCTCCAATAGGCAGCCGATCGCTTGATGTCGCCATCCATTTGAATATTCAAGGTATCCGGGATAGTGTCAGTCCCATCTTGACCGATCCTAGTTCGGGCGCAGGAATTACCCACGACTCCATCGGCTTTATATTGATCGGCATTATTCTAGCCGATGGTAGTTCGACGACCATGACATCATCGTCCCTCCTAGTTCCTTGATGGGTTGAGGTGCTCCGACTAGTGGAAGTACTATCGGGGCTGACAATACAATGACTGGCTCAATGCCAGATCTAGGGATACCCACCGATGGAGTGTCAACCAAGTCGCCATTGCCGACTGTATGTCAGGCCGACTCTTCTTCGATGCATGAGACGGCCCAGCACGGGCCGTAGCTCTCTTCTTGGCGACGTGCTGTCGGATATCAGCTGTTGAGATCTACCCTGAAGGCTGCAGACTGCAAGTAAAAAATTATCAATTCAATCGCAAAAAGAAGCCAAGTGAAAAATAAATAACCAAATTAAGCTATACCTACAATGGGCACTGGACCAAGTCCGGCGTCATATAGATTCTGTTCTGTCACCGGTTCCTTTGTGGTGGGACTTTCATGTTCTTCACTCGGAAGAAGTCTTCTCTATCAACCGCATCAACTCGATTGTTTTCATTGGGACTGACATTCGAATTTTTCAGGTGAAAGGGAAGCCCCACAACAGAGAAGAGGAAACGAAAAGAACTGTGTCTTCCAATCATGAATAGAAGACGAAAGATCGATGATGAAAGAAAGATCCTTCCTCAGTCTAAGAAACCACCAACCCTCGGCCTTAGAGTGAGGTTAGAGGATGAAGAAAGATCGAAAGAGAGATACCCGAGGAACGATCGGGATCATATGACAGAGGAGGGCAAAAGTAATAAGAAGCTGAATGAAATTCGACACAAGTTGGGCTGGATAGAGTCGGTAGTAGTCTAAAATATTCCGAACAAACTTCGAGATCGAAATTAAAGCCCAGCTCGAAGGTTCTCCAAATAGAAAGTGACTTGATCCAGAAGTGGGGATATCATCCGACCATCTAGACCAGATGCAAACAGACGAAACTGGTTCAGGATGAGATACTACTCCCGAAGCCGAGCAACGGTGGACTCCGACAGAGAAGAAACTTCTACTGTCGAATTCAACACAGAGTCGCTAGCCGGATCAGCCGGCCGACTACCCCAAGAGGGACCAAAGGCTCTATCTACAAGTCTGTCACCTTCCCTCTAACTCTGATCTTACCCTTCTTTTCCTACTGCTAGTAGCCATTGGCAATGGTATCTAAAGGAAACAAGGAATGAAAGAGAAGAAGGAGAATCCTAACCTGGAAGTTAAGAATGCCTGAGAGACCATGAAGATGGGAAGAAAAGAGCATGTAGCCTTCATCACCCACAGGGAAGCTTTCAGTTGCAAGAGTTCTTAAACTCTCAGAATAACACTAAAGGAATCGGCATGATAAAGGGGATCCAATATATATATATATATATATATGTATAGCCCCCCCCCCCAACGATCGAAATGAATTCATTCAAATTGAGATTCTCTCAAATTTCGATACGTGGCAACATCCAGACCGACTGTCGATCAGATCTTTTGATGCACCCATCGTCAGATCATGCCACACCACCACTATCCGCGAGAACGATCAAGAGCTAATAATGGCTAGACGCATGGCGGCAACCGACTGGCCAGAATCAAATTGATCGGACTGTCCGGCCACTTAACTAACTACAACATTTAAGAGTCATCTCCTCGAATTGACACTCCCAATAATGATCGCATGACCATCGAAAAGACAAAACGACTGAAAATCTTTCGACTTTCAAAGGAATCATTAATGCTTGCAGTTAAATCGGAGCTCGAGATAATATATGACAACTCCCTTCATCCAACGTATCAAGTCACGTGTCAATCCACATATCAAACCACCTTGGACTTGAGAGTGGAGGCAACTATTGGAGCAATTGAATCTGCTTCCCCGATTCACAATCGGTCAACTGACTATCTGTCAGTTACGGGCGATGGACCATCAAAGCTCCACTGCAGGATAAATTCCGGCTCAATTACAATACATCATCTGACTTTCAATCGGCTTAATAGACACAGATCACTAACTATCAATCGGTAAGCCGACTGATAGTTGACAACTCTCAACCAACTTTTCTGACAGATATAATTCAATTATAGCGACTTGACTGACTTCATAACCGATGGTCAGTCGGTATATCAGAATCATCGATCGATGGCCATCCAGATTTTTACAATTACCGACATATAGTCGACGCACTCAGACTATCGACATAAAGTCGGTATATTAGAAACCGCCAGTGCAGAAAGCGCATAACAGCCACATACCATGATCATCAGTGGATATTAATTGTCCATCCCACGATCACATAGTACCGGAATAAGCGGGACCTACGTATCTAACTGTTACAAATGATTACCAACAACTCGTCTATAAAAAATGATAAATGAACAGTATTGGTAAGACACTTCTGGATAAATACTCTGTCACTTTCAATATTCAACTTACTATTCGTCTACTTTCACTGACTTAAGCATCGGACGGTCTCCATCGGATACAACTTCAATCAGTGTAGATTTTTTTGCAGGTATTCTTACCGACGTCAGACGTTTCAGAGGATTGGCCGGCAAATAGCTGCATGAAGAGCATGAGCTCTATCAAATGCAACGAAACCTTATATTTGCTTCAAGCTTTTGCTTCCACATTCTCACTTCTACACATGGATATTGCAATCATACGAGGAATAAAATAACTTTATATAAGTAAAACTTCCTTTAGTGTATTGTGGAAGAACTTTAATTCTTTACGATTAATTTATGAATACATATCTAGACTCATCAATCTCTGGATTGCAAATCAATCGAGTTAAATATGCATGTGTAGAGATTACAATGCTTAACTAGTTACGGGAAGTTAGACCAAGGGCTTGGTTGTCAATACAATATTGCAGCTGGTTGGAGTTGTTTAACGTATCTATATCTTTATCTTACTATATATGCACTCGAGAGTAATACTCGCCGTCATCTAAGTTTATCGTGTTTCTCCCTCCTGAAACACCGGTCTCTAAGGAACGACAAATTTCAGGTCCGCTGCACTAATAGATACTAAATTGCCATTAACACAGCATGTGCTCAA
>KE505278.1:63393-91212 GCA_000441515.1 Elaeis oleifera
AACAGAGGGAAGAGTGGAAGACCGGAATTTTTTTTTTTTTCCCTCCCCTTTCGCTCGCTGCGAGGGGTCGAGGAGGGGGTCTTCTCCCTTTATCGGGCGAGCAAACCAAGACGCCCGCGGGGCCCACCACAGCCGCGAGGGGTTTTGGTTAACTTGTGGGAAATTGGGAATTAACTCAAAACCTGCCGACTGCGGAGACCAATGTGCAGGCGAGGGTGACGCGGGAGTGACCTCCGGAGATGGAAAGTGGGGAGTATTTGATAGCGTTTATTAAAGTTTTTCATATTATTTCCAAAACCAAATATCAATATTTGATATTCTCTCATCCAATATGATTAAAATAAAATGTTATTTCTCACCATAGTTGCATTTTATCGACCAGATTTAGGTTAGCTGGTCGGCATTGTTCTCGGTTATCTTTATTGCATTTCTTTAAAAAAATGGTAAGTTTTGTGGTGAATCAAAGTATCACGAGATTTGATTAAGAAAGATAAGCCGACTAGTTTAGTAAGGTAAAGATTTTATATTATTTTAGGTATGGATGAATTTTATGCCATTTTGTGATTTTAGTCGATATAGGAACAACAAGATGTTGATATCTTAGCAGATATAGTGAAATAATTTTAAGTATTCCTATGTTTAGAAAAGAAGAAATATTTTCGGATTAAGATTCTGGCATCCTAACAGTGTGAAGTGAAAACGAGATCAAGCATTGGTTTGATAGTGATTTTGATATTATTTTTGGAATCACTCATCCGATATAGGAAAGGAAGGACCGAATAATTATAGTTAATACATTATGTTAGTTAAGCTAACGTCATGATGTATATTAGTTCAAATCAACCTAGAAAAAAAGATATGAGATCTGGATACATTGTATTAATAGTGACCAATGCAATACAAAACGACATCTTGATTGACTTCTCAATCAAATTGGACATGGAACATGAAATCTGGCATTTGTAATTTGGATCCCAAGATGAAATTTGGCTGAAGGATGCAATCATAACATCAATAGAATATAAAATTCCATCAGCATCTATTTAAAATTTCCCATGCCCTGCATCTAAGATACATATGAGTAGCATATATCTTTTTTATGTTGAACCAATGCTCATCAGACAAACAAGGGAAATATCCAAACCAATCAAATTTTAAGCTGCCCAAAGCGTCTCCCATTAGAAAGGTCTATATCCAGACGCAATAAATTCATTCCAAACGTGTGATTACTTGTACTCTGATCCTATTTGATATAGATTATTTATTAATACTATTTTTTTGTAGCTAATATTATTTAAAATATTTTGTCCTCCTCTTATCCCGTCCAATAAGATTGAAACCAGATCACATACGAATATGACACTAATCTATCCATATCTATTTTAAATGATAAATATAGATATATATATAGAGATTATTTTATATTTATTTTAAACGAATACGAATATAAGTCGGGCATTGAATGATGAATATGAATACAGATATATAAATCAGATAATTAAATTTTATAATCATAAAATTTAAGATATCATTAAGTGCATTATGAATCTAATTAATAACATATTAATATAATTATATATCTCTTTATGAGTGCTATATGAAATTAAATGAAATTACACATAAAATCAGATATTTTAATATGCATGAGATATTTATTATCTATATTTTTTAATAAATATTATATAAATATCAGTCAATGTTCAAATAAGTTGTACACTTCTCATTTTCTATGGGTGCCAATATGCTTTATAGTATGTAATCTTTGTATCAGGTCAAACTTGGCATCAGATTTCTTTACGCCATAAATTCATTTCAAACGTGTGATTACTTGTACTATGATCTTATTTGATATAAATTATTATTAATATTATTTTTTGTAACTAATATTATTTAAAATATTTTGTTCTCCTCTTATCCCGCCTAATAAGACTGAAACCAGATCACATATGGATACGATACTAATCTATCTATATCTACATTTATTTTGTTTGATAAATATAGATATAAATATGGAGATTATTTTATATTTATTTTAAGCGGACACTAACATAACTCAGGTATTGAACGGTGAATATGGATGTGGATGTAAATTAGATAATTAAATTTTATGATCATAAAATTTAAGATACCTAATTAATAATATATTAATATAATTATATTTTTTTTATGAATGCTATATGAAATTAAATGAGATTACATATAAAATCAGATATTTAATATGTATAGATATTTATTATCTATATTTTTTATAAATATATATATAAATATCAGCCGGATGTTCAAACAAGCTGTACATTTTTATTTTTATGGATGTTAATATGCTTTATGATATGTAATCTTTATGTCACGTCAAATTTGGCATCAGATTTCTTTACGCCATATCTGCCCTCTGTTTAAGGAGGAAATTTAAAAAAACAAAAACAGCGGTTACTAATGTCATTTAAACGGAAACAGCGGTTCTAGGCGGGGCGCAACCGGTTGTGGCAACGGCGTTGACGAAGCGCCGGTGGAAACAAGAATCCCCTGAGTCTGCCTCTAACGTGGAAGCACATTCACCGTCCTTTTGGAGATCTACCACCTATAAAGCTCCATATCAGTACTCAAAGTCCCATCTCCTGTCTGCACGCGAATTAAAAAAAGGCAAAAGGTAAAAAGTTCTTTATATATAGTAGGATAACACCTAAACCCCAGTTGCAAGGCAGGTGTTTTATAGGCCTTTTTTTTTAATTTAATGTCTTTCTTCCCCTCGGCGTGGACCAAGTCTAAGGTCTGGAATTTGGAAAAAGAGAGAGGGGGTACGTGGCGCGAGGCGGAGTAAGGATAGCTCTGCTCGCTTTGGGCCACTTAGGGCGACCTCTTCTTCGTTTCTACTCCTTTTTCTCTTTTTTTTTTTTGTTATTAGAGTATGCAATTGCCATCCTAATCTTAGATAATTACATAACTGCCACTCCGCTGGGTCGGGGATTAACTTAGTAACCGCAGAGAGCGGATGACTGGGTCAAAGGTAGGCGTTTCGGCGTGGGACCCATAATATATCGTATTATCTTTTTTTCAAAAAAAAATGTTGCGTTTGTTTTACTCGGGGTGTATCGGTACAAGGACCATGTGACAGTGTCATCTTGCTCCAAAAAGTCTGCGGATATAGATTTTTTTTAATATTTCCGGTCCGCCAGTGTTTGAAAATTACCGTCCTCATTGAACATAATTACCCAAGTGCCACTGGAAGGGGATGGTGGGAAGGATTCGTTGAACGTAGGATGCGTTAGCGCATCAGATGGCTGATTGACACGTACGACGTTTCGTTTTTTCTAGGGCCGGCGTCGCGGTATCCAAGTGTGTACCTACGTGTCGCACGTGGATGTCCTCCGCACAAAGTAGGACAAAACTTGAAACATCCAGTTGTCAACCGGCACGCGTTAACCAATTTGGTATTCGGAGAGGGGAAACGCCCAGGTCACACTGTGAGTCCACCGCACAATAATTTGAAGCAAGACAACTCATTTGCATTCAAAAATGCTTTTAGAGCCCATGGTAATATAATCCAATCCGAAACGTAAGTTTCTATGGGTTTGGTCATGTCTAGTTCTTGTCATTTTGGTTTGGTTTAGTTTAGGATGGTTGGGCACTACACAGATGTTATCGCTTGCATTTGTCTTTTAAACTATAGCTAATCTAGTTGTTCGTGCTTTCTTTTGGATACGTTTTAGCTCATTTCTTTGAGACTTTTGTACATATTACTTGCCGTTTTGGCTCTACATCTTGTACATTGTAACCTATGTTTCAGCTCAGTTTCATATAATTCCTTTTCTGACCAAAAAAACTATAGCTGATCTGAGCATGGTAACACTTGTTCACGTTATAGCTTATTTTTTTGTAAAAAAAATGAGTGCTAAAACATTTCTCCAAGAAAGCATCTAGAAAAGAGCATAAATAGAAGAGAAATTTGGGTGTTAGTTTGCGGTAAAAGTGCGGATTTCACCCACATGTTTCAAAAGGTGCATGATTTATAACCATTTCAAGGACCGTTTGGAGGATACATAAATGAAGAGAAAATTTAACTAAATTTATGAATCATACCCCAAAAAAAAAAAGATCTACGCTAGATTTAGATCGGTCCAAATGATTTTTACTAATGTCAATAGAATATTGCAAAATGAATGTGCAAAACATGCAGATAGATAGGATGATTGATAACATAAATATGCAGTGGAATGTGCAATGGAAAACGCGCGTGCAAAAAATATGAATCAAATCACTCTCGACACGACTGTGATATATTAGAGTGAGTAGAGTGGAGCTATCAACGAGAATGCTCAAGAGTTATTTAAAAGAAAGCCATACGCAATCTGATTTATATTATAGTTTAACAAATCTGTTTAATAATTTTGGTCAAATTTGAATCAACTATTTATGTACTATAGACTACATTTTACATTTCAAAATATTTTCCTATCTTTTATCTTAGTTAGCTCCAAAATTTTGAGCATAATTTAGCATGATTTTGTTAGACATAAAATCAGAGCAAATCTTCTGAACAAACTTGATTCCTTTAATTTCAATATACATTTGTGAGAAGAGTATTCTTACAACAGTCCTCTGGTGATTTTTTTACATCATAAATATAGCTAAATATTTGCATCTAGGTCTTCTTAATTTCTTTTCTTATGGAAACACATTCCAATGCACCTATATGTGTGTGTGTCCAGATGTACCAATTCATGCATACTGGAAATTATGGCTCTATTTTTTTTAATGTGAGAGCCATTTACAAGAATATGTTGATGTTGAGTAAATAAAGCTTCAATGTCAACTAAGCTTCATATTAGCTTCCAACATCTTTGAAAAATTCAAATTATGTTTGATATTATTTTAGCCTATGCTTAGTTTTTGCACTTGGAACTTTCATCAGTCATTCACAAATAGTATTATTTTTATTCAATCGAATCTTTCGCCTCATCCCTCTCAATGTTTCTATTTCTTGCTTTTTCATTTTTTTTAATCGTTATGAGTCACATTCATGATTCCAACATGCACTATATTCACTATATTTCCCTCACTATTTTAAGTTATATTATAAAGGACCATATGACACCATGTAATTTAATATGAAGGAATAGGAATCTAGATGACAAACTGACAAAATACATAATTAGACTAAGAACCGAAGTTGTTGAACCATGAAATTGGTAGCACTCTGTTACAACCTTATTAAAATGCAAAGAAGATGTTTTGTGTAATTGGAGCAGTATTTTGGCTTAGATTTCCCCTTAATATGATTGGCTCTTCAAGTTAAAGTTATTACATGTATGCAATTATTATAATTCTAAAATTATGCTCTATCCAACATCTCAAAATAAGAACTATCTACATAAGACCAATAGTTGTTAGCTAAATTGGTTGATACTTTCTCCAAGTATGAGATCTTAGGTTCAAACCTGAATAGTGACGAATAGGCACCTCCAACCACACGATGGAAATGTTAGGGTGACTCATTTGTTTGCATATGAAACAACTCAAGGAATTCTACTGTGATTTAGCCTACTGACAAGAAGACATGTCACAGGGAAATTACCGAGCATAACATGCACCTAACTAGATTCATTCATCAAAAAACTAGATTCATTCATCAACATTTATTTTCATTGATTAATTATGAATAAAGTCAAAATTACGTCACCAGCAATATCACCTTTTCAGCAATCATTGTCAAAGCCAGCAAATGATACATGAAACCGAATGTTTGAGATTCTTTCTCAACAGACAAAAAAACCAAAAAAAAAAAAAAAAAAGAACTTGGAATTCGTATACACATTTGTTACAATTAATTCTAGATAAATCCATGTTATACAAGCTGTTAAAAAAAAAACACTCATGGTGGATTCCTTGATCATTATTGTCCCCATCCGTCGCGTCCTCACTCTCATTTCACGTCATTTTTTATGCATGCTATGATTTGGCTTGGAGCATTGCCAGAGCTCCATGGCTTTAAGTCGAGAGAATTCTTCACAATTTACAATCACATGCATACAGACCGTAAACATAGAGCTACTGGAGAACACACATCCCCACACCTCTCAAATCATGAGTCTAGCAAAGAGAATCCAATGTTACTTTAGATTTTGTTTGGTATATCACCAATGATATGATTTCTAAGATGATATGATCACCGAGACGATGTATAAATATTGAGATGTTATATGATCACTATATTTGATATATCACTGAAGTATCATTGAGAGTAAAACTTCACTGTATTTGATATATTACAAAATAGTGATGATAAAAATATATAAAATATCATAAATAATCTTACATATTAATACATAATAATTACTTTACAACTTGATTAAACATTCTTCATTTACAATTCCTCACAAAAATATATAGTAATAGTAAAATGATATTATATATTATTATTATTATAGTTATCTATTTTGATTAGGCTACCAAAATAATGTTACGATAATATTATATATAATCAGATTTGGCTAGATTTGGTCAATTGACCATCAATATTAAGGCTACCCATTATGAATGATTTAGCCCATTAAAACAAAATAAGAAAAAAAGCATGAAGAATTTAGCATGATCCATCTATGTCAATTAACTATACCTATCTACAGAAATAAAATAAATATTCAATAAATAAATCAAAGGCATCCATGCCATTTAACTAAATCTGCCAATAAAATAAATAGACATCTAGTAGATAGACATTTATAAAAGAACAGAAAAGATTTTATTTCTTCCCAATTTACTGATTAGGAATATTTTGTCCTAAAATAACTTTAGCGCGTTAACAATACCAGATGATGTACTATCACTTGGGGTATATATGGTGATAACAGCATTGCATTACTGCATGATGCAATGATACTATTATCGAATTTATTATTGGATCCTTCATCACTGAATAGAATTTTGCAACATCAAACAAAATTATCACATCATCTAACTCATATCATCGGGATGATATAAATATCATCTCCTACCAAACAGCAACTTACAATCTTGATTGCCACAGTTAAGAAATGATAGACATGAGGAGTAAGAAACCACGGGGAGTAACAAAAATTAATCAGCACTAGCAGAGTAACTATTTAAAGTGGATTCCACTGTCTCCCGGCCTCCATCCAAAGTCTCCCCAACGGTACTCATGCACCCTTATTTTTTCATGCTTGCTGCTATTTAGTGACATAATGTATACAAAGTTTTGGAGAAAAGCCTCGGCAGCTTTCGGTTTAAAAGGGCTTCGTGTCTAAAAAGAAGTCATGAATGATAAACACATGCAGTAACAAAGGAGGGAACTTTTTAAAACAGCAAAAATGCGAGTAGGAGGCACCACATATAATGGGGCTTCTGTTATAGAAAAAGAATCTCGAGATGCTCTTTGGTGTACATGAAATTCCTTTTGATTTAGTTCGCATAATGCTGATCATGCAACTAAGTATTTTACACCTCTCACATATTGTATCAATTCTTGCAAGTTGCATTAGTCCTATCACATCAAGCAATGAAAAAAAAAATTCTATCATGTTCATGAAACCGTCGATCACAATGTTATTCGTTAATAAAATGCAAAGTCATTACATCTCAATATATTAGGTAATTGATGAGTTGTCGAGATGGAGATAAACTATGCTTTGGATTTATTTCAACCAATATGGCACATAAGTGAAAAATAAAAAATAAAAGAAGTTGATATTTTTCACAACCTTAGTTAATATATTTGGATCAAAATATCGAAATCTTGACGGATATGATAAATCCGTGAATCAAAACCAGACTTAAAAATCAATTTGAGGATTTAGTAGTCAAGCAAAATTGTATAGGAAGTAAAATGATAATTGACAAATATTAATCATATATTCCATCTGTTAATTTTATCGGCATATATCCAGATAATAGGACATAAGTTTTTAATATACAGAAAGGTGTCCTGATACAAATGGGGATAAGAAACCTAGCTACGGTGATGCAAATCTAGGCGCTACGGAAAGAATGTCTTGCGTACTCCTCTGATGGAAATCGGTGCGTTAAAAAAAAAAAAAAGGGGACCACACTAGCACCTGCACGGGACAAAAGGTTGGCTAATTTCGGCTCAAATCCATTGAACTGGAGAGGACACGTACCCCGTAATCCACGTGGGCTGCGTAGACGCATATGATTGTGATGGGACGCTTGGCGAGTCCCGTTTCGCGGTGTCCTGCGGCGGTGCTCGTCGGGGCCCAAATGCCTCAAAGGAGTAGCTAAGAATTGGCAGGGTTCGTCCGCTTTGCCGATTTCGGCGAGCATTGCGGAAAGGGCCAGAGATTCCCCGCTTGGAACACATGGCGCCCCGAGGCGTTACTTTGTTTCGCTTTTAACGGGCATGTACGCCAACGTCATAATCTGCTCGGCTTAGCCCAGATTCATGCTGGTTGCATGAGCTAAACTTTGGCATCATTTGCGCCCATGCCATCTGCATTCAACTCCACAATCCATTAC
The DNA here is from genome assembly GCA_000441515.1 of Elaeis oleifera. NCBI lineage: Eukaryota > Viridiplantae > Streptophyta > Magnoliopsida > Arecales > Arecaceae > Elaeis > Elaeis oleifera. The sequence continues at coordinate 71,881 of KE505278.1, forward strand.
CAATTGTCTTTGCATTTGAATCCAATGTATAGGTGGCATCAGCATGGTCGTGGCAAACCAGCAATTTTGTGCCACATTCATTCATAAGTTTAATGATGCTCCATGCCATTGCTCCTTATGCCCAATTGACAGCTGGATGATCCTGAATCAACTATTATATATCATTCTATTTATAAAAATTATAAGAGGATTAGGACTTGGTTGGTTGTCGGTATGATAAAAGACTGAAGGGTCGAGATTCCTGGACGATCGTCGTACCATTTTAATCCAGCTAAAGAGAAAAGACAAGACAACAATTGACTCATTAGTTAAAAACTTAATATTTGTAGAATTAGATCGAGTTGCGGTGTTAGGTGTAGTCTAACGAACATCATTTTGGACGATGATTCCATCTTAATCAACACATATCGAATTTGAAGCTCCAATTCCTTCCATTATGTATGAAACCGTGTAAGTTTTCCAACTTTATTATGTTTGACATTAAACAAGCTTTCCAACATTTCTTGAATCAGTTTGATGAAATCTTGAATGAGAAAGTTATGGTCAAAGTACTAGAAAAAATTGGTGCACCCTTGGACCAAAAATCTAATGCCGAGGTTTGTACCATCAGATATTGAACAGCAGTAATAGTGCCATCCGACCTATTTCCAACATTAGTAAATTTACCATCAGATCCATATTCAACATTGAAAGCCATGAAACCATCACGATTCGATTCGTGGTTAAATAAAAATGCATCAGACCATAGTTAGTATGTCATCAGACTAAAGTAGATGGAGATATCCATGTCGACAGATTATTTTAGCATTCACAAGGGTACTAAGACCAAGAATTTTTCCACATTGCCTAGTTTGTAAGTTATTTAAATCCTGATCAAAGTTTTCGAACACTAACCCATCCATATCAGTATGAAGAGCCCCTGGAGCCTCTAAGTGCCTGTCTAGCTTTCATCCAACAATAAGCTCTTCTTTCCCTTTCAGCATCTGTTCCCTCGTGCTTGCTCTTTGAATCAATTATTCTTTTCATATGATGGATCCTACGCAAGCTCTAATGAATTCCAAGGCGCACTAGTGGATTCTGTGGAGCGGTGGCCTTAGGCTTGGTAGATTCTTTTGATAGGCCGTAGGTTTGGTATAGTTATCCCTGTGCAGCCTTTAGTTTGATTGAATAATTTTACCTTTAGCTTTTAAAATTCATATTTGCTTTTGTACTTCTACAACTAGTTTGGTTCTTGCCCGGAGTAGTTTAGGCGTTCGTTGTTTGCTCCCAATCTTGAGCTCATTGCCTACGTCACCATAACTCGGCAATTGAAATCGGTGCAGTCTAGTGGAGTTCTATTGGGGCATTTGGTTGGCTCGAAGCAGAATCAAAATCAATTCTTGAAGTAGCCCTTGAGTGGTAGAAATGGCTTGAGATGACTTTGGGACTAGGGAAATTAAGTGGCGAAGTGGGTCCGGCTTGACCAACTTGCAACAAACCAAACAAGGCTTTAGCCTAAGGGTTGGTTTTTCCCTATACTCAAAGAAGATTATGGGTTCAATCTTAAAAGATGATTGAACAATGCCGGGGCATAAGGATGCCAGAGAGGAATGCCAACCAACCAAGATAAAACTAGTTGGCATAATATGAGAACTCCTAGAGCATTTTGGGTAGAGCTAGTACTCGAGAAATTATAGAATCTTGTCCCCATGCCTGTCCTTTTATCCAAACTTCTAGATGTAAAACCCCAATGCAAATATAAAGGTGACAATTCTTTCTAAGGTTTCCATTCGCTAGATTAATAAAACGCTTGCCTGTCTCGGTAGTGATGCAAACAATCTAGAAAATTTGCTCTAACACGTAGCTATGTTGTAAGTGGGAATGGTTATGTTGTTTCAAATTAATGGTGCAACAAAAACAAGGTCCAAAAACAATGCAGAGGGTCGGTCACGTACATCATTGTGCTTTATGATCTTTATTATCCGCTGCATTAAAGTATACGAGTTCGTGTCGCAACCATGCACTCCAATCTATCTCACCATATATCCCATCACAAAGGTAAACATCAAGAAAGAAACGGTCTTTATATGCTAGTGTTGTCAAATGGAAGAGGGGTTGTGACAGATGCCGACCAATTCAAATTTCAAATCATGATGCACTTGATGATTACATGAAAGTTTTCCATTTGCACAATTCTTTGCCTTTCTTCAAAACTCAAAGTCGCTGGGTTCTCGTGCATCATTTTCGCTTCTTATCTTCTACATATTTGGTCAATTATGAACGTGAATCACATTGGTTTTTGAGCTGCCGTGATATAAATTAAAATTGAAATCAAAATTAGATTTGAATAGAAATCAAAATGGTCATATCCCGTTAGTTCGTGTGGCAACCATACACTCTATCAATTCATGTGGCAACCAAGCCATCCAATCTATTTCACCATAAGTCTCGTTACAAAGGCAAACATCAAGAAGAAACGGCCTTTATATGCTAGTTTTGTCAATTGCAAGAGGGGTCATGACAAGTGCTGACCAATTCAAATTTCAAATGGAGCACATCATGTTAAATAATTACAACAAATTTATTTATAAAAAAAAAAATTGCATCAAAGTTTTCCATTTGTACAATACTTTGCTTTTCTTGCGTAAATTGTTAAAATCCTTTTCCAATGGTCGATATCTCGTTTCTCATGCTTCTACATACTTGGTCAATTATGAATGTAAACCCGCATTGATTTTTGGGCAATCAATATCATAATCAGAATCAAAATAAATTTGAATGGGAATCAGAATCACTATATCTTTAATAGGTTTGGTTGGTGACTGGAATCCGAATTATAATGAGATTTGAATATTAAGGAAGAGCATAGATTAGATTTTGAGGGATTAAGATAATTTTTGTTCTCATTTGGAATAGGGATGGAAATGAAATTTTTTATAGCCAAATGGCTAGAATAGAAATTGTTCATTCATATTCTCATCCCAGAGTCCAACTCCTCCTGACCAACAATACCCTTAATTTAAGTTTCCCAACATTGCTTGTTTGCAAGAAAAAAAATGCAGTAGGACCATTGAACCAGACCCATAAGCTGCTGTCTCAGCTAATTTACTCATTGAATTCATTTGTTTTTGCAGCCTAAAGCTTATAAATATATTTAAATCTGATATATCTGGCTCAGAGAGAGAGAGAGAGAGATAAAACATGGGCATATCTAGCACTTGAGGTGGTTTTTATGATGTATTGATGTGTCTTGGAGAAGAATGCAATTCATTCTACCGAACAATTTCTTGGTTTTAACTATTTTCTAATCTTAGAATTCTCTGCGAGCTGCTGTTTAATGACAGCTTTTTTCTGGTCAATGTGTTTTATTAGTCTCGCTTTAGCTTTGGCTAAACCTTTTTTTTGGTTAAAAGCTTTGGCAAACTTTCAATGGGTCAAATTAATGGACACCATTATAAAATTCTTAACTTATTAACTGGTTATACTTCAATCCTGGCCTAAAGCCAAACTTGCTTAGGTAAGAAATGACCTGTAACTAATCACACATTAAGGTTTACAATTCTGCCCTATCTTATAATTAGTAATGTCTAACTACCATGCATCTAGATTCCACAAATTTGACCTTTCCCCATAGACAAATTTAACCTCTGGTCAACTTTGATTTGGACAAGCGACCTCTCCCATCCAACCATCACCTTTGCAGCTTGAAGTGGTCGATCAATAGCCCTCCTACGTTCCAAGACTTCTTCTCCATCCATCCACTAGTTAGTACTATTAGTGCATATGCAAGTTAAAAGACCATAAAATTTAGCCGAATTATAAATAGAAGAACCTTACATGCAGCAAGATTAGCATAAGACGGATGTTAAAATTGATTCACAAGCCGCACACACACACACAAATCCCACCTAACCTCCTGCTAAAATACCAATAGGGAAGGACCAGAGAACGAGAGAGAAAAGAAGAGGCCAAGGAACCTTTAACAAACCTAAGAGAGCTCCCACTTAGTCCACTAATCCATCCAGTTTGCTTAGCATTAGAAAGCAAATATATTTTATTGGCTTAACAAACATCGACCCGACAAAGGAAAAGTTAGATGCAGGACAGCAGGGAAGCGAGACTGGTTTAGCACCAATGCATAAAGGACAATATATATGGAGGACGTGCCCTCCTTCAAAAGCTAAGAATGGTCTTAAATTATTTCTATTGATTGCTGTTTTGTTCTAATCGTCGAATTGGCCTCCGGTTCGTACTTATCCCCGCAGGTCATCTCCGAAAAGGACCATTTCCTAGCTTTGTATGACATCTGATTAGATAATACCACCACCAGAACGGTCAGCTTTTAATTATTCAAGAACCTTTCCTTTGCTGTAAGCTTTATCAAAAGCTGCATGCAGCCATCAAAGATTGTCAAATCCCTCCGCACGGACAAAGATCCGAAATTTCTATCAGTTTAATTTTCTTCTTTTTGATTGGTGGCCTCGGACCTGTCAAATATGCGGTGCAACAAAAATTTATCGCATATGATAATATTTAAATTAAAAATTTAAGAGAAAACAGATATTTTACGTTATAATAACAAATAACCTCACCCACTCATTGACCATCACAATCAAAATTTTTTATCTCAATATACCGAAAAATTTATTTTAATATTAATATACAATTTCATACGATGATATTTATATCAATATATACAACAATATCTTATATCAATATGATATGATATATATTATATCGTTCGAAATGAGACGACACGATGAAACATAATTTTGATATTTATAAAATAATTTATTATTTTAAAATTATTATTAAAATAATCATTAAAATAATGATTATTATGGTAAGATTAATACACAAAAATATGAAAAATTATTATGATCTTTTTTTTTTATATTTTGTTAAATGAACCTATATTTTTAATGGAACATGTAATTGATTTTTTTGTAAAGATTTTGAGAAAAATTTAAAATTAAAAATATTAATGAAAAAAAAAAGTATAAGTGAAAATACTGGCCATTATTTATGTTACAATAATCTAATTATTATGAAAATAATATGAAAAATCGCTATCATATTTTTTATATTATTTATTGCAATAATATGATCAGGGGCGGCTGAAAATTATTATTATATTCATGATTGAGACTTTGATGGGGGGCACAAGTTCGGTGTATCTGTAGTGGGTGTGGAGTCGGAGGGCCACCAAGGGCTTGGAACGATGGAGACATTCTGATTTAACGCGGGAATCACTTCCAACAATGGATGAAGCATATTCGCGAGGTACCATCATTTGCTTGGATGTGCCAATGGGTCTGGGATCCAAAATCTACGTGGATTCCACACCCTCGCACAAAAGCCGCGGTCAAATTACGGACGATAAGCTTGTGGGGAGCGTTGTCAGCCTTTCTTTCCCTCGAAGTTGAATGCACCAATTGTCAAGCTACTGGACCTCAACTTCTGGCCTGTTGTGTGACATTCATACCCCGTGGACAATTGGTTCATTGAATGTCATCAGTACATTAATTGCCACTATTTTTTTTTTTGTAGTTTCATGGTAAATTATAGTTATGGATCATTTCATGGATGTGAAATTGGATCTAGAGTGGTGGTTGGGAAGATTCTAGAGTACATCCAATTATCCCTTCTTAAAATTAAGGTTGGATGGAGATAGAAGAAGCATGGTGTAAAGGTGAAGGATAGGGGTTTAAGTAGGAATTTTGGTAGAGTCTATTCTATACTTATTAAGTTCTTCCTATTTTTTATAATTCGATTTTGGAGAGAAAGGAGACTAGTGGTTGAGCGCTAGCTAGGATTTAATGAGGGATAGGACACCCCTAAATCTAATGATTGTCATGAAATACTAGATAGTTAAATCCTATAGTCTGATGGGTTAGGCAAAAGATTGATGGTATGACTCGTTTAAGGGTTATGATGTAGGAAAGCTGTACTTTTTTATATTTCTTTAAGATTGAAATGCCAAAATTTTGCAGGATGAGGAGAAGAGGCTTTAAGAGGCATGATGATGAGAGCTCTTTGGATATAGTGGCTAAGATTGATTTAATTGTCTGCTCTTATAATTAGCTTAAAAGAGAGGATATGATTGTTGAGATGTAGGGATCAATGAAGGTTATATTTTCTAAACTGTGTTTTGAATGGATGAGATGAAAGGATAAAGGATAGGTATAGGATTGAGATAGAGGACTTAATGATCAACAAGGATGCTTCATGAAATAATAGATTGGCTCATCCCATTTGTTCTTTTAGATTGATGAGGTGGTGGGTAAATAGATGGTTGATACTTTATGAAAAAAGAAAAGAGGAAGGCATCGTTGTGATTTGCACCAGAACGATGGAGGGTCTAGAAGCTAGTTTGGTCATTATAAAGGGATTTGAAGGCTAAATATACGATACCAAATTCGATCTAGTGCATTTCACAAAAGGGTGTCAACAGAAGGGGAAGGTTATTTTGGATAATTTCTTGTCTTTCTCTTCTATGGGATTGGGGTTTTGGACAAGACAGTCAGCGTAGGTGCAAAATGAGAGAATGAGAAATCAAGATAGTCATGAGGACCGATAAGATGAATGTCCATGAGAGTGACACTTGTCACACTACGAGACAAACAACCTCCAACCCTAAGGGGTAAATGATGAAGGCTAAGGAGGTGGCTTTAGCTTGCTACACATCGGTATGAGCTGGAATCTTTTCATAATGTCGATCTAGACTAAAAAAGAGAGAAAGAGAATATCATGGGTTTGATCATGACAATTAAATCTAGCTTAGTTGTACATTAATTAAAACTTGATTCACTTTTAATATAGGCATTGGATTTTAAGCTTTTTCTGTGCATATACTATGTTGGACCATCAAGGCTAGGTCAATTAGATTTTGATTGGGCTCGGGTTAAGTAGACCAGAGTAAGATGGGATGGAATCAGTTGTGATTAGATCAAGTTGAGTATGTTCAGAAGTCTAGATTTAAGTTAGATCATTTTAGATTGAATGTGATTGAGTATGATCGGATGTCATCAGCTATGATCAGGTCTAATTAAGGGGCTAAGCCAAAATTGGATCAAGTGCCTATGTTTAGGTTGAGTTGGATATGATTGGGTTAGAGATGGCATTAGGGTGCATTGGGATATATTAGGATTGAATTTGAGTGGGCAGCACTAGATTGGCCTGATAATGGGATATGCATTGACTAAGCTCAGATAAGCCCAAAATTAGGTTAATGGAAGGGATAGGCTGAGAGGGTCATGGTTGGAGTAAATTTAGGCTGAATGGGAAATTTAACTTTTGAAAGAAAATTTGAAACCATCCGACATGGCAATACGTTTTACCGTATGCTATGAAGGTGCCAGTGCCAGCATCAGAAAACAAGAAATAGAATGTGATTACGAACAAATGGCATTTCTGAAGAGAAATGTTACAAGTCCCAGCCCAATAGCCAAAGCCCTTCCCACGCTGCTGACCATGCCAATGCACCAATCCTCTCCTGCCACGTGGCTTGCGAATGGTGCAGGGTTGAGGTATTTTACACTATCCCCTTCTCTCTCTCTTTATTTTATTTTTTTTTTTTGTTGGGTTGAGGTGCTTTACACTTCTATTTGATGGTAAAACTGCTGCAACGGATAAGCTACCGCAAACGGCTACATTGATAAACGGCAAAATAGGATATAGCAAATTCCACTAATTGATCCCATGTCGCTGGTTGTTCCATCAATGAAGTCCAAGTCTATTTTTTTTCTTTTCTAAAAGCAGAGCCCACCTCAAACCGATATAGTCCACCGAAGTCACCTTCATTCGCACAAATATCTTGACAAAATCCATATCTAATGAGAAAGGTTCGGCTTGTATCTTTCATGCTAAAGAATGGTTGATCTTCTTTCACAACATCGCCCATCGGATCGTCCTCCATGTAGATATCAAAGCGGTCCAAATCTTTCCATTCATCTATCTGCATGGATCTCGAAGCAACCATTGTGCTATCCAGTGATAGATCCGTGCAAAAAAAGATGAATCCTTGTGCATGAAAGATACAGCCTTATCCCTGGGTGACGCTAGTGAAAGTAAACATTCTCACAAAAGGGCGCCCACCACCAACTTCCACATCTTGCTCGATTACTTTAGCTAGAAAGATCAGTGCTAAAGGGAACTGGATCTCATTCCACAATTAACTAGTTGAAGCTAGCTAGAAAGCCATTCTCCTAACCATAGTTTAATCTCCTTTATTCCTTCTTCCACATCTAGGATGACAGATTAACCAACAGACTGGAAAGTTACGGTACCAGAAAGTAAAGAAAAGAGAAGATCGGGTTTTGATCGAGTTTAAAGTAAAGTATAATGTGTGACAGATTAGTCAGCAGATTATAGCCCTTCCAGGGTGCGCTAAAAATCAAAGTTGGACGACTAATTTTGTCCAAGCTTGAAAAATGGGAAAAAAGCTGGAAAGTGCTTTTGCTGGAAATATCCGTTCTGTTTGAATGCCGAAGGTGCCATCTGAGGTACGAGACACCTAACCAGTGTAATATAGAGGAAAAAGGTGTGAGTTGGAAGCCTGCTCGCGTTCAAACGTGAGTTGCACGCCGAAAGAGACGCCAGGTGGCATTCATTCGCCAAAAGAAAGCAATATCTAAAGCGCATGCAGCCGTTTCTTTTTTTGGTTACGTTTGCAATGTTTGTGTTGGTGCTGAAACTTTGAAGTAAAAACCATCGCATGTGGAAGCCGAATGCCCCGAGTTACCTTGTCCAGTTACGTAGAAACATAATAATACGCTGCACAGTCCGGAGTATATATATTTGGAATCTCAAAATACAATGATGGTTATGAGAGCCTCCATCCTAGCCCATGGTATATACATATGGTTATCTCGAAAAGATCTTTAATGCTATAGAAAATTATGGCTCCTTTCATGCATTAGTCTTTGTGCCTTAATATAAGATATTTTTTGGAAGCTATCTTACTTTATTTTTGAAGATCAATTTTGATAGTAATGTTCGAAAGAAAGATGATTTTAGTGTAGCTATATTCTTTATCACAAATGTTAGCAGTGCACTGATAGCGGCCGATGATGTCCAATTATTTGAAACTATGACACCCATAGTAAAGTTGCATATTATACGGGAAGATCTGATATATAGTATGAAATGATTAAAGGTTTATCGTATTATTTTTTAAGGAGTCTTTTCGATAGTAGCTAGTTGGCTATCCATTTCATTACCTGCAGGCACCAGTTGTCATCTCCTAATTCAAGATTGTAGTAAAATGAAAGCTGCTATATGTTCGTATAAGATGATATATATTTAAACACAAGCAAATAGCATTGCGGACTAGGCAGCGACACATATGATCAATCATACATCAACTATATTGTGAACTGGTATAATAAATATTTACTTTTCATATATTTTATTTTCTAATTCGTGTGGATCGACTTACTCTGGATTGGTTTTGATGCATGCAATTTACCCCAAAAAAAATAAAATGTTGCCTTTAAGTCATTAATCGCGTAACGTTTATCACGTGCATTTGATGGCAAGATTTAATGCTACATGCATTTAAACACACAATAGTTCTTCTAGAGAACCAAAAAAATAAAAGGTAGTGTGTACATACTACCACAATAGCGGAATGGTTTTGCGCTGCCACATGCTTCACGTGCAACAGCGAGCTGCAGCATGGGCACATGAGAGCCGGCCCTTTTGTCTATTTGTCCAGCCCAAATTGGTTGAAGATTCTCCATCTTTCTGAGCCAACTCCTCGTCTCACTGGCTTAAGAAAATGCTTCAGGGTGCCCATCAGTCACTCAAAATATTTATCAGATCCATATGTCTTTTTTTTTTTTTTGGGGATCACACGATGCTGGTTTGGCAAATAGATGTTCAACTATTTTCGTATGTTAATCATAATTTATACAAATCTTCTCGTATCACGCGGCAAGAAAAATTTTTTTCGCATGCTTGAACAAGCATACCATACATTTTGTATTATTGTTTCCATGACTTAACAATTTATAAATAGAGAAATTTCATAAAGATTATTATTTACTAATATAATATATAAAACTAACAGTCGTTAGTAATTTATACAGTTCAGCTGCAGAATAGTTGACTTTGAAACAAGCAAGTGATGGTCACTTGCAAACAGACGAGTGTGGCAGTACTCTTGGCACCCAATTCCTGGAAAGATCCCAACGAAGGGCCACACACCCACCGCGTTTGATTGCGGTGATCGAGAGACGTCTTTTTTTTTGGTAGAAGACCGCGAGAGGCCCTTCTGGTGTTGGTCCTGGCCCTTTTTTTTTTTTTGGCCCCCCGTAGTGCCATTACTTTTGTGGTCGTCAATGAGTCTTGACTCGGACTGACGAGGACTTGGGCTACTGAGATGGTGGACTGCGGGATTTTTTTTTTTAATATAAAACAAATTTTGTTTATATCAATTTAGAAATAATATATCCGCGCGGATCAGAATGGTAGACTGTGGTTGCCGTTCGGATAAGCTATGGTTTTTTCGGCCATTCGGTCCATTTACTTGAATGGAATCTTTTCCAATGATTTGTTGCTTGCTGCGAGACTTTGGCTCATGCGTTTGTCGTAAGGCGTTAATTCCTTGGTCCAAACTCTCTCTCTCTCTCTCTCTCTCTTCTTTTGCCCGTCCCGTGCAACCAATCAGGTATGATTGCTGTAATTGGATGTTGGATCTGCAAATAATTGGCATGTTCATGAGATTCTAGATTCTTAATGAATGCAACCCTGTAAACATTGCTCTAATTTCTTATATTTAATCATTTTTTCTTCTATGGTCTCACATGATGGCATGCAAGAAAGATGAGGATAAAATGAATAGTTGGGAGCTTTTTTTTCTTTGAAAAAAAAAGTTATCTAATTGTTGTAGTTATGAGAGTTTCTTTTAGAAAAAAGTCTTCGATATTAGAGTTTCAAAGAAAAGCTACTAATAAAAATCTATTTAAATGAACCTTTCATATGCAGCGCATATGAAATGCTAGTCCATTGCTTAGCAAACTTGTTTGCTCTAAAATTATAAATGAGCGTATGTTTAATCCATAAATGACAAGAAATTAATGAGGATCCATTTGATCTATGGATGCCGAGAAATATGGTTTTGTTTGCAAAATGCAACTTTTAAGTTTGATGTGCAACTAATATTAAGTCTCTGTCAATGTTTGGTATTGCTCAAATGAAAATCAACAGATCAAATAAAAAACAGTCATTTGAGAAGAAGCTTAACAAGATTTGCCAAGAAGAAGCAAAAGAATATATGGAACTTGAGATGGTATGTTGATTGTTGACTAACTGAAGTACAAGATCAAAGCTTGCATATAATATGAGTATTCTTTTCCGTTTTTCTTCTTTTTTTTCAATGACATCGGTCTCGTTAGGCCCAAGCTATGACTTGGTCTGAAGAGACTTAAAAGGCTTGGCCCTCCATCCGTAAGCTAAATGTAGCTCTCCTAATGCTGTACAAACTTCCTAAGGCTTGATCACCTTGTACTAAAGCACGCACTCGGATCAGTCCCTAATAAAACAGTGGAAACAACTTGGGCCTGACAGGCCTCAACACATGAAAGATAAAGCTATCTAGGCCGTTTTAGGCTACTGAATAAAAGAAGAGAATTGCCTGTTCTAGAATAAATGGCTTAAAACAAATGTAAAATACTATGTTAAATATGTGAGCGAAATTAAAGTCAAATGACTTAAAACAAATGTTGCTCAAAATATAAAAGGTAAAAATTCAGCGCATGAAGTTGCAAAATATAGTGAAAACACTTCACCCTATCACATGAAAATTTTTGACAACATATCTAATTTAACCAGCCAAACTATATTAAACATATCACAAAACACGCCCAAAATTCAAAATCTCCGGAACATATGAAAGAAACATTTAATAACATAATATTAAAATCACCTGATAATTCAACAATTCATAACAACCAATTGGTGGACTTAGCTATCATTCCACCAAAAAATGAGTGCTCCAGTATAGTTTCACTGCAACAGAAATCTAAGCGATAGTTTATTCAAGGTCATTAAGAACATCCAGTCTCATCATGATAACAACCATTTCTCAAATCAGGTTATACGAGCCATTATTTGCCCAAATCTCTCTCCTCCAAAATTATTATCAATTTCTGTGACAAGTACAAGTTTGAGCAACCATTTCTTTCTAAATCCGTAATCATAATGATTAACTTAAAGCCTAAGATTATACCGAAAAAAAATATTTACTTAAATGAACAATAGAAATGTGTGATAATAACGGTAGCTATGCTGGAGTAATGACCTTCCCCGGCCATGTTGACGTCTTTCTAATCCACCTTTATTCAAATTCCTCTCGTTCGTGCGCCAAAAAGTGTGCGTCTACGTGGCTCATGAACGCACGCATGCGCACACGAGTGACGCAATGGACCGCTTCGAAAACCACCATGACGAGCTATCGTGACATCATATCAGAGCGGTGCGGTCTGTGAACTTTATGGCGTGGGGTCTGGAATATACCGCTGTCCAAGCTCGGGAGTCACGGCCACATGGGTCTCCCAAACCATGCAAAGCTGGTTGGAGGAGAGCCACGCCCCACCGTGGTGGATGTACTCCGTGAAGCATTGAACCCTGGCACCAATGGGTCAATGCTGCACCCGAGAAGACTCCCAACATTATTCTACCCACCGATCCACTAAAGGTGACGGAATGGAAGGAACAAGTAATTTCGGATCCCATCATCTTACTCTCTGTTGAATGGGCCCTAAACTACGTACGGTAGTTCGACTCTTGGATGGGAAGATTATTCAAAGCTTGTGAATCCAGCAAAAGGAAGACCAAGAACCCCAACATATACCGTTGCTTGCAAAACGCTTGGGGTGGTTGTGGTCATTGTCCTCTTAAATTAGGATACATTGTTGGACTGTAGACTGAAAACGGTCATAAATTAGGTCGGGCTGAGGTGGTACAGAGTCCAGAGGGTTGGAACTAGCGTGGGCTGGACCAGAGTTTTGGGTGAGTTTTGAGGGCCCACTAGGTAGGTTTCTTCCATGTTTCCCATGGAAAATGAAGCACCGTTTGGAGGCACAGCTGGTGGGGCTGAAGACGACGAAATACTACAACAATTCCGGAGTGGGTAGCCATCATAGTTAGTTGGCATGAACATGAATCTGATGAGGTGATGTCTTGGGCCTCTTGAGGAGGAGGCCTTCTGTTGCATTCCATCTCACTTGCTCAAGAAAGGCCCAAATCCGATCTTAGAGACCGGTAAAGTTTCATAGGATCTCTCTATCTAGGTACAAATATTCTACATCTTGACATACATATCTACTTCATAAAGTCTCTCTCTAAAATAATGCCTCAATCATTACGCCATTTGCGCCGGTTGGTACTTATGTGACAAAAATATCGCTATCTAAGGGTGGTTATAGTCATGGCCACTATTTATCGATGCTTAGACTACGGCTTCTTCTATTAGGTCACCAACCTTCTCGATCTACCGACATTAGGTTGATTTCTTCCATGTTTTACATAGAAAATAAAGATGTTTAGAGGATCTAGTCAACAAAATCAGGTGGCTGGAAACATACTACTTAAATTTTGGAGTGTGTAGCCATCATAGTTGGCATGAGAAAACCTAACCATAAATCTCAGATTTTTAAGACTTTGCAAAATAATCGAACCTAAAGAAAAGGTCCTTTAAAAAAAAAAAAAAGCCTTGTGCATTATAAACAGATGATAACATCATAATAACATATTGTTTCAACAATTTTACCATATCTTCGAGATATTATGAGTTTTAGAAATTTTCTTCGGTAAATTTATCAGCATCCTATATCGTTTCAATTCAATAATTTTCTACAAAAATATTAGAAGAATTAATTGCAATTTAAAAATTAACCTCATACCATTTTCTATTACCATTAGTTTACAAAATGCTATCCCAATCTAGGAGACCAGAAGTGACCTAAAATATAAAGTATGGATATGAAAAATGAATTTGATGAGCTATTGAATTGGATTTGGATTCTAAATTTATATTGAAGTCTTATTAAGTTGGTTTTGGATTTAGGTAGATCCATATGCAAAACATGTTTCCAATTATAAACATATAAACAATCTACAATTTTTTTTTCATATCATTATAATTTTTCATATTTCATAATTCATGAGATTGCATTTGATGTATTGCATAATTTGAATAAAAAGTATATAGCAAGATAACTGGTTAAATATCCAATTTCTAGTTGAAATCCAATGAGATGCCTAACCTTTTTTAGATCCAATATTGATGATGGGTCTAAAAAAAAGATGAATATTGTATAGATATGTTCAAATTAATCAGAATCCTGATCTTACCCATTTTTGAGAAATATATAGAGCTTAATGATATTAAATCATTAGACCTAGTCCTACCCATTGACACCGCTGCTCTATTGAAACTTTCTTTCCAGACAAACGTCCCGAAACAAAATTTGTTGTCATGCTAATTTCGCAACAGCAACGTTACCATGAATACCACATGGGCCATGGCCCACAACCATGAACGGCAGTTGCATGATTGCATCCTCAAGGCGAGTCGATTAAATCTATGGGCCATGGAAGCAAATTAATACCAAATGTACATGTGAACGACAATAGTCAATCCTTACGGATTTTAATTATAAGAGAACTTGAAAATATTACTCGCCATATCACCAATAAATTATTGATTCCATGAGGAAGTAGGTAATTGGCTAAACGATCCTACGGGCCTCGACGGGAGTGTTAGTGCAATATATGTAGGGTAAGTAAGTGTTAGGCGTGTCTTAAATGTGATTTGGCCTCACCATGTCAGCATTAATAGTGAGTAGGGAGGTAAAGCAATTTCATAAGTTACGGTTTGATAAACATGCAAGATTTGTGCATGAGAGATGTTTCTGTATTAAGAAGTGACACCATCTATATCTATACACTATATTAAAGAGGAGTCCAGAAGACTTCGAACATACTAAATGTCGAAATCTCAACATGCCAAGTGTGGAAGTAGGGTTTTTTTTTTCTCCTTCGAAGTCTCCTTGGACCCTCCAGTGCCAAATCTCTATATGATTCTTTTCTTTTCAAACTCTTCGTTGCCATACCTCTTCCCCTCTCTCTCACCATCCATCAAGCAAAGCAAAAGCAGAGGCTGCTTTATCTATGTGAGAGGACAGAAGTTGGGATATGGAGGAGGATGTCGTCGATGGTTGGAGGCGGTGCCAAAGCAAATGTTGTCTCTCCAAATTTATTTTCTCATCGTTGATCTAAAACTTTGCCTCGACCTTATGAGCAATGTGCCTTTCCAACCATATCCCATGTGGTCCTAGTTAGTACTCTTTGTTTCTATATTTTCATTTTTGCTTTAATAATTTTATAAAATGGTAAGACGTGATGAGGGAGAAGTGTAAATTTGGTGGTTTTTAGTATCGTGCAGGAGGAGGAGATGATGGAAGAAAATGTGAGAGGGATGAAAGAAGAGGAGATAGAGTTTTAGTCTGTTAGTGGACATATGGATGGAGCGAGACAGAAAATCTCCAAATCCTACAAAATATGATATTTCTACTAAGATTAAGCTCTCAAAATGTTATCACATCACACTGCAACAAAAATCCTAGAGACTAGTAAAGTTTCATAGGATCTTTCTATCTCGATGCAAATATTCTACATCTTGACGTATATATCTACTTCATAGAGTCTTTCTCTAAAACAATGCCTCAATTATTATGCCATTTATATCAGTTGGTACTTGCATAACAAAACATCGCTATCTAATGATAGTTATAGTTATGGCCATTATTTATCGAGGCTTAGCCCACGGATTCTTCTCTTAGGTCACCAACCTTCTCGATCTTCTGATATTAGGTTGATTTCTTCTATGTTTTACATGAAAAATAAGGATGTTTAGAAGATCTAGTCAACAAAATCAGAGGGCTGAAAACATACTACTTAAATTTTGGAGTGTGTAGCCATCATAGTTGGCATGAGAAAACCTAACCATAAGTCTCAAAGATTTTTTAAGACTTTGCAAAATTATCGAATCTAAAGAAAAAATTATTTTTTTTAAAAAAGCCTTGCGCATTATAAACAAATGATTACATCATACTGAACATATTGTTTCAACAATTTTACCATATCATCGAGATATTATGAGTTTCACAATTTTTCTTCGATAAATGTATTAGGCATCCTATATCATTTCAGTTCAAGAATTTTCCACAAAAAACATTAGAAAATCAATTACAATTTAACAATTAGCCTTATACCATTTTCTATTACCATTTGTTTACAAAATGTTATCCTGATCTAGGAGGCTAGAAGTGACCTGAAATGTAAAGTATGGATATGAAAAATGAATTTGATGAGCTATTGAATTGGATTTGGATCCTAAATTTATATCGAGGTCTTAATTATTAGGTTGGTTTTGGATTTAGGTAGATCCATACCCAAAACATGTTTCCAATTATAAACACATAAATGATCTGCAGCTTTTTTTAAAAATATCATTATAATTTTTCATATTTCATAATTCATGAGATTGCATTTGAATGTATTGCATAATTTGAATAATAGTCCAAAAGTATAGCAAGATAACTGGTTACATATCCAATTTCTAGTCGAAATCCAATGAGATGCCAAACCTTTTTTAGATCCAATATTGCCAATGGGTTTTGAGTTTTTTTTGTTTTTTTTTTGCGCAAAAAAAAAAGAATATTGTATAGATATGTCCAAACTAGTCGGAATCCTGGTCCTACCCATTGACATCGCTGCTCTATTGAAAACTTTTCTTCCCAAACAAACGTCCCACAACAAAATTTGCTGTCACGCTAATTTCGCATCAGCAACGTTACCGCCACATGGGCCATGGCCCACAGCCATGAACGGCATCTGCATGATTACGTCCTCAAGACGATTTGATTAAATATATGGGCCATGGAAGCAAATTAACAATAAATGTGCATGTGAAAGAAATATTCAATCCTTACAGATTTTTTTACGAGTACTGAAAATAAATCAATAAAATATTAATTTATAAATAATATATTTTATTTTTAAAATTAATATTTTATTATTTTTGTAGAAATATGATCATCAATGAAAAGAGTTCGATTTATAAGTTAAATAAAAAATTTAAATAAATTAGATTTAAAATGGATATTAAATGAACACTCAAATCTAAACTGAAAATTAGTCAAAAGATTCTCAAAAATAAGTCTAAAATTACCTCCGGTGTACGGTGGACCAGCCGCTCGGTCCACAGAATCAGAATCACAGTCTACAGAACAGGCGCTGGTCTATAGTCGCTGTCCACAGCTGGCTGAAGGAGTTGTGCACTGATCAATGGTTGAGAATCAATCCAGGGGCTGATCCGACAATTGTAGTTGATGTCGATTGAGAACTAAACCAAAAAGATTGATTTGCGCGATTGGACAGTCCAGAACCACCTGATCACCAGATCCAATAGCTACCATCCTTCCCGACTTGATTTAAGCTTGATGAAGTTATTTTTGGGCTGATCTGAGGCATTCAATGCAGATCCGACGGCCAGGAAGCTGTAACGCGGGATAGACACGAATTTGAAGGCTTTTGGGACTCCGTTTCTATCAAAATTTGAAAAAAATTCATCCATAAATAGAGGGGTTCAAAAATAAGAGAATATGTAGAAAAATAATAGAAAAAATTATAAACAATAGAAAAAAATTAAAAAAATGTAGGAATCTAAAGAGAAGAAGGAGGGAAGCTCAGTTTGCTCCACGGAGTATGAAGAAAGAAGGAGAGAACATCAACCATCTTTCTTACGAGGCTAAGCCAATCAACTTTAGATCTTTGTTATAATTTTATTTATTTATTATTTTTAAATTTTTATAATTAAATTTAATTTAATTAATATAAATTTATTTATTGTACTTTTAAATTTTACTCTTTATTTTATTATAAGTAGATAGTAAGATTTAGTTAATAGATCTTAATATCAATTATTTTATGTTTTTAAATTATGTTCTTTATTTTTATTACAAGCTAATATCTAAATAGTAGATTTTAGTACCAAATTTATTTTTTTGTATCATTTAATTTTTGTCTTTCGTTTACAATTTTATTTTAATTTTTTTAAAAAAATTAAAATTTTAAATCAGCACTGTTTTTCTATGGATTTGATCCGACTCACTATTTATACGTATTTTTAATATTTTTAAAATTAAAATTAATTTGATAATTACAATGTCCTAACGATAATATCATAAATATCAATTTTAATAAAAAAAATTATAAAATATTACTCGCCGTATCACTAATTAATTCATTGATTCTCCGAGGAAGTAGATAATTGGGTAAACGATCCCACGGGCCTCGACGGGAGTGTTAGTGCAACACATGCAGGGTATCTCATGTGTGATTTGGCCTCACCATATCAACATTAATAGTGGAGTGGAGAGGTAAAGCAATTTCATAAGTTTATAAGTTTGACAAATCTGCAAGATTTGTGCATGAGAGATGTCTCTACATTAAGAAGTGATACCATCTGTATCCATACACTATATTGAAGGGAGTCTAAAGGACTCCCAACATATCAAGTGTCGAACTCTCAATGTGCCAAAGGTGGAAGTAGATTTTTTTTCCTTCGAAGTCTTCTTGAACCCTCGATTGCCAAACCTCCGTATGATTTTTTCTCTTCTGAAACTCTCCATTGCCATACCTCTTCTTCCCTCCCTCACCTGTCTATCAAAAGAAGCAGAGGCAGAGGCCACTTCACCTGCACGAGAGGAGAAAAGTTAGGATCTGAAGGAGAGATGTCGTCAATGGCTGAAGGAGGTGCCACTTACGAACATTGTCTCCCCCAATTCGCTCTTCTCATCGCTGATCCAAAACCTTAGCTCGACCTTATGAGCAACATGCCCTTCCAATTTTCTCCCTTGTAGTCCTGGTTAGTACTCTTTGTTTCTATATTTTCATTTTTTCTTTTACAATTTTATAAAATGGTAAGGCATGGTGAGGGAGAAGTGTAAGCTCAGTGTTTTTTGATGTGGTGCAGGAGGAGGAGGTGGTGCGAGAAGGCGTGGAGAGGGAGGAAAGAAGAGGAGATGGAGAACTAGTTCGGGAGTGGACATGTGCATGGAGTGAATCAAAAAATCCCCAAACCTACAAAATATCATGCTTCTACAAAGATTAAGCTCTCAAAATATTAAGGGACCAGGTCACACTGCCACAAAATCTCATATGCTTGAGGAAAAACCCCAATCAAAACCGAAGAAACCCCTATGATCTCCCTCGGGTGCTCTCCTTCCGGCAGACCTCTGAAAAAGAGGAAGAAATGAAAAGAAAAAGAAGCAAGAAAAAAAA
>KE505278.1:109611-124437 GCA_000441515.1 Elaeis oleifera
ATATATATATATATATATATATATATATATATGTATAGACATATGTACCTACACACATATACTTGAACAGTCTTATACTCTCTCGTACTTTATCGAATTTGGATCAGAAGTTGAGACTCATGTCATATCCAAGTGTCTTTAAAGAAAACTACAAATAATTTAGGGTGACTCTGCTGTTATCTTCTGGATTCAAAAAAGTATCATACAGTTCGAGGTTCATCTATTCATCCGAGATGTTTGGATCATTCTTCATCAAACTGTTGTGGTTGTGGTGCGAGTCTGGCACATTTTCTGAGAAACAAACATTGCAGCAAATTGGATGGCGATTTTTGTTGCTGACGATTCTGATGACTAGCTATGGAGGCCTGATGATGATTGCTCGCATATTCTACGGAATTTTATGTATCTTGATGTTTTACACTGCTCTCACATCAGATTAGTGTAGTTATTCGTTTTGTATCAAAAAAATTAAATAATTTAATTTGGATCTGACAGAATAATTTAATTATTTATAAAATCCACTGTCATCTTGGAAAGGCAATTGGTAATTTTGATCTAGCTAGTGTACATCTTTGGATTTTTTGATTAAAAATAGAGAGAATTGATTCGAGGTATAAAGGCATGGCAGGAATCCACAAAAGTTGGCTTAATGTTGAAATGAAGGCATTTAAATTTATAATTATAATTTTACAACTAAAAGAAAGCGCACTTGCACTCCTTCAATGAATATTTGGTTCACACGGGTTAAAACCTTGGGCATTATTGATCTATCCTTTCTAAAAGTTACATAAACAGCTTGATCTAGATGAAGAATGCGTTATATCAGTCGTATAACCCATAGTTCACTAAATAATCCATCAACCAACGTATCGTGAAAAAGTTGATGCCTTGATACATAAATCAGAACGATTGCCAAATATGGCAAATAGAAATTTCCATTCTTATCTTTATTCATTATTCTGCACATCACTCCAAAATGCTTGCTCCACCATTCATCCTAGTAATATCCATAACATCAAAGTATTATTTGAACATCCTTTTTTGCTTATCTTTTAAATTCCATGTAAATTTATATACCGAATGTAAGAAATAAAGGTCCAATATTCGAGAAATTATCGATTAGAACTGTTCCATCACGTATACCTTAGATCATCTAATTAAAGTAATATATCAGCCAAACAAAATAAATCTTTTTCATTAAAAATAATAAAAGCTAGCTAACTATGGTTAACAGCAAATTTTTTTCATTCAAAATTTTCAAACAAGATTGGATAACATTGAACTTTTTTCAACCATAAATGACATATTAATTTTTTATTGGATGGCCCAAGATATACGTGATAAAACTATTCTAACCAATAATTTCTCCTAATATCGATATTTTCTAAGATTTTAGTGCAAAACTACAATTAACTCCTTAAAGAACATATAATCGCCATTATAATTCTCTATATAAAAAATACACTCCCTCCACCATATATCTCACCACAATGAACTATGGATAATGAAACCAGATCGGATACAGATTGGATATTAGTATATCTACATTCAATTTGTTTTGTTTAACAAATACCATACAGATGTAGACATTAGTCGTATACAAAAATTCATATCCATATTTGTTTGAAACAAATACAGATACTGAAAGCATGGATATAAATATAAATACAAGCTAAATAATTAAATTTTACGATTACAGAATCAAAAGTATCACTAAATGGATAATAAATCAAATTAATAATATATTAATATAATTATATATATTTTTATAAATTAATAAATATTGTATAAATTAAATAGGATTATAGGTAGAATATAATTAGATAGTTATTCATCTATATTTATATTATTTTTTTTGACGGATATGGATATGAAATAGATATTCATCGGATACTCAAATTTTTATCCATATTCAAATAAATTCAGATATAAAATAAATCAAAATAGATATTATTTAATTATTTTCACTCCTACTTATATCCGCACTGTAGGCTACGGTTAATCCGAATGGCTTGTCAACCTTTCAAATATTTTTCATTGATTTAATTTTTCAGAGGGCCAATTGGTAAATTTACCCTAACTTGGGCCGGCCCATCTAAGCGGCCGGGAAGGCTCACCCACAGGGCACTCTAGGTTTCGTTCGGAAAAGCAAGAGGACAAGAAACGAAGAAAGGAAGAGCGGACGCTGAACCCCATGGATCCATTCGCACCCCACCGGTTCCCCCCTATATAAGCAATACCCTCGCCGTCACCGATACCCATCCGGGAACAACCTCACTCGCCTCCTCTTCCATCCGCTGTTGCCGAGCAGCGGCAAGAGGAAGAAAGAATCCCTGAACAAGAAGTGGAGGCGGCTGCCGTGTGATCCTTCGATCTGATCGTTTGCTAGCCGGAGATTCGATCACCTCCTCCTCGTCCTCCGCCGCCGCCGCTGCCTGTGGAACTGGGCTTTTGGAAGGGTTTGTTCACCTCCGCCGCTGGGTCTTGCTTAGGGTTGGTAGAGTTTCATGGCGTCGGAGGATGTTGTGGGGAAGAGCACGAGTGAGTCGGCGGTCACTACGATCGTGAATCTTGCGGAGGAGGCGAAGCTCGCCAGGGAGGGCGTTAAGGCCCCCGGGCACGAGCTCCTCAGCATCTGCAAGTCCCTCGTGGCTGGCGGCGTCGCCGGTGGAGTGTGAGTTCTTGAAAACTTCATTTCTTGCCGATTTATTGGAAATATTTCTCTTCTCTTGATTTGTTCTTGCATTGTTTATTTTAATATATCTCGTTTAAAAATTTTGGGTAGCGATATTATCTTCTGACTGCAATTTTTTTATCCATTTTGTTTCTATTCCCTTCTAAATTTTGCGTTGCTTGCTTGTTTGATGTTAAACCCTAACCAAGATTCTTGTCTATGGCGACAAGCATCATGGCATTCTGATAGCTGCTTTAGGTGATATTTGTTGCCCTTGAATGGTTAAAGGGAGCCCCATACTGCAATAGTATCTGTTTGTTGATTGTACCGATGATTATGTTGGAGGACATGGACATCCACATATGATATTATATTTTGATATCAGAGCCTACTAGGTCAACCCTCCTTGTTCAGATTGTTAATGTTTCTGCAACTACTTAGATGTAAGTGTCACAGAGGAATGATTCTCGAAAATAGAGAAAATAAGTTTCATGAACAGTTTCCTAAAGTTAAGAAACAGATGGATGATTCTTGAGTCATGTCAGAGCAGGTTTGATGCCTAGGTAGATGAATATGGTTACTAAGATGCACCAGTCTATTATGACAGCTGACTAGGTAAGGACTTGTGGCTCCTTAACTCTGAAATAGAAACGATGACTGAAGAATAAGAATGGTGATTGACTATCCCTTCTGTTTATTTGCAGAATTTTGCAATGTTAGTGGCACAAAAGCCATTTATCTTTATCTTTAGCTTTTTCGCAGAAAAGGGACCTTCGGTGGGATTTTAGCATTATTTGTTTTTTTTTTTTTGGAGAAGCATCTATAATTTTATTCCTCATGAAAATTATGAAGATTATCATGTAATCTGGATTTATGTAGGGATATGAACACAATAAAGTTTTCATTGAAAATGTTGAAAAATTCAGAGTTATTGTGTTCCTTTTGTGAGTCTAAGTTCTTTGGCAAATAAGACATAAATTACTTTAGTCCCTCTGATTCTTTCTGAATGTTATGGTATTGTAGTGCAATGCAAGTTGCTTTATTTTTGCTGAAATCTACTTTGACACCCCAAGTCATAAGGTAACATGAACTTCTATATCTTTTCCATGTAAACCACTTTATGGTTCCTCTGTTGTAAAGTCAACCTACAGGAATGGTTTGTCAGGAACATGTTCAGCAGGTTTAATTGGACTATTTTTAGGTTTGTAAGAAGCCATGGACTATTTTTGAGCTTCATATGATCATATGATTTGCTGACCTGTATTTTGCTAACATTTGTTCTCTGTTCCCATTTTTTGTCTACCTGTGGCCTCTTATGTATTCATCCTGAAGACTAATTCTCCCAGTTTCTTGCGTGAGTACATGCACCTTACAAATCATCTTTGCTTCTTGAAATGCACAAGAAGACAAATTTGTTAAAGCCCCAATCCAAAACTCCCTTTTTCACTAAGAAGTTCTCACCTAAGCATATTGATTAGCACAATCCTCTATGCAGGAAATATGCATTTTCTTCATTTATTGATATTGTCTTTTTCGGCATTCATTTGACCTCTCCCATGATATTACATTCAAGAATCTAAAAACCGTCCCACTTAGTGACCTAAGTTTAGTGGTCCTAGTTTGTCATTTTTGTGTATTACATTTTTGGAATGAAGTTCCATATTATTAATGCTATTTTGATAGCATGCTTGTCATCACACTTAATTTTATTGCAATGGGATTTATGCAGGTCACGGACTGCTGTTGCTCCACTTGAGCGGTTAAAATCTTGCTTCAGGTTGGGTTTCCTTTTAATTTCCTTTCTTGTTTCCTTGGGTTTTGTCTGCTGTTTGCTCACAGCATTGTTTTTTTTTCCTTTTCCCATCCAACTGTTAAAATTGTTTATAAAATTTGAATGTTAGGAGATCATTATGTATTGCAATTTAATTTATGGATGTAAGCTCGAGTTCTTTGACTTATTATTGCATGTCTGGTGAATGAGGCAGTTTGTTGAATAGATGTTAAAAAACTAACGCAACAATTGTGAATGTGGCAGTTTTTGGACAGGTACATTCTATGCTTGACATTTTACCTTCTGAAGAATCTTTGCCAGTTTGTACTTCTAACGACATCAATTTTTTCCATAGATTAAGCCTTCTATGTTTGTTTTTTTCCTCACCTATCTCATAAGGAAGATGAACTATATCACATTATTAATCTATTCTGTCATGTCCAAAATTGATACAGATGCACCTGTGTACTTTGCATTAACAAAATGAATCCTCTTCTCTTTCCTTCTCCAGTCACTATCTGCACTTGTTTTTACAAATGATCTTCTCTATTTGATCGAGATCCATAGTATGAGATATTCTGCCCCTTCTCTTTCAGGCCACGATATACCTTTCAGTGCCATTGCAAGTATCCAAATGCAATTAAATAAATGAAATGCAAGCCTTCAAGCGAAACACTAAATTTATGCAAATATAAGCTTTTTATACCATAGGCTACTCATTATGTCCTCTTTTGAACATTAAAGATGTTGACCTTGTATTCACATTTAGTACTGTAGAGCCACATATAATTCTACTCCATATTAATGAGTTTTAAGTCATGAATCATGTTTGATCAAGCCAGTCACTTGCTTTGGCATATCATGAAAGTCCTAGTCACTATGCTTTTGCATATTGTGAAGGACCTTATTGAGAGATGGTACTTAGAATCAAGAGCTGATGTTCATGACAATATGTTGGAGTGTCTCTTTACAACACATTTATGAAAGAGTAATAAGTCGTTGAAGTAGTTCTTGAGATGGATGAACTTTTTGTGCTGAACTAATCCTAGGGCCAGTCTTTAATTCTTTACTCTTGTTGGAATGAACTATTGATAATCAAGCATCGGGCTTGTGTCAAAATAAGAAGATGAACATATGTTAAATTCCATAATAGAATTTGGAAGAAAGCTTAGTGGATGTAAATATGGAGTTGGTGAACTCAATGTTCTAAAAGGTGGTTGTGATATGTAGGCAGTCAAAGGACTGCATAATGCATATGCGTTATGTGAACCACATATACAAATGCATATGCGGTTACTATTTTTGGACTAAAATAAATATAACATGTTATAACCATAGAAAAGATAATGATATTTTTAGATATATTAT
Source organism: Elaeis oleifera (assembly GCA_000441515.1). Lineage (NCBI taxonomy): Eukaryota > Viridiplantae > Streptophyta > Magnoliopsida > Arecales > Arecaceae > Elaeis > Elaeis oleifera. The sequence continues at coordinate 115,425 of KE505278.1, forward strand.
AACACTACTAAACACTATAATAACTAACAGTTAGTACTTACTGCTCAGTACGTAATACCTAATACCTATAATTATAATATAATCAATATTTAATATTATTAATACCCTTATCAGGCTCACTTGAAAGCCACATCAAACCTGATCATCAGCTTAAACTTGCTTCACCTGCTCAGTCCCGCATAAGAGTGGATCGTATATGTGGCTCTGCAATGCCAAGTGGTCTCACATGTAGTTGTACAGTGTTAAGCAGGCCATTGTGCAGCCATGCAATGCTAAGTAGACTGCTTTTTCAGTCTATATGTGGTATGGCTGCATATAGGCAATGCGGTATGTTTAAGGGACCACACATGCATTTGCAAGTGCATATGCTGCTGTGTGCTCCAATTTTAAACATGGTCTGTGGGCTTCAAATGTATATTTTTTGGACTCCTTAAATGTTTCAGGACTTTGGTCACTTTGAAAATCTGCAAAATAAATTTACAATATCATTTGAACATCAAGTTGAGCTTGAAGAAATCCATTCTTATCCAGACCTTTTATGTTTAATAGACCATTTTGCCTTTTGAAGGCATCATAATTTCATTATACGGTATCCATTTGTGTTCCTTTTTTTTAAACTAATTATAAACTCTGTTAAGTAATTACTTTAATATTTCCTTGCATATGCATACAAAGTCGTGTATGGACACAGAAATATATAGCATCTGAAATATTGATTGACTATATAAGACAAAAGGTGGTCTTGATGATTGTCTTTCATTATAGATGCTCAAGGGAGTTGAGTGCTAGAAGACCCACTTGTGTAAATTCCAAAGCGAGTCACTGCAGGTAGCCTTCCAGGAATTGGCATGATTTTCTGCCCTGGAATTTATCAGTTAATTTTGACAAACTATGTTATCTTCTTTTATGGTTGAGCATGTTTTGATCCTGTGACATCAACAAATTGAATATCATTTAGAGAAGATGAGAGATGAGTTAAACTCACAACAATGTGTCAAAATTGTTGGTTTTGTATAAGTTGATAATTTTCAGGAGGTACAATGCATTGAGGAATTCTGTTCCATGTTGATGAATAGTTGTTGGGAAAATCAAGTAGGCTAGAGTTACTTCTCATGAATTATTTGAAGTCATTTAGATAACGTTCACAAACTATTTTATCTTCTTTTATAGTTGAGCGTGTTTTGACCCTGTGACATCAACAAATTGAATATCATTTAGAGAAGATGAGAGATGAGTTGAACTCACAGCATTGTGTCAAAATTGTTGGTTTTGTGTAAGTTGATAATTTTCAGGAGGTGCAATGGATTGAGGAATTCTGTTCCATGTTGGTGAATAGTTGTTGGGAAAATCAAGTAGTCTAGAGTTACTTCTCATGAATTATTTGAAGTCATTGAGATAACGTTCACAAACTATTTTATCTTCTTTTATAGTTGAGCATGTTTTGACCCTATGATATCAACAAATTGAATATCATTTAGACAAGATGAGAGATGAGTTGAACTCACAACATTGTGTCAGAATTGTTGGTTTTGTATAAGTTGATAATTTTCAGGAGGTACCATGCATTGAGGAATTCTGTTCCATGTTGATGAATAGTTGTTGGGAAAATCAAGTAGGCCAGAGTTACTTCTCATGAAATATTTGAAGTCATTGAGATAAGGTTCAAATAGTGGTTAAGCGACATTTCCATGTTTCCCTCCATAATGTTATTCTATTAAATAGAGATCACAGCGCTTAGTGATTACCAGATATACATAATTACAATACAAAATATCAAATAAAGATAATTTTTAAAGTTACAGATTTTCTTTTGCTTTCCAGAATCTTCATATATAATCAAACATTTACAAGGCTTTGATATGGTCTTAGCCAAATTCTTTCATTTAAGGTGAAGCATGTTATGTGGTGATAGAGGGTTGTTAAGCTACATATGATGCATGTGTGCTTTTTTTACTTGGAAAATTAGAGTGTTTGAATGTGATAGAATTTATGGAGATGGCATGGGCATGCATGATAAATGATTAGAGGAGGCAAGTACCATTATTTCAATCTTTGTTGAAGAATGTAGTGAGAGGAGGGGAAACCTAAGTGACTTCAACGGAAGGTGTTATAAAGGTTATGGAACAGATAGATAGCATCCAAAGTAGCTAAATTGGAATTGTAGCAAACAAGGATTTATAAAGCAAGTGTCAAATACAATAATGACATGTCATTGTAGCCTTTGTATTTGTGGAATTTATCTTTTTAACTGCACAGTATTACGGACAAATTGCAGGTCCAAAATCCTCACAACATAAAGTATAATGGGACGATGCAAGGCCTTAAGTATATTTGGAGATCTGAGGGTGTTCGAGGACTATTCAAAGGCAATGGTACTAACTGTGCACGCATTGTCCCAAACTCGGCAGTCAAGTTCTTTAGCTATGAGCAAGCAGCCAGGTATCATTTTAAATTCTACAATCACATTTTGCATTGTCTATGTGAATGTAATGCATGATTTTATACATATAAAAGGTTTAAATATTGCTATATTGCTGCTCTGACATCTACTATTGTTTTATGCTGTCTGTCTTGCTATGTTCTACTGGCATGGCAGACTGGTATAATGCTGAAACCGTGCAATAGAAATGCTTGAGATACACTTAATCTTAGATTCCTCCGACATACGGTTGTTTGTTATCCTTTGATAAAGTTCAGATAGAGGTTTGGGATAAATCATGCTGCAACCAAAGCTAAAGCAATTGTGGACCACATATCCAAGGGTTGTTGCTGGGACTTGATAAGCAGAATCTAGGGGGAAAAAATGCAATGCAGACAACAGGGTCAAAATAAATTCTAGAAAGACATTATTGACACAAACATGCTTCTTTATCATTGTCAGTTTTTTAATCTAACCTCCATCCAATGAACGTTCATAGATTTGATTTCCTTCAAATGTCCTAGTCTTGTTAGAGTATTCGAGGAGTTAATTATCAAAGGTAGAATAATACAATCAAACAGCCAATGGCTGCTAATATTTTGTTCAGGTATGTCTGGAAATCCCGTTTGATGGTCTTTCCTTATTAAATATAGAGCTACTTGTCTTCTTATTGTGTTTACTCCATGTTTTGATTATTTGAAACAAGGATCACCGACTTGGAACCGGATATTATGCCGGCCGGTTGATGGTGCGAGTCGGCATGCCCCTATACTAGACCATAGCGGGCCCAAACCGACACTGAAACGAGGGATCAATCAGGGAGGAAAGAGAGAAAGAAGCGGGGGAGGAGGGAGAGGGAGGGAAGGAAAGGAAGGCTGGTAAAGATGCCGGTGGTGGCCATCGAAGGGACGTCGATGCCCCCTAGGCTCTGCGGTCCTTAGTGAGAGAAAATGAGGGCAGAAGGAGATAGAGAGAGGGGAAGGGAGAGAAGATGAAGGAGGAAAAGGTAGTATAGAGGCCATCGGAGGGCCACTGAGTGGTTGCTGGATGACCTAAAACAGCTCGTAGCTGCCACAGGCTCGAAACAGGGGTAGAGCCCCTGTTTGCTCGTGTATTTTAAAAGATGATGCACAGTGAAGCTTTGCCTCTATGTTTTTAAAAACATGACGAAATAGGGGCTTTGCCCTGTTTGAACTCATGGCGGCCGCGAGGCTGTTTCGGGCTGTCCGATGGCCACGGTGGCCACCCAGCGGTCCTCCAATGGCCTCCCCGCCGTCTTCTCCTCCCTTCTCTTTCTTCCTTCTCCTCTCTTTCTCTCTTTTCGCATCTCGTGGAGGACTGCGGAGCCCCGACGGCCCTCCGACGGCCTCGGCTTGCCATTGTCGGGCATTGCCAGCCTTTCTTTTCCTTCCTCCCTCTTGCTCTCACTCTCTTTTCCACTCTTTCTTTTCCCTTGCTCCATTTTCATCGGCATTCTGAATCGGACGTTTGAACCACACCGGTTAGCCACCGGTATGATTCGGCATGCTCCGAACTGTCTGATTTGGATCGGTTTGATGAACCATGATTTGCAATAAGATAATAGTTATTTTCACTCATCAAGAAAAAAATAATTCTCCTAGTACTGAAAATTTCTATATGAATCTTACATTCTTATTCTTTACCAACACTTCAACATCTAAACGAATGGTATTTTTGGCAAACTAGGTAATGATGATTTTTGAGAAATATGTTGACCCATCTAGTGAGGAGTTATGAGGAGTTACGATGAGGGTATTAACTTTGTGAGAGTTATTATCTTCTAGTATTATTATTGTGACTTTGGTGTGTGCATCTCAACCCCCAGTTCCACCCCACTGTGGGGTCCAAGCCTTGCTTTGATTTCATCCATAAATTTTTCCAGTTCTAGCTCAAATCTCCATTCTTGTTTTCCAACAAAGATTTTGTCCTGGCACTCCGCTAGGTTTCCTGTTTACTCCACACCCATGTACGTGCAACGCATGTGCTACGTACTGTTCAATTAAATCGTTGGTCTTTTAATGGGGAATGACATATTAATAATAGTTAATCTGTGTCAGAAGTTGAATCTTATAGTATCACCTGTCCTTGAACTTTTTCTTATTTTGTCCGGACAAGAGCTATATGTGCTATATTGTCTTTTTGTGATTTATTCTCCCTTGTACATATAAAACATGAATAGTTTCTGTCAAGAAGCTTTCTTGTCCTTTAGATTTAAGGTAAATCATTACACCTGTCCAAACTTAGCTAATTTATAAAATACTGACTATGATTTTAGCTGACTTAATTTTCCATAAAAACTAGCTGTAGGGCCCGATTGCCATCATTATAACGATGTGAAAGTACTGGTTGCATGGAGACTCTCCTTTTTCAGTTATTTTCTCCTTACGTGCATATGCATTTCCTTTTTACTAGTACACACAGTCTCTCTTTCCTTTTCAATAAATTTATTGTTTCTTGGTTTTCCCCAGAGACAATCGGTCCTTTTACAGCATTAATAGATAGATTATTGTGTATGTATGACCATGTGTGCAATTCAAATTTTCAGAGCATAGATTAAGGTCAAATTTTGCTGGATGATATAATTTTGTACATGAACGTGCATGTGCAGAACGTATATGCTTCATAACTTGTGTGCTGGCTATGCTTTGTTGAAAGTTGATCTGGTCATTGAACATAACACAATCTAATGATACGTATCGCATTCATATACAAGTATGGAATCCATTTGATATTTATTAAGTGCAGTAAATTTATCAAACATATGGGACCTATTTATTTTCTTCCCTTTCTTACAAATATTTGAAATATTTTGCAGTGGAATTTTGTGGCTTTACCGGCGACAATCAGGCAATGGTATGACCATCCTTATCTTTCTAAGTCATTTTTTATATTATGAGGCAGCTTTTATGAGGTTGTCAATGACTTATTAATCAGTATCCATTACATCGCTTACCTGTTATTCAAATCTTCACCAATCCCGATATTTGAAAATTTTGCAAGGCATGCCCCTTTTTCTGCAGGAGTGCAGCACCACATATATCTATGCACATATGCCTGGACGCGAAGACATGATCTTGTACTGGCTTTTGAAGCTTTTGATGTTTACCAAAGCTTCTTAAAATGATTTTCATTTAAGCTAATGCAAAATTTAAAAATTTATTGCTTTCACAAATATCTTAGGAATAATGTCTTCTCAAAGAGGTTCCAGACTCTTAGGGGGTGTTTGGTTGGGATAATTAAGGCCTGAAAGGGGAATCGGAATGGATAACTCCTATTCCAACTGTTTGGTTGAGGGGAGTCCTATTCCGATCTCCATTTCAGAGAGGAATGGGAATGATCCATTCCTTTCATAATCGAATCCGGACTCATCCCAACGGAGTCAAAACTCATTCCAATGGAATGAGATAAAGAAAAAAAATTGTCTTCCTCGTCTGCTCCCTTCCTCTCCCGAGGCCCTCGCCCTCAAGGCCATCTCTCGCTCCTCCATCGAGCAGAAGAATGCTGCCGCCGATGCCTACCGCCGGATTTGGTTTGAGCATGACGTCCTTCTAGCCCCTTCCTCGCCGGTGGAGAGGTAGCAGGTGTGGTCGGTGGACTATGAGGCGGAGGAGGCATTGTGGAGGCTGCTGGAGGCGGCGGAGCTGGAGATGAGAAGAGCGGGCAGCAGTCGGATGAAGATTGAGGGTCCAGGGGGTACATGGCACCGGAACTGCTCGCCGGTGGAAACATCTCGTGGTGGTCCGACGTCTACGCCCTCAGCGTGGCGCTCCTGGAGCTCTACGACGACGAGCCACTCAAGTACTTGTTCGATAAGGAGGGGAAGGATGTCCACAGGATCTCCCTCATCGAGACGGCAAGGGAGACCATACGCCCGGAAGAGGACTCCTCCTAGTAGGAGCGGTGGGGAGGGTGCGGCGGTGGGTGGATCGGAGGCTGCGGGACTCGTACCCAATGGAGGTGGCGGAGGATCTGGGCCGGGTGGCGCTACGGTGTGTGGAGGTGGATGCGGCGACGCAGCCGAACATGACGTGGGTGGCCGAAAAAGTATCCAAAATTTCTTGGACTCCAAAGTTTCGGATAGGGGAAGGGAAGAAGAGGAGGGATGGCACATCGCTCCTAAGATGCTAGAGATGGCACCTTGGTCAAGCTGCAATCCCGTCCATAAGGACATTGAGCAAAGAAGGATGGGATGGGAAGAGTTGCTCTGTCTTTCCTTTACTGTTGGGCAAAGTTGGGCGTGAACTTGCTTAATGCATAATGAACGTTTGATAAAATATCTCTATGGCCTTCAGTTCCTGTCTTTCTTCTCCTGTTGCCACTCCGATGAACACGATGATGTTTAAAGTATGCATTTGTGTTTCATAATGATACTCGATACGATCTATTCTTCATATCTCATGGCAATTGCTTAATTTTTCTCTAAGCTTTTTTTTTAATGATAGTTTTTAAAAAAATTAAGATATTATTATTATGTTAATTTTATTAATATCAATTTTAAAATAATTAATTTTAAAATTTTAGTTAAGAATAAAAATAAAAATTTGAGTTGACTCTGATTCCTATTTTATATGAACCAAACAACAACAATGGGAATCATCCATTCCGATTCTGATTCCAGATATGAACCAAACGCTTCAGGGGATTAGGCCATGCCGATTCGGATTCCAATTCCAATCCATTCCGATTACCATTCCGATTCTGATTCCGATTTCGATCGCGAACCAAACACCCCCTTATTATTAACCTTTTCTTATTTCCAAGAATGCATTGGTGCTCATTACAATTTTAATAATTGTGAACAACTTTCTTTACTGTATCAAAGGAATTAGGGCTTTACTTTGCATTGGGTTATTCATTTCTGTTATTGTGCTAGAACTATGATTATTTGTGAATTTGAAGTCTCAGATGAATGTATGTTCATTGGTATTTGAGATTGCCTATTGCCTTGATCAGTGTGCTACATTGATCAGTATACATATGCGGCCCAAAGCTTCTCTCAAAAAAAACACACCCCATGGCAGCAAACACCTTTTTCTCCACTCAAAAGTTATTCTAGGTAGCAACATAATAATGAAGTCATGTTTTGTCATTGAAAATAGATCAAAATTCTCTGAACCTCTAAGTTTTAAAATATATATTTGATTAGGATGATACTTCATACACATTTTTTAGACACTTTGTGTTATATCCAGTCAACGTTACATAGAAGTATAAAACTTTCCACAACATATTAGCCTCTATGGAGCATAAAATAATAATAATATAATATTATTAGAAGTAAATTTACATGTCTAAGAAGTTCTGGTCTATTTAGAATATTAAATGAATCAAGTTCTTTTATGGTCAGTCTGTTTGTGGAGTATGCTGGTTGATATGATACCATATATAAGCAATATTGATCGGCACCAAGTCAGTGCAATGTTCATGAGGAGAGTATGTCCTTGCTGGTGAGGCTTCAAGGTCATTTGCATATGGTATAATGCACGATTTACATCAGTTTTTGAAAGTATGTTCACTTACATTTTTGAGCAGGATAAGGGTGGCCGTTGTTAGGAAGGGTTCACAAGTTTTCCCCCTGCTCGAGCTTTTTGTCCTTGCTACAGTACATTCTCCGCTAGAAATATCTTCTACATTTGCTATTACATTAGCACCAGGTTCATTTTCTCTCAAGCATAGGAGTGCATATAGTGCCTGCAACTTCAGAAAGTTGTCTGGTTGGTGGCATATTATTAGGCTTTGATGATCAATGGAAAGTGCAGGAGTTGTGTCTTGCAAGAAGAAACTTGCAAATTTGTTGTGAAGATCATAATTGACAAATCACACATTTTTGCACTGTAGGTATTGTGCAATTAATTCATATTTTATTCCTGTATCGGCTATGCCTGCAACAATGATTGTTTAAGTCAAAATAGATTGTAGTCCTGCCATAGTGCTTTAATTCTTAAGGTCTGAATGTTTCTGTTGGTAATGCCCATGGAGTCATTCCTATCTTATGATGACCTTTATAGGATATTAAAGAAGGCAATTTTTCTTGGAAGTTCAAGGATTGATAAGGCAAGCATTTTGGATATTTGAGAATTTGTGAATCTTAATATCTAGCGGGTTTGATGAGTAATATTGTATAAGAGGAAATTTTGTAGTTGATGTAAAAAATAATATGATTCTGAACTATCGACATGAGGGTAAGGTAAGCATTGTTCCTGAGGGGTTCATAATGATGAGGTATACAATATAAGATCAAATTGGTGCTACCCGGTCCTTACTGGGTTGAACACCCGATTTTGCTTTGTTATGAGCAATTTGACTTGGTTTGAGGGTTGAATTTGGTCCAATTATTTTTAAACCCTCTACTCTAGTTCTTGCTCAATTATACTCACCTCACATGAGCCTCTTGCTTGTGACACTTCATGAGGTTGAGACCCTCGTTGTGAGGGTTTTTGACTTGTAGCTGCTTATTGCCAACATTGACAACAACATTGACAACAAGGGTGATGGTGGGTATCCCCTCTCTTTCTCCCTCTCTATCTCCCTCCTCTCCCCCATCTCTCTCCCCGCCCCCTGTCTCTCTCACTC
>KE505278.1:129260-146632 GCA_000441515.1 Elaeis oleifera
ACCACACACACACACACACACACACACACACACACACACACACACACACACACACGCATGTTAAGACATGACAACAACATCATCTTCATTTCTATTCTTCACACTCCATACCATAATTAGAAACAATATTTGTTTGCTTTGTTTCAGTGATTTAAAATTACTCAGACAATCCCATCAAACTATAATGATCACTTACATGTCTACTTTTGTCTATTCCACATAAAAATTCGTTATCTACCATATGAATTAGCAAACCTGCTATAGCAATAGGTCCAGCTCATTACCTAATGTATACTTAAAATCAATGCATATTCACATAAACATATATACATCATAAGCATGTCCTTATATCCAATTTTGAAAGGTTCCCCTGTCAGATTCTTCTGGATGCTCAAATACCCGTCACATGTCCAAGAAACATCAATTTTTATGTCTTTTGGAACTTGCACTTGCAGATTCCGTATGTCGGCCTCAACTTTGCTGTCTATGAATCCTTAAAGGATTGGTTAGTCAAATCCAATCCACTGGGTCTTGTAGAAGACTCAGAGTTGAGTGTGGTGACAAGGCTTGCTTGTGGAGCTGTTGCTGGAACTATTGGCCAGACTGTTGCCTACCCTCTTGATGTCATTCGGAGAAGAATGCAGATGGTGGGTTGGAACCATGCTGCTTCCATTGTGGCAGGCCAAGGGGAAGCAAAGCGCCATTGGAATATACTGGAATGGTTGATGCATTTAGGAAGACAGTGCGTAGTGAAGGCTTTGGGGCACTGTACAAGGGCCTTGTTCCCAATTCAGTAAAGGTTAGTATTTTATAATTCTCTCCAGCTCAACAAAAGGTATTAGGCTGTCGCTGCCCATCAAACCATGAGGCTCCTTGCTTGAAGAATCAAACATTACATTTACAGTACATGTTTTGTTCTGAATGTAACTCCATTATACTTTGTTTCAGGTCGTGCCATCCATTGCAATTGCATTTGTGACATACGAGGTTGTGAAGGATGTTCTTGGAGTAGAAATGAGAATATCAGATTGAAGCCGAATAAAAGGGGCCAACTGTTATTTTGCTAGGGGCATCGACTGCTATTTTTGTAGGTGGATGGTAGAAGATAGGAAATGTGTTCAGTATTAAGGCCTCAACCCATGTTGATATCCAACCAACACTTCAGAACCTGTTGCCAGACATCTAGCTTTGACCTCCCCAACTTAAAGAATAAATTGGCTATAGGGCAGGGAGAATTTGTGTAGCTTCCGTGATATCTGTCAACTCTATATTTAGATTGTATCATGTTCGGTTGCTGTTTATTTTCTGCTTGTCCATGTAGCATGGCCATCTAGCATTTTGCTTCTTTTGACAGAGCCTTCCGATTAATCCTGAAGAAAGCCAAGTTACCAATAAATAAAAATGCTGGCCTTTTTGTTGTTCTGTTTTCTGTTTTGGTAGAATATTGTTCTTTATCATACAATAATCAAATAATAAGAACATTGATATGTATGTAGTGCAGGCATGATAATTTGGGCGGCATTCAAATCCCTTTATTTTAATTTTAGTGCTTGGTTGATGCATGAATTGTGTGTGGTTGATATTTTCTAATTTCAGTAGGATTTCAATGACCGGGCTCTTAAAGACATCAATTCCACTTTTCAATATTCTGGTAATTGACCTTATGACTGATGGATTCTGAAAACTTAATGGTCTAATGTCACTGTTTGAATCCATAATATCCATGGGATTGTGATAACCTTTCAATTAAAACGGGTGGAATTCTGAAGATTTTGATGCACTGCGTTAAATTGCTTTTGGAATCATAGGTGCCGATAAGCCAACCCAATTCGTTGTGTCAGGAGGTAAGCTGCAAGGTTTGATTTTCCTAGCTAGTCAGAACAAGGGTTCCAGGTAGAGTAAGTTAAAGCTGTCAGTTAAGCTCGGGATAGGAAACAAGGGTAGGAGAGGATAAGAGGGTTCAGGAGAGGAATCAAAGGTAGGACAGAACAAAGAAATCAAAGAAGGCAAGAGCGGGACGAGATGCTACCTTTTGGTGATTTTAGTGGTCTATATTGTTTCAGGTGTTTAGGTTACATTTCTCCCTGCAAGATTTCATGATAATGGAGTCGTGCCAAAACTTCTCAACCTTATTCAAACTTTCCAATGATTCAACAGCCCTATTGATACCATGTTTTACACTATCAGATAGGAAAGGATTCCGCCAACATCTCTCCAAATGAGGATTCAGATGAAGCAAGATTTCATATGATCCTATCGGCTTATCTGATAAGTTGCATATAAATATCTATTTGGACATTAAACCCGTCACCCTCCCTAGAACTTTCCTCCTTGACATCACGCCCTGGCAAGTGCGATGCCATATGTAAGTTAATGGGCACGTTTTTTTTGGTAAGTGGTCAATGGCCATGTTTGGTGAGGATGCAGACTGTCAATTCAGCATTCACATCGAAAACCCACGCACTAATCTGAAAGCGGTATTTTTTTTTTTTTTTTTTTTGCAGTCAAAGCATAATTAGATTTCAAAAGGTGGCTGTACCGGCTATTAGGAGGTACAGGACGAGATTGTCCAGTTTTATGGTCGAGTCCCTGAAAGCATCTCATCTGTTGCCATAGATAAAGTAGCTTACAAATTACGAACTGCATCGAGTGTAAAGGACTGAGAATCAAACAGGAAGCCATAAGAATCACGGTTTTGTGTTGAACAGTTGAATGGGGAGAACTCTATATTTGCTGAACGAAACTAAAAAAAAAAAGAAGCAATTTGTTTTTCATAAAACAGATATTTTAATGCAGAAAATCTGATACCCTGAGGCCTAATAAGTCTATTATTCATCTACAGGAAGCTACTAGAGTAACCTTGTCCCTCGAACTTATATTATTACAGCACAATAATAACAAATGAATTCTTGAAGTTTGAAAGAAATACCTAAAATATCTTGGAGAAAAGTGCGCTTCGTGGGGGGAAAGTGTGCCCACCATTCCCCCCAGCATGCCAGTCAAATCCACTCTCTTTGTATCTTTGTAGATCATACAAGTCAATGGAGCATGCATGACCTAACCTTGACATCTTATGCTGAGAAGAACCACAGCTTGCATTCTCTTCTACCATGCGCATTCCAACAAACGAAGAAATAACAGTATCACTGATTATCCAAAATCATACTGAAGAAGGGATGAGTAAAAAAAGAACTTTCACAATGAACGTCTACTTCTCTTCAGCAATGGGGAGATGTATCGAAAAGATGGTCGCACTTTTCACGGTGGTATTCGATCAACAAGCACAACTGCCTTATGGCCTCCCTTTCTCATCATTCTTAGCCAGCACCTCCTCTTCCTTCTCCTTGACCCTCTTCTCCAAAACCTCCTTCTTCTTCTCAGACTCGTCCATATTTCTCATCAATTTCTCCAGGTCTTTTCCTTTGCCGCCAACTTAGCTTCAAGACTCCCTGCCTTATCTTTTAACATCAAGATCATCCCATCCTTGTATTTCAATCTCATTGTCAGCTCATGTTTCTCTTTTATCAGTATCTCCTTCTCACAAAGCAGCTCCCCCAACTTACTCTTGAGGGTCTTTAGCTCTTCCGTACAAATTGATAATCTACTTAGGATTTGACAGTGTTTCTGTTCAAAGAGAAATTGTAGCTCATCAAGTTTTGTATCTAGAGCTAAAGTCCCAGAGTCGACTTCCACTTTCACTCTTATAAGCTTATTTCCAAGAAATCCAACTTTTTATCAGATGACTGCTTCTGTTCTTCAAGCTCTGCACATTTCTCCTGCAACACTTCTATCATCTTCTTATTTTTTCTTCTTTGTCCTTGTTTTCAGTTTCAGTTATTTTAAGCTTCTGGTTTGATAGGCGGAGCTGGACTTCGAGTGTTTGAACTTGTCCTTGTAACTTTGCAATCTCTTTATCAGCATCTGCCTTTTCTGATTCAGAAAGTGAGAGTTTTTCCAGGAGTTCATTATGACTCTCCAACAAATTCCTTATTCTTGTTCTGCTCTTCGCTAACAGTCTCTGCACCATGGAATTTTGTATGTAACTCCTGATACTGATCTTTGAATTGCTTGCATGTCTTGAGCAATTCAAGGAAGCTACCACTCAGCGCTTCCAGCATAGTTTCCTGATTGGAAATTTTACTAGTCAGCTTGTCTTCCAAGTCAGTCATCAAAATCTGATTTTCTGAGCATCCATCCCTAATAATTCTCATCTGTTCTTCCTCTCTGTTTTTCTGGATGTGCAGCAAATCCAGCTCTGTTTGAAGTTCATTTGCATGGATGGATGCTTCCTTCATTACTTCTTCAAGCTTCTCCTGGATGGCTAACACTTCAGCTCTTGTTTCTTCCAGCCTTCTCTCTAGATCAGTGTTTTGATTGCACAGATCTTCATTACTTTGCTGCAGCATGGAATTTTCTTCCCTCATCTGTTGCAGCTCAATTTCTAGTTTCTCAAAGGAAGCCTCTGCCTGCTCTAAATTTGAGGCCAATGTAATTGTTCTTCCACTACAGCTCCAATTTCTTGTTCAGATCAGTCAATTGGAGATCTGCTGCTTCCAATTTGACATTCAGATCATCCACTTCAATCTGCAACTGAGATTTACCATATCTTAGTAGTTCTGTTTCAGCCTTTAAACCGTCTATGACCTTCTCAGCCTCCTCTAGCTTGTTTCTGCACTCTCGAAGTATCAAATTTTCCTCTTTCAACTGTTTCAGCTCATTTTCTAGTTCCTTACTTTCAATCTGCAACTGAGCTTTACCACATCTTAGTTGTTCCGCTTCAGCCTTTAAATCGTCTATGATCTTCTCAGCATCCTCTAGCTTGCTTGTGTGCTCTTGCAGTATCAAATTTTCCTCTTTCAACTGTTTCAGCTCATTTTCTAGTTCCTTACTGTTAGCATCTGCCTGCCTTAACTCACTCATAGACCTTGAATTTTCCAAGGTCAGTTTATTAATTTCTTCTGCTGCAGCTCCAAGTTCTTTGTTCAGATCAGTCAGTTGGAGATGGGCTCCATCCAGTTCAACACCCAGGTCACTGATTTTGACCTCCAACTGAGATTTATCATATTCTAGTTGTTCTATCTGAGCTTTGAAATGGTTCAGATTAATTTCCGCCTGCTCTATTTTGCTTGAAAGTGCCAGATTTCCTGTGGTCAACAAATGCTTCTCATCATTTGTTGCTTCCAACCTCTGTTTTAACTCATATGCTTCCTGATTTCTAGCCTTCAATTCCTGCTTCAGCTCCTCATAGTTAAGCAACAACTGAGAGCTCTCATTCTTATTTTCTCTATTTCCACCAAAAGCATTTCTTCTTTATCCCATGCTTGTTGAGTCTTTTCCACAGCTTCATTATGCTCCACTTGCAAAGCATAAAGTTCCTCTTTCTTGGTTTTTAATTGCTGGTTCAGATCATCGACAATATTCAGCATTTTTGATTGCTCGTCTTTCAGTAGTTCAGAGTCAGTGGTCAGATTTTTAATGGTATCCTCAGCTTCTTGCATCTGAGATGATGACCTTAAAACTTGTGACTCCAAAGCTCCCTTCTCTTTCTCACTAGCTGCCAATTTCTGGTTCAGTTCATCCCCTTGTCTTTGAGAATCCTCCAGCTTAAGTTTCAATTTTCATTCTCGGATGACAGGTGCTCATTCTCAGAAGACAGCCTATCAGTAATCAATTTCAGGTTTTGGTCAGTTTCATCCCTGAGGTCTGCCAAAGCTTTATCTGCATCCTGTATCTTGCTCAGAAGTACCAAGTTTTCAGAACTTAATGCTTCCTTTCTTTGTTTGTATTGCTTAATTGCTGATTCAAATCATCCACCAGCTGAGCCTTCTCTTCCATTTCTTGATTCAATTTCCTGTTCTCAGGCACCCATTTTGATATCTCAACTTTCATCTGTTCAATTTCAAGTCTACATTCTTCTATGGTTTTTCTGCATCATGTAGCCTGCTGAAAGCCTTTGTATTTTCTGATATCAGATTTTCATTTTGTTCATTAAAACTTCTTATCCTTTGATTCATATCAGCTTCTTTCTGAGAGAAAATTTCTAATCTTTGCTTAAGATCTCCATTCTCATCTTGCAAGAGCTTGACACTCTGAGCCGTTGTTTGGAGATTGTTCTCTAACTTCTCAATTACTGCTTCCCTTTCTGCCAAATTAGCTGTGAGTCTTTCGAACTCAGAAAGCTTTGCATACAGTGTGGCAGCTTCAGTCTGCAGCTCATTATTTCTCCTTCTTGCATCCCCAACTGTTCCTGCAAAGCTTGGTAATCTTCTAACGAGATCTGCACTTCCACTTCTCCTTCTTGAATCTTGCTTGATCTCTTCTTAGGAGAAAATTCTTCGGATCCTGAATCTGATGAGTCTGATTCAGAGGAACTGAAGGTAAATGAAAAGCTTCCATTGTCTTCTCTTTTGTGGTGAACTTTCTTCTTTAACTTCCCAATCAAATGATTATAGTGTTCATAGAGAGCTTGGTAGCCATTGTGAAAATCCTTAATAAGTGAAGCTAGTTCAGACTTGTCAAATGAAGTTGCAGATTCACCATTCTCCTCCCCACTCATCAGCTTGAGTATTTTCTCCACATTCTTCTCGACGTCTGCAAAAAAGAAAATGAAACTGTTTTGCTCGCACTACTTTTTTGGAAAAAAAAAGTGAAATGACATGGAAAAGAACCCAGATTACCCTAAACGTACACTATCAGACAGTAGAACAATGGGAATATGTTTGCATGTCAAAAAACTGGGCAAACTGATGTAGCAATAACCATATGAAGGCAACAGTCTTATAGACTATGACGAAAAAATTCTTTAAAAATCTCAAGTACTTGCACTTGTATAAAAGTTCAATCAAAAGACAAGTTGAAACATAACTAGACATCATTTTGATCAATGGAAGCAAATTTGTAGAAAGTAGTGACAAAAATCTCAGGACATAATTCAACAAGAGCAGGATTTACAAAGAGTTTATGCTGGAGCAGTACCTTTCTTGTTCTCCAACATTTCTGAGTTCTCAGGATCAACATGGGTCCCAAAAATGGAAGTTAAGAATTTCTCGAATCTGTGTTTATTCTTCATCCCTAAAAGCCTAGCTTCAGTTAGAACCGCTCACAGTAGTCTCTGAGCAAAACTTATTCCATTAACTTGTCTGTGTTTGAGCTCTCATGCACCAGGAATCTAAAAAATACAAGAAAAGAAGGTTTTATCCAGGACACGCAGATGGTAGCAGTGTCATATCTTTTGTAGTATAAACTGCACAAGTAACAAATTAGGTCAGAAAGTGAAATTCACTTATAAAGAAATTATCAAAACTCATCGAAATTGACTTTTTTTTCTGGGTCAAATGAACAGTTAATTACACCATAAAATGCAGGGACATGGCCATTCTACAGAGACAGGTAAATAGTGCCCAAAACAGTTCCCGTTATTACAATATTTGTAATAAGCAATGTCTTTCACTTCTAGAGACTAATTAAAAGCCTAAGCCTATGTCATTTTTACTTCGTATGAGATAGTTAACAGGCATTGAATTTAGAAAACAAATTGCAGCAACAAGATTCACCAACATGATAAAATCATGATAAGCAGGGATTGAACATTTTAGATGCATGTTTGCCTATGAAGCCCAGAAAGAAGAAACATGCCGGCTGTTGAGTGAAAACTAAATATTAACACCCCAACTCAGATTTTATAGATAGAATATAGAGGAGAAATTTATGCTCTCCTGTAAATCCAAATATGCACAGCAAGGAGGTTTAGTGGTAGTGTAGAAAAGGTTGCAAGGAATGTAGAATTCTTAAGAAGATCATGTTCAACTGTGGAGTTCTAGGAGGCCCGGAAATGTGGCCGATTAGGGGATCATCATCATCATGGTTAAGGGCTTGAATGACATGCATATCATCATTTTCAGCTCTGGTTCCCTCTTGAATTTTTGTACCTTGTGTTGTATTATTCATCAGATTCCATTATTTTCTAACAGAATTAAGAAAGCCTGTGCATAGATATATGAAATTTGCCAAACCAGATAGCTTGTTTATTGTACTTTCTTGTTACTTTGACTTTTGGTATTTTAAATAACTCTAGGTGTCAAAGCCAATGGTTTGAGCCATATTCTATGTTAAAATGTTTGCTTTCATTTCAGACAAGTCAAGCTAATCCAACCAAGTAGATATCCCATAATCAGTGGATCAAGTTCTAGAATATTGGTAGGGGACGTCTATGTAGATCCAAAGGGTAATAAGAATTTGATCCATAGGTTTGTTGATGATGGTCAATTTCTTTGCCTTTGGATGATTATATTTGTACCAACATTTGCAATAACCACAATGTTGATGTCAGACAAGCTCAACAATGTGTACTAAGGCAAGTCCTACTTAAATAGAAGTTTGCTTTGCAAGCAATCGTACACTTTACGAGAGCATGGTTGTCCTTTATAGAGGCACAACTAAAATAGATCTGAAAGTCAATTTGATAAGTTTATCGACACATAATTGTAGTTAAAGTTGAGACACTCATGCAAATACTGAATAACTTTATAAACTAGCACACTAAGCTATTTGGTCTTGAAGGCTAGATGACTCATGGATCTACAATACAAAATGCTCTGTCCTTGATGGTTGTTGCATGTATACAAGGTTCTAAGTTTTGAATGAGAATAATTCGAGACATGCCTAGTTTTTAGAGTTCTCATTAGTTTCAGTCAGTTTCAACTAGTTTATATTTCAGTCAATTCCAATGACGGTTCGCCGAACCAGTACTGGAGATTGTACCAACTGGTGATTGGTTCGGCATGGTATGGGTCCATACTGTGCCATTCTAGGGCATATAGAAATAGAGAGAGGGAGGGAAGAGGAAAGAGAGAGTGGAAGAGAAAGAGTTGGGAGGAAGGGGAGAGATGGGGGAAGGCTTACTGATGGCTCTTCCGAATCTCCACCATGAGTGGGAGTGAGCAACTATTTCATGGCTTCCTAACCCTATTGATAAATAATGGTCAGTTCGAAGAGGGGCAGGTCATTCACTGTACCCCTTTAACCATGACAGCAAAGTCCGTTGAACCATGCCGAACCAACTAGCTCAAAATGTACAAACCAGACTCATTCGGGACCAGCATGGTTCCACCTTTTAAAATGGTTCAACACTTACTTCCCCCTCATGACTACATTCCGACACTCCCCTCCTCCTCATGACTTGATTCTGTGCTCTCCTCCTCGCAACTTGGTTATGGGACTCCCTCCCCCTCACGACTTGATTCCACACTCCCCTCCTCCTCGTGACTTGATTTTGTGCCCTCCCTACGCGCAAACATAGCCCACCCCTCCAGTTGCTTGTGAAGGTCCACCCCTTGCCACCTTCTGCTGAGCTCCTCCCTCCCAACCTCTCCTTTTCCCTCTCTCTCCCTCTCCGTTTGTGGGACAAGGAGAAAGGGAATGAAGCAGCAGATCACAAACATGATCCTCTGTTTCAAAACGTTTTTATTTTAAATTTTGAATTGAAGTCGGCAAGCATGTTTTTGTGTTTGCAAATGTGGGTTCTGAACCCACACTTCTGAGGATTCTCAAGGGAAGTCATGTCGCTCGTATGGAGAGGCTTGGACTGAAATTCAGGATGAGATCTGACGTCATTGTTGCAGTGAATAGCTTGAAAGGTTTCATCAAGATGACTACTATTGTTGGTTTTCTATGTTACTCTTCCACAAGGTACATGTACAACAGCAAACATGAATTCTAAAACCTCTTCTTGCTTTCAAATATTATTTTCCTTGAATTCCTGTTAAATACCAAAAGTAACTAAAATAATGGATGGAAATCCAAACTTAAGGGTGCCAGCAAGCCAGGCTTAACCTGTCATAACAAGCCTTGGAGAACATGTCCTCAGTTGGCAAGCTTTCTTTAATGAACTGCTAATAAATATTTAGTTGCAGATTTCCTCAAACTTGTTAGAAATGAGCCTTGTCCCCCATGCGGGCGCAGTTCATTTCTAACTCGTTCAAAGAATTTTCTAACAAGTTTCAGGCCCCGTGCAACAGAGAAGATAGGCCTGAAACTCAAGTCCAACCACACCACACTAGCCCGAATACATTGCAAAAACCACCCAAAATAGCTAAGACGCGGAAAATCCTTCAGGCTGATCCAACCCACTCCACATGCAAATTCCTCAAAAGTACCATCAAATCCCATCAAGAATAAGGACATATTACACAAAAGCAATAGATGTTACACAAAAGCAATCTACTTTACTTTACGAAAATTCAAAAAATAAAAATCAAACACCCTTTAGGAATCATCATCCCGCTCTGCTTCAATCCAAAGAAAAGAACCATAATATGGTCCATCAAGCTTTTCTTCCAACTTTCAACCTAATCTCCTCCAACCTTCATTCGAATCATCTAAACTCAATACAGAAAGTATATCTCCTTCAGATTAAACACCATAAACTCCCATCTGAACTCACATCTAAAAAGAATAAAAGGAATGGAACTACAAAGCACAAATCACAGCACATCCCGCTAAAATTCATAGTTTGCAGATTAAAAACAACGATTCTATCAATATTCCTCCTTTCTTGACACCAAAAAAAATGAAAAAAATGAAAAAAATCGAAACATACCTCAAATCTTTTCCCCTCCTTCCAAAATCCACCCGAGAAAGAAACAAACAGCCGCAAAAGATCTGAAACAACGAAGCAAATCACTCACGAGCTCCAACTTATCCCGATTAAAAACAAATTTTTGAGCTCCAGAATTTTAAAAGAACCATAAGAAAAGAACTACTAAAAAAAAAAAGGACGAAAAAACACACCTGATCGACGTTAATAGCTATCAGAGTTGCAGTGGACTCGGGAGGGATGGAGGCCAGAGGGGGGTTATATTTTTGGAACTTATCGAATGCATTCGCCTCCAAATTCCGAATCATCTACGAGAATACCACCTGCGGTCCTTATCTCGTCCTCCGTGGCTTTGTCAGGTGCCGGCCGCTTGTCCTTAGCCGATGCATCAGAGCCGATGAGCCGAGCCGTCAGGATTCGTGGAATTCCTTTCTCCGCGATCCCGTCACAATCGGTGGCGTTACCGCCACCAAGTTTGCCGCTTTAGTCGTACGTGTCGTGCAGAGAACCGCGCCCGCCTAGCTTACCAGTTACCTCCACGCGAAACACGGCAGGTCGGTGCGTGCTCAGTTTCCCGCCACAATTGGTCTACTTCGACTCCGTGACAACCGTCCGATCAGTGGTCCCGTGTCAGGACTACGGATAAGAGACATGGATCAGACGGTCACTAATGTACTGATCGGATGGTACGGCGTGGGCCGTGATGGTAGATCAGGGCGGCCAAAGAGGGTGCCTGTGCGGAGATCAAAAGAGACACTAAACTTTTTCTTCGGTGGTCCAATGTAGATTGGATCAGACGATCCGGAATCGTCGAATCTTGCGTTCAAGACAAATGGTACTAAATTGTTAAGAAATCTGAATATTCACCGGCGCTTGATTTCATCAGATCTAACAACTACTGGACGGTGTGGAATGCACGTTGACCGCTGGTGAGCCATGTGATGGGTGTCTCATTCACGTGGGCCCACTGCTACAACGGCCTGGATGCAATAGAATTGGAGCCATTTGTTAATTATTACGAGGATTGAAGACAAAAGCATGGGGTACGGTTGAGATCAGGTTATTATTTGTTTGTTGAGGTAACGTCCAAGGATTAGGCTAGCGACACCAATTTAGCAGATCCCCTGCAGCGTGCATGTGAAGGGAAGCCAACGCCAGCCACCGAAGCACGTCACATTGTCACATATGACCGGGTGGCCCTCGTGACAAGTAAACGGACTTCCCATTTTTATAGGGTCTGATAATTCTCAAATTGGTGCTGGATTGCTATGGAGATCGGGTCCTCCTCTTTATGTAACACTTATTCTGCTTCGACGCATCGATCTAGCTCCGTTAGAGCGATGGAGGGCTATCTGATTCGTTTTGCCGATAAGCTTAAGTAAATATTAGAAACTACAAACGACTTCCGCTTCCATGGTTTGTGTGCATAATGATGTAAAGATCATGCTACAGTTCTTGGATGAACCAGCTTTGATGCTGTTGCTACCGAGGATCAGAAATGAGCTGGAGGAATGGATGAGATGGTTAAAAGATTTAGATAGATGGTTGGAGATTTTAAAGCAGTTGATGATGGTTAGATCTTAATTTTAATGTTTGGATCGGTTCTGAAACACTACAAATAGAGAAAATTTATCTATCGGAGTATTTTTAATAGAGATTCTTCGATGTTTAAGTTAAATTATCTTAAGATAATAATGAAATTTTTAAACAGAAGACACGTGAATAGGGAATTGGAGTTAGTGCCTGTAAGAAGAATGAGAGATGGAGAGAATTAGAGTCTCAATTATCCTTTGCCCTGTACTTTACTTCAGACTTTTCTGATGAGACTTCATCTAGAAGATTTTTGAGAGTGGTTTATATAAATGAGGGCCAGAGTCCGTCGTGATCGGAATTTCGAGATGTGTGAGAGAGATCGTTAAAGATAATCGTTTGTATGTTCAAAAGATATAATAAGATGCATAGCTCATAGTTATAAAAGTAGTATAGGCCAGTTGAAATCAAATAATGGAAGATTTAGGTATCTCCACGTGACTTTTGGTAGTGGTCATATGGCAGAAATTGAATGACTGAAGAAATGGTTTCATGGCAAGCCCATGATAAATTTTATTAATCGATTGTACCATATCAGCTGTGATCAGTTCTGAAATATACCAAGTGCAGTTGATGTTAGATTTTGTGGCATGCATTTTTTTTTTTTTAATTTTGGGTAAAGTAGGCATGCATTTGATGCAATTCATAAGAAAAGGAGAGTTGACAGCCACCTAATTTGTTTAGATCAAGGCATTAATTTAGTGCACTGAGGAGGAAAGTGGACACTTAACAGCCAGCTTGCATCTAATGGTCTCAAACATAACAGTCTACAATGGTAGACGTTTCTCCAATACGACCAAGCTGGTTCACATGTACCAAGTTCCGCAATAAACGCATGACTAATGTGCAGCTCTAAGAAAACAATGGGACCCAACAACTTTATAGAGAGTCTTGATTTGGGCATCTATCCCAAATACAACTTTAGATTGCCAATCATGCCGGAAACCAGGTTGCTGCCAGATGGCCGGGGGGGGGGGCAAAGTTTGAAAAAAAAATTAATTTATTGAATTTGAGACAAATCAGGCATCAACAAAAAATACAATAAACGCGTAGCAATAATGGGGAAAAAAAGGAAGCACTGGTGTTACTTAATCATAATATTGCATAAATTTGCCACCATGCTCAACTAATTATATTAAATTAACCAAATGCAGGTCAGGATACTAACCAAAAACAACATACTGGGACAAAACTATGGAAGCTTCTCATATAAACTACAGCCGGTCGATGGTATCAGATTAGATTCTTCTAGGAGCATTCTACCATATTATGGCTGAAAGGAGTCAGAAACTACCCTGTGTTGTATTCTTCTCCGTGGACCACAAGCACATCCGATTCTAGAGTCGTGTAGAACTCTCCTGCTAGGATTTAAATATAAGTGATTGAAATTTGTGGCCCTTTTTTCAAACCCCTGGATGCCCACAGGAAACTTCGACCAAACAAACCTGCCCAAGAAAACGGCGATGCCATCTAAATTTGTAGTATTCTGAATGCAATAGCCATCAATTCAAGACACTTGGAATCGAGATATGTTATCTAGGTATCTCAAAAAAAAAAAAAAAAATACTCATTCACAGTTCAGGAATCCATTTGAATTTTCTAGCGCGTGTACTTCAAAGTCTGCCATAATAATTTTTCAAACAGTCGCCATCGCTGAAAACTTTCAATTCAAACATTTTATGTTATTAAATTTCTGGTGATTGTGCTATGATTACAAACAGCAAGCATTTATAACTATCTAATAATCATCATATCATGGTTCCCTTTAAAAACTTGGAAGTTCGAGACACCTAAGGCAATGCCATCATAGTCACTAGTCCTGAGCAATTCAATCTTCCTATGTGTAAAGCTTAAGTTGGACCCCAATTAAGGAGCTGTCAACAAAGATAGCATCCCCACCACCTCAGGGAATTTTACTAATGAACACATTGCAGACTTTCTCCTCACACTGAGTCATGTACATCACCTGATCCTAACTTTTAGAAGTCTAAGGACAATTGCATGCCTCCAACTGGCTGGAATTAGGCGGCTGTTACATACCTTGTTTGAGGTTGAGCAACTTTGTATTCACATCATGCATCATAGCAGGTGGCGCATGTACATGATGAAAAGTTTGTCCCTTGCTGTACCCAGTTATCAGGTTGGACGGTTGGACTGGTCTCAATCAACCAACAAATAAGTTTACTATGGATGTATCTGAGGATCTGGATTGAAACCAATGCATGCATGAGTACATGCTCAAAAAAACGTGTCACACATGAATATTTACCATGCAGAACTTGCAGATACCTACATGGTACTTATAAACTTCAGCTCTAAATGGGAACCACATTTAAATTTTCTAGTTGGGGATTGTAGAAAATTAATTACATCAGTAAGCAAAAGAAGTAAAGATCCATCACTTCATAACACTCGCATGGATCCCCAAAATAGCTAGCGCTTTGCTGTGACAGTATAGCACAATCTGGAGGTATTATAAAGCATATATGAATCAGATTATGTTTGGTGAGAGCATGTACAAATGATGGCAGGGTCACAGAAAAAGCAAGCAATTTTTTCACAAACACACACTCAGAGTTCCCAATTCTACCTAAACTGAAATCTTCATGACACAAACACATTATTCTGATCCATATATATGCACACTTTTGTAATTTATTATCTGCAATAAGATTTTTTTAAAGTTATAATGTCAAACAAGGGGCACATTCACTATGAAATATAAATTCAGTGCACACGCACACAAAATATGTATAAAATGGAGTCCAGATAATTAAGCAAAGAAAGCTAGGCTGTTCAAAACTTCTCAAACAACATCCAGAAAAGATAACTATCAAGAATATAGCAATATTTTGATGTGGGAGCTAAAAGTATTGATACTTTTCTACAGGAATCACCTTTAAATAATGAAATAATTAGTAATATATTGCAACACATTATGGATGATATATCACAGTTGTAAAATATAAAAAGAATTGCTAGTACACAGTGAAGAATATAAGATGGTAGAATTGAAAATATGCGATATATAATATACCACTAACCTGAAGCTTCCATTTCGATGCCTTATGATGATTGTACGGCACTATGTTGTGATATAAAACTAGTCTTAGAAAGGAGTATGGTGGTCGGGAAATGTTGTTAATGAAATCTAATAATGATTGCTTGCTTGATCAAGTGAGCTATTGAGATGATGAGTTCAAATGAGAAAAATGATAGTAAGAAAATTTTGTGCACCGCAGATGACGTAGAAAATCTGACGTATAGTGCACCGTTTTATGTGATTGGTCCATATAGTCATTTCTTTCTAACGCGTATTTAATGTTTACGGTTCATTTTTTATTTAAAAATTTTGCATTATGAAATACTCATGCTTTTAAAAAATTATAACATCTTATAATATATTATGATATCCTACGTCAAATTATGATTTTATACATGCAGAATATCATAACATAGTTCAAAATATCATAATATAGAAGAGATATTTTGTCTAACCACTTTTTAATATGTATTTAATACATGCAGTTTCATTTTTTCATTGAAAAATTTTGAATGATGAAATACTCATGCTCTTTAAAAAAATTATAACATCTTATAGTATATTATGACATCCTGCATCAAAATTATGGCATTCTGCAGGTAGGATGTCATAATATTGATATAAGATATTATAATCTTTTTACAAAGAATAAAATATTTTATCATTAAATTTTTAATAAAAAATAAGATTATAAATATTAAATATATATTAAAAATTAATAATTATATAAATTAATCATATAAAATGATATGTCCTGCATCAAATTTTTTACGCCATCAGTGGTGCGCACAAAAAATTCCATATGATAGCACATGTGACAAGCAAATAGAAAAGAATCAGATGCAATATAGGCAGACTATCACACGTAGCTACAGAAGAGAGAATGCAAGAAATATTGTCAGAGAAATGATTATTTTTTTAACAAAGGTAAAGGAATTGATGAAAGGCCAGATAGATAGAGGTAAAGACAAGATAGATAGAGGGAAAGACAGCAACAAAAAAACAAACAGAATGAAGCGAATATAATCATATTATATGGGATAATTGGAATGCATAATAGTCACTATTTTGTCCGTGAGGATTAAAGATTTTCTAAATGGTAACTTTATTAAGCTCTTTCCTGCTCTTTAGAATGAAATAGCAAATTCATGTCCATCTTTTATTGCCAGTCCCATAATTTATTCGATTCTTTATGTGACAATTACTTTTTTCACGCTGGCAAGTAGCAAGTCACCTTAAAACCATTTCCTTTCTAGAATGAGAATATGGTATGATTCTTTTTTGTCTTTCTTTTTCAATGTGGATATGCTTTCTTTTTTTTTTTAATAAGAAATGTGGATATGCTTTGGTGGCCAGAACTTGCGAGTAACAATGGATGGAAGTTATATTAATTAAACAATAGATAGGGATTTTCAAGTGTAATAAGTATTATTTATTTGATCTGCACATAGTGTCATGTAACGTGTCATTGTTCCAATTCCTACATCTATGGTTCAATTGACTCTAACAATCCAATTCATCATCCTACTAAAAAAAAAAAATTAATGGCTTTGTCATGATGCTCTTTTATATTATAAAAAATATTTAAATATTATATATTATTATTTTTATATATTTATTTTTTTAAAAAATAATATTTTTTGTTATTTTTTCTTTTCTCCTCCGCGTTCCTCTGCGCCACACGCCCACATTCCCATCCACCGCCATCCCCTCCCCTCTGGCGCCCGCGATTCCACCCTCTACACCGACAGCTCCATCCTCCATCCTCAATCCCCCATCCTCCTCATTTCTTGGCACCGACGATTCCACTGCAGCACCACATCACTACCACCTCCACCCCCAACCCCGCACCCGTGATTCCACACCCCCATTTTTCAGCCTCGAGCGCTCGCGACTGCTCTGTGCCAGCCTCGGGCACCCACGACTTCTTTGTGCTGGCCTCAGACGCCAACTTCGTGGTTGCTTTGGGCTGGCATCCCCAATCTAAATAATTTAAATTTAATTTAATCAAAAATAATAAATAATAAAATAATTAATTTTTTTTTTTTTGAGACGGGGATCGTAACAAAACAAAATCCTTTCCAGCCACATTTTTTTTATACCCTCTCTCTCCTCTTAAATATATAAATATATATATATATATAT
>KE505278.1:151899-165515 GCA_000441515.1 Elaeis oleifera
TCCTCCTCTCTCTCTCTCCCCGTGCTTGTATGCGATTCTGTGTGTGTAAACTTGTACACCAAATTATTGTGTATCTTTTATCAAGTATCCTAGGTATTGCAAACATGCAGATATATGTAAAACATTGTTCGATAGGTAGTCTTTTTACCCAGCAGATGATGTAAATGTTAATACTTAATATGATATTCTTTTTTCTTCGTCTTCAGCTCTTTTGCTATTTTGAATCATGGGAAGTGCATTCTGCTGCTATGTCAGATCTCCGCCATCGGATTCTTCCTCCAAATTTTCTATCAGAAAGTCCTAAGGAGGCTAGTTTTTGTCTTTGGTTACTGCATCCAGAGCCTTCTTCTCGTCCAAAGACAAGGTGATATATTGATGGAGTTGATTGCACGGACAATTTATACATTGTGACAATACTTTATATATGTGTTTGCGCATGCTGTGTATCAGTGTACGCATTTCTAATTAAAATTCAGAATAAAGCTTTCCTATGAACTCTTTCATTTTAATAATCACAATCTTTATTATGCTTATCTTTTTCATTGGGCAGAGATTTACTAAAGGGCTGCAAGAAATAGCTTTCTGTTTGCCTTTTCTAGTACTTTGTTTCTACAATAGTCATGCCTAATAATTTGAGGCTCACAAGCATATTATACTTAAATAGATTGATAAGTAAAATGAACCTCCAGGTTGACTTAGATTTCATTCCAGGTTGTTATTGAAGAACAGGAAATGGTCTTTTTGCAGCCTAGGCTTGTGAGAATGGAAGCAAATACACATCTCATTCCTTAAATCATGGGAGTTAATCTAGTCCAGTGGAAAAGCAAGAAGAGGGGAAAAGTCCCATGAGCAAGAGGCTGAAATTGAAACTACAACATTATACCATAACATGCTAATATCAGAGCCTAACTTGTTGCATCCACTTGAGTTTCACTTTGTGGCTCCATATCCATGGAGTGCAAAAGCATTACCATCTTAAATTCTAGTTTTTATTTAATATTTCTGATGCAGTTAGTTTCCATCTTTAGCAAATGCCATTACATTTTCATGTTTGGTGATCGGTATTTTTTTTTTTAACAAGCAATCTTGATGATTTTTTTCTCTTGATTTCTCCCAAATTCTCTGTTATCACTAAAGCCATTTAATTAAAATTGATGGTCACATGAAGATACCTTGGCTTTTAAGTAAAGGGCTTGAGATATTTCTCGCACAGGACTAAATTCCACATGATGTCCAAGGTTATGTGGTTAGTGCTGAAGATTCTTTCCTAGATATAGCCCAAAGGATGTTAGATCCTTAAGTATAGGAACCCATTTTGGCGTCATACTCCATTCAAGGTGAGCTTATTTTTGCTCGTCATAGACGCCTTATGAACTTCAAGATACTGAGCTGCTAGAGATTTACCCTTTAGTTAGGAAAGGATGAGAGAGCCATAAGTTAGGAAAGGATGAGAGAGCCATAAGGTTCAAGAGTGCATCAGTAGAGAAAGGAATAGCAAGGTAATTTATAAACTTGGAATTCTGATGGTAGGGAACCATCGCAAGCAACTACAGAAGAAAAGTGACCCACCATGGTGCCATTCAACCAAATGTAATGCTCTAAATATTGCAGTAGACTATTTGTGAGAACATTGTCTTTGATAATTGGCTGGTGTAATGCAAGAGCCTTTGACTGGTCAATCAGGCCCAAGCAACAGAAGAAATCTAGATATGGGAGGAGGATGAATTGAGAGTTTATAAGTTGTAACAGTTAACCAATAACTGACAGAAAAGCCACACTACACTAGCTAGAGGACAGCACACCTGTGCATCCAACATTTGCTCCCTTCCTTCCATCAAATCCTCTAGTCTTAGGACAGCAAGC
The DNA here is from genome assembly GCA_000441515.1 of Elaeis oleifera. NCBI lineage: Eukaryota > Viridiplantae > Streptophyta > Magnoliopsida > Arecales > Arecaceae > Elaeis > Elaeis oleifera. The sequence goes on from KE505278.1 coordinate 153,763, forward strand.
TACAATTTGCAACCTTCCTGAAACATGTTTGAGAAGGCACTCTGTGAACCCACATATTTGTCCATCCCATAGAAGTGATAATTGGACTAGGGTGTCAAGTCCATTACCAAGCGGAACTATTGCTTCTCTTTTAATCCACTTAGTTCAGATATTACTTTTGGCTTCTATGATTCAATCAAAACATGATTTAAGAGGTGAATCTGGCCTGTGAACAGTGCATTGGACTAAGCTAACTTATGCACAAGGACTACATATGAAAGTTGTTTTGGCTAAAAGCTTAGGAGAAGCAATGTGCACAACACATTGGTACGGAATGGTATTTCTTGGGGGCAGATGCATGGTCCTTAGTGCAATGTGCACTACATATTAATATGGTATGGTATTTCTTGGTGGCAAATGCATGGTCCTTAGAATTTTGAAAATTGCCTATTCCAGGCAATGTCCTTTACCAATCAATAGGAGTAAATAATTACATAGATCTATGCTACCACATGGAAAAATAGTCCTGCCTGTAATAACTTAAAAGTTGTTTGCTACGTATACTAGACCCAAACTTCAAAGAAGGCCTTCCTTTGTTTGTCCCTTTTTTAAATGTAATTTTTTCCACTTCAGCATATAATGGTTCTAGTACAATAAGAATACCATTTCAATCCACAAAGATTTGGCATCATAATATGCAGTAACCTTATTTTCTTATTTGAATTTCCTCTTCTACCTTGTGATCATTCTTCCCCCCAAAAGAAAAAATAATGGCCAACTCTTGATTTTTAATCACACACACACATACACATGTATATATAATGTATGTATGTATGTATGTGCTGCTATTGATTGCTGGTAGGATTTTTTTCTTCCCTTTTCATAAATAAAGTCATCCTCTTGTAATTGGTGATTCTCTTTCTCCTTGTCCAGGGATGTACTGCTACGTGACTTAATATCTGAAGGTAGAGATTTGTCATCCTCAGATCACTCATCAGCAGCTATTGATGAGGAAGATGCAGAAGCAGATTTGTTGTTACATTTCCTCTTATCTTTGAAAGAACAAAAAGAGAAGCGGGCTGCCAAGTTAGTAGCAGGACTTGGATGTTTAAATGCAGATGTTGAAGAGGCTGAGAAAAGACACTCATCAAGAGTCAATTTTGTTCTAATGTCAAAGATCTGCAATCTAACTTCAGTGATATCTCAGAGATGTACTCTTGCAAAAAACCTGTACAGGCGGAGGATGTATCTAGGATGTCCAGGTCAAGCATTTATCAGGAGAGGTTGATGAGGAATATAGATCAACTTGAAAATGCATATTTTCCATGAGATCCAGAATTGAGATATTAGAAACTAGTGCTCCAACACGTTCAGATATTGATGTTCTGAAGATTCGTGGTAAATGTTATGGAGTTGAGAATGATACTGACATGTGGAAGGAATCATCTGACCGTCTTGGAGCCTTTTTTGATGGTTTATGCAAGTATGCTCGATATAGTAAATTTGAAGTTCGTGGAAGTTTGAAGAATGTGGATATCCTTAACTCTGCAAATGTTATTTGTTCATTGAGTTTTGACCAGGATGAAGACTACTTTGCTGCTGCTGGAGTATCAAAGAAATTAAGATTTTTGAGTTTAATGCTCTTTTAAATGACAGTGTTGATATTCATTACCCTTTAATTGAGATGTCAAGTCGATCCAAGCTCAGCTGTGTCTGTTGGAATAATTATATCAAGAACTATTTGGCTTCAACAGACTATGAAGGTGTAGTTCAGGTCTGTATTGCTCATATGATTGTTTACTAAAATTTACCTTATAACTCTAATCATATTGTTTCTAGCTTAATTTGGTTAATGTGGTACATAGCTTCAATTTCCATCCTAAATTTGTATATATCTATGTCCTCACAATTATAGCAGTATTTTTTTCTTGTTAGCCAACTTTCTTGATATGAGTCAATGCATAAAGTTGAGAGTTCTGTCAGAATTATCTTGGTTATCCAAAGATGAAGGGTAAATTCTTGTTATTTGGGCAGAGGCCCATGATTTGCTGTGCATGAAATTCTTTGTTTATAGAAGTCTCAATGTTATTAGGTTGCATTCACTATAAGTTAGTTGGCAGTATATGCGAAGAATTTGATTGCTTAAAGTTTGACTTCTGCTGAAGGTGTTACAAGTGAACTAACCTTATCTGAAAAGCATAGATTAAGTGAAAAGGATAATCATTTCCACAACCTTAATCATCAAGTGTAGCCCTAATATCTGGGTTAGCTTTGTGAGACCTCATTTACCAAGTATGCTTATTGAGAACTATCTTTGATGTTACTGCAAGCTTAATATTCATTATGAATCCTGAAAATCTAAAGCTGATCAGATTTCCAAATTTCATATCTGTTGTCTTTTGCTGCAGTACTGTGTGGCACTTGCTGTGATCAAACAATAGTTGTTTGGAGGTATCAATTTATCTTTCCAGACTTAGTACTGGGGATATTAGTTGAGCTGATTTTAGGCTCATTTTGAGTAGTTCACATGTGCTCCTAGAACTATTAAGATGTGCTTCATGAAACTTAAGATATTAATAGAGTCTGCTGGGTTATGTTTTCATCAATATATCCAAATTATCTCAGCATTAATCTTGCACCCCTCTCTTGGTGATATCATGGCTGGTTCTTCACAAAAATTGGAAGTTGACTACTTCTATTGCACATTTATTAGAGGATCATAAGATTAAAACAGAATGGAAATACACTGTTTATTTTGAAGAGGGCTATTAAGCTATGCTGCATGGTAATTTGTATTACTGTTGTACATGGACATTTTCACTGTTAATGTATCATCCCATTTCTTAATAGCTGATATTCTTGAATTTTGAGGTGAGCATATTGAAACACATATAAGGTGTCTGCACAGGCCCTTGGTATTCTGTCACTTGCATTCGACATGAATATATCTGGGCATGGCTGTTAGTTCTGTCCGGTTAGAGTCCGTGAAAATTGAGAGAATCTGGATTCCTCAAGATTGAATCACGCAGCTGATATTTTCCTTCCCATCTCCCTGTATATTCTTCACTTGTCTTTTCCTGTTTGCCATGGTCGCTCGCTTTTTTGAAGTTTTTACATAGTAGGATCCAATCCAGATTGGTGATGCAAGCAAAGATTTCAAATTTGTGTGCGCATATAGGATTCCAGTTCCATTCCTTTGTCTTTGTTTGTATAGAGAGTTAACAATGGTCGAAGAAAATTATTGTTAGCTGAAATCAGCGGCATACAGTTGAAACTTGAAAGTGTATTGTTCATTTGTACAAGGAAATAACCAGTGAGAGATGGTTTGTGAACATAAGAGTGATGGTTATGTGACCCAAGAATCCAGGAGCTGGTGACACAGGGCGTGCCAGCCAGCGACCATCATAACATATGTTATCATCTGCCATGCTGAAACAAAAAAAGGACTTAATATCCCATATTTAAGTAAACTAAAAAGTGACATGATAGGTGTTTTGTTGAATGCTGGTGCTAGCCTGGCATGAGCTGGCATTTGCAACTCTGGTTTTTAATCAATCTTCAGATTTCAGATACTTGTATGGTTTTAATACGAGGAAAGCCTCAAATGGTTTTGACTACTTGTTCAGTTTGTGCCTTGGAGATTTGCAGACTCATCTATTAAATCATGCTTAAATCCCTCCTTCCGCCATAATTTCCATGTGTAATTTATATAACCAATGCAATAGATCCACAAACATATCAACTAGTGTTCCAAGCTGCTTCCTTGAAATTGGGCAGCATTTGTTAGAGGATTGATGTCATGCCGAGAGTTGCTTATAGAAAAGTTCATCAGACAGTGAATGATAATTTGATTCCTAAATTTAATTCTCTATGGTGGCAAGCCTTGTAGCCAGTGTTAAGAGATGAATTGTTCTGAAACTTAATTCAACTTCTATTTGTAATTTAAATGTTTCAAAAATCTTTTTTGATAAGGTGTGTCATTTCAGGCCATAAACATTATTGTGTTTTGTTTGTTCTGGATATGCTCCATAGCTCAGGCTAGTCCTAAAACATATAAGATTTCAGATGAACTATAGCTTGTTGTCTCTTTTCTTTTCTTGTTCCCGAAGGTGACTTTTATTCTGATCTACCATTTCTTGTTCTTTAGTTATAAATTCAGCATATATTGCCATTGAATTGAGTCTCGTCCATCAAACTCTTCTTGCTCTTCTTCTTTGACTAGGTTTTCTTGCAAGGTTATGTAATTTGATTGGCATGGATGGCATGCAGTTATGGGATGCAAGCACCGGTCAAGGATTTGCACAGTTCATAGAGCATCAAAAAGAGCTTGGTCCGTCAGTTTCTCACAAGTGGATCCAACTAAGCTTGCCAGTGGAAGTGATGACTGTTCTGTGAAACTTTGGAGCATTAATGAGGCATGTTTTCTAAATCAATATCACATCCAAGAACTGGATGAATGTCAGATATTTTAAAAGTTGCTCTCATTTAGAATAAACATCTTCTGAAACTAAAATGTAAATAAAATGAACTCCTGAGTAGTGCCTTTGACATTTATCTGACATCTTGCAATTGCCAATGCTGTTATGGCACCAGTTATCCTGTCAATTTAATAATAAAATGCATAGATCACACTTTTAAACATGAAGATATAATGAGTTTGGAAACAAGCAAGGGGGAACAAATACTATGTGGTAGTACTTTAAGTCATAAAATGACCTTGTTTTTGTGCTTCATAAGTTTAGCTTAATCATTCATGATGTACATTGTTGTTCCTTGATGCCAACCAATGTTGTTTCTGTGAATGGCAGAAAAATTGCCTCGACACAATCAGGAATGTGGCCAATGTATGCTGTGTCCAATTCTCATCACACTCCTCCCAGTTGTTGGCTTTTGGTTCTGCTGATTACAAGATATATTGCTATGATCTACGGAATACTAGAATCCCCTGGTGTACTCTGGCTGGACATGGAAAGGCAGTTAGCTATGTGAAATTCTTAGACTTGGAAACACTTGTTTCCGCATCAACTGATGGCTCCCTCAAGCTTTGGGATCTCAATAGAACCAATGCTAGCGGGTTGTCGAGTGGTGCTTGCACTCTGACCTTAAGTGGTCATACCAATGAGAAGGTTTGCAACTTTCTTGATGGTTTCCATTTTTAACTGTCTAAGGTTTGTGCTTGTTTTATAACTATTAGAGGTCTAACTGACAGCTGTTATTTGTGGTTCCTGCAGAACTTTGTGGGTTTATCTGTTTGTGATGGATATATAGCGTGTGGTTCGGAAACAAATGAAGTAAGTTTATTTACAATTTTAAAATGTCTGAAACTTGAACTATAGCTATAACCCTTTTTCTTCACCCGTCCACGGCTCATTGGCTTCTGAATGGCACCACACTTTTTCATCCACTTCGTGTTGCTTGTTAGATATAGTTATGATTTAAATGGTTAGACCTATGCACCATCTATCTTAAAAATCAATTCTTTTAGTGATACCCAGGAAGTTCTAACGCACATGACTTTAAGATCACGGAGATGATGTTTTGTATGTGGCAGCTCGCTTGGCTGTTTAGCTAGATGGCTTGGCTGATATAGATGTATCTTATTTGGAAATGTCTTGTATAAATGTTTTGCTTTTCATGACTCCATATCTGTAAGCTATAATCCTGTAGGATAAATTTAGTTGGCTCAAGTATATTCCATGCCAATTCACATTCTCAAAACATTAAATTTATCAACCAGCAACTGCTATAAAAATCTTGCGATCTTATTATCCTACTTCCTATGAGAGAGAGATGTGTACACAGGACAAATCCTGCCTTACAAAGATATTTCCTTGCAAGAACCTGATTTGCTTGCCATGGTACTTCTGTGCACGTCCACAACTGGTTATGTTTATGGTCACTTTAACTGTAGCAGCGTTATATCATACCCAGGCTGATGGGATGTTTTCCCAGGGCAATCCAGACAAGATTAGAGGTTCAAATAGAAACAAATATCTGTTTCGGTCATCTGGCCATGAGATTGATCATGCACCACTCGTTACACATGTTTCAAATGGCTAAAATAAACAAGCTCTTTCTAAAATGCTGCATTGTATTTCTGTCCAGGTTTATGCTTACTATAAAACTTTTCCCATGCCAATAACTTCACACAAGTTTGGCTCCATTGATCCAATCACGGGGCAAGAGACAAGTGATGATAATGGACAATTTGTCTCAAGCGTCTGCTGGAGAGGCAAGTCAAATATGGTTGTTGCTGCAAACTCCAGCGGTAGCATAAAGGTGTTGCAGATGGTTTAAGAGAATAATCTCTTGGTAATCTTAAGGAGACAGACTGCCACTGTAACTATCCAGTGATCTGCCAATCCCATAGACTGGTGATCATTATTTTGATATTTGGAATTCATCCAGATTAGCCACAAGTGGTGCAGATCTTAAAATTCCTTCACTTTGCAGTGCCATTCTGGTTCAGAATCAGATATATAAGGTCTACAGGTAACAGAAGATATGGTGAATTGTGCAGATCTGTGTTTAAGAATTGCTCCAAATTCTCTGAGCTTTTGTAGCCCTATGTTTGTTCTTCATGGGTAACAAGGATTTGATCCGATGCCTGGTGTTCACTAGCATGCAATGTCAAACAAGCCGTGGAATGGAATTCTCTCTCTATGTTGACTAGAGAGTTAGCTTTTTCTTGACATTGCAAGGAGAAGGAATGCCGAACAGGAGATCGTATGCCAAGAATAGGAAAAAAAGGGCTGACCTATTCAAACATGTACCCACCTAGATGATATGCAAATCAGAGTTCAGTGTTTGCTCGAATGATGAGAAATTGGCAGCCATCAGGACATTTACTGGACTAGGATTTGAAAACGGGATGTGTATACAGGAATTTTGTAGAGGCTTTCAGGGTTGTATATCATTAATGTAAACAGTACGATACCAAAGAGAATATGCAATTAGTTTTTAGCATTTGTTGTTTAGGGGCGTATTGTACCCTGTTTTTAAGGGATGGAGGTGTATCAAACAACGTTTTGCCGTCAAGAAGGAATATATCTACAATGTGAACTGTAGCACAAAATCACCATTCTTTATTTAAAAATAAGATTTGATGTAAATTCGATTGAAATTAGACCATTGTAACTTTTATTTGCATAGGATGCTTTTTGGATGTAACAAAAAGGGGGAAAATCAGATTTGTATAGATGAAAGCTTTCAAAAGACAATCTATGACATGGTGATAAAGGTTCAGGAAATCCAACAGATGTTATATTGGAATTTCTGTTTGAACATAATGTTTAAGTGCATGCATCATGGTATGCTGTTCTCTTTCACCACTCTTATTGTCCTTTTTCAGGAAATATCATTGCAAGCATATACCTCCTGAAAGACATCAATTTATTGCTACCACTTAATGCAAGCGTTTTACTGAGAGATGATTTAAGAATTATAATAAGAATCCCAAAAACGTTGTATTAGAATATTGTTTTTGAATGTAAATTTTTTGAACTCTATGATATTATAATCTCTTTTACCTCTTACACTTTCCAAGATTATGTAATGACAAGAAGAAGCCTCCTGAAAAAACCTTAATTACAAATTATTTAGTCAATACAGCCAAAGAAAAGGATTTTGAATTTAGAACCTCCAAATGAAGCTTGTGCATGCTAAACTGCATTGTATTCAGTGGAAAAATTGAATGAATTTGAGAGGCTGAATTGCTCATTTGTGACCTTTGGTGAACTGCTTCTGTCGGCACCCCGGCAACTGGACATGAATCTTTAGCTCAAGCAGCCAAATATCTCGTTTGAGGAATTTATCACACCTAAAACTTGTGCTTTATCATAAGTTACTGAGGCAACTGACCAAGGAGGAAAATGGAACCAGGTATGACCAAGAATACATGTTTGTACTATAGAAGGAAGCAGTCTATAGAGAATGTTCTGACACTACAATGAAGAATTGAAAAGCTGCTAAATAAAATGCGACTCAAAAAGACATGTAGCTGTTTGGTTTCTTGGTTTCCAACAGGGAGATTTCGCACTCACGATTGTGCAGAATTAAAATTGCATCCTGCTCTGTTAGTGCAGGTATGGAGCGGCATTTGCAACACAAGGTTATGAAAAACTTGCGTTACAAAATGCTGCATCATGACACTGTTTATCATCTGTGCATCATGTATTGCCACTGGGTTTTAAACAATGAGTTATGCTCTGCAAGAAGGAAGCTCAGTATACAGGATCTGCACACGTACTTGGTGTGCTGCTGACTATAACTACCCCGTGCCACTTCTTTGAAGCATAATGAGCTTTTGATCCTAGTATGGGCTTTAAGACCTGTGCTATTTCTCAATCTGAGACATGGCCAGATATCCTTCGCCTTGGGTTCATTGCGACTGTTGGCAGCTGGCTCCCAGAGTTCATACGCAAACTGCTCCCACAGTTTAGCTGCGCTGGCTTCAATGTTCTCCCTTTTTGGTGCTGTCCTGAATAGTTCAAAAAAGTAAAACAGCTAAGTTTAATTTAAAACCCAAGCACTTCAGGTTCTGAGCAAGTATAACAGAATAGTCTTTTCCTTCAGCTATAAGATCACAATATCAAATAATTGCTTAGAGAGGGAAAATTGATACATATCATAGCGAGAACCAAAAAGGGACCTAAAGCAAGTAATATGATACTTGGTGCCAAAGATATAAACAATCAAAAGTCCAAGAGTTTCTAAACAATAAGATCTCCATTTCAGCAAAATACAAGGTTGTGCATTTTGGCTTTGCTGTTCATATATACAACAGCAAAAGGAGCTGACAAGTATTTGATCTTCTACAAAGAACCTGCTTAAAAATGTGATTTGACAAATCTCTTACAATAATTCCTTGGTTGGCTTCGAATAGACAAACGCTAAAGGTTTTAATCAAAGTTAGATTTTAAATACTATTAGTTGTTAGAAAGTTGTTTAAATATGACATTGTGTGCATGGCTAATGTTTATGTATCATGTGTTATGTATAAAATGATATGACAATTTGCATTGTCCGGTCTGCCCTCATGATTCAGTTTGCTGAAACAGCTCCATGAATTAGTCAAGATCTGTTCGATGCTCGTACATATGATCTTGGTGGAGGTGAGGTGAGCCTAGTTTTAAGTTTGGTCCCATATATCATAATGTAAGAAAAACATATCTGAATTGCACAATGAATGACTATCTCATCTATAGCACCTAAAAGACTCATTCCACCTATTTCAGAACATCAGAACCTATATTACAACTCCAGTTGTTAAGACAAGTAATGAATATATAGGTAAAGTGGCAAAGAATCAAGGTGCACAAAAAAACTACATAAAAGCAACAGGAGATTATATTACCTGTTTGCTTGTTGGCCTTCCCATTAACTTTCCTCGCCGAGGTTTTCTTGTTAGAGTCAGGAGTCACCTGAGATGATAACCTCACCGAAGCCATACTGGTGGACAACACATCTTCTGTGAGAATTGTACCAAATGCATTCTCATATCCACAAATTGATGCCTCCTCACTTCCAGACTCTGAACTTTTATCCTTGAAATTAGCACTAGTTTTCTCCCTCTCTATAACCCTGTAGGCATACATCTGAAAAGGAATTTCGGAGACCTGGACAGTTTCTTTCTTGCCCAGTTCGAGAATCTCTTAGACAGACTCGTTTCAATATCAAAGTAATCCACCGGAGGTACCACTGAATCAGGCCGGCCATGATCTGGATTCAAAATCAGAAACCGCTTGACATAACGGAGAACTCTACAAAGAGAAGAGAAGCTTGGCCGCTGTGAAGGATCAGCATGCCAGCATCTTTTGTTAGGTTGGTGAGATATTTCGGAGATTGAGATGGAACAATGGCCTCTCGCCAGCCCTTATGTTCTTGCTCATCTTATCTCCCTGAAGATGATTGTCTTCAAAGGGAACCTTTCCTGTCAGCAACTCGAAGCATATCATTGCAAAGCTATAAACATCTGCTTTCTCTGTGTACTTACTACTACCAGCGTCCCCTGACTGCTCCTGCTCTAAGAGAACCTCTGGGGCATACCAGATGCATGAATTCATGGTAGCTGCTTGGTTTGCTGAAAATTTTGAGTTCTTCAAAGGTGATAGCCCAAAGCCAGCAATCTTTACATGCAAATAACCATCAGGAGAAGAATTCCTTAGCCTGACCAAGACATTGGAGAGGTTCAAGTCCCCATGATATATCTTCCTTGAATGCAGATAGTCCATTCCTCTTGCAATCTGAAGCATTATGTCCACTGCCACCATTACAGGGAAGGGGATTCTTCTCCTCGAGCTACAGATCTCTTTGATATGACTGGAGAGATCCTTGCTCATGAGATCCATGAGCAGAAAGCCCTCTTTCTTCTCTTCATCATAGAATGAGTACATATAATGCATCACATTTGGGTGATTGATCGATGATAAAAGAGAGATTTCATTCATTAGTGGCTCAATCTCCCCAATGACATGCTTCACAGCAAAGCTCTCCCCCATCCACTGGACTTCCTTGTAGTTACTCGACCCAAATCGCCTTCTCACTTGGTAGTCCTGTGATCCCATGAGGATCGAAGCTGCGAAAAGCTTCCCTTTTGGACCCATCAGTAACTCTGCAAGCCGGTTCTCTTGTTTTGTCATTGGTTTCGACCCTGCACTTCTTTTCTCGGCTATCATTTCCGACAAAATCCACCTATCCTCTTTCCAAGCACTATCCATCCTACTACAAATATCTTGTGAAACTAGGTACAATTTACCAAACTTATGCTGAAAGAGCTTCGGTTCCATCCACTCCCTCTCATACTTCTTTGAGAACATAATCCTCTTCTGATGGATCTCTTCTTGATCACACCCGCCATTTCTCCGACATTCTCGATTGCCTCTAGCACGACAGGAATGCACCACAGAAGGTTGTGGAGATGGAATTCGACGCAGTCTGTGCTCTGACTGAGGCGATGGCTTTCCCCACCAGTCCTTGGGCTCAAGGCACTGCTTGATATACTTCTCCCCCTCTCGGAAGATGCGGTGCAGCTCCTTGAAAGGTTGCTCGAGGGCCTTCCACTTAGTGAGCTTCTCCTCGAATCTCAGGTGGTGTCGGAGCTCATCGGCAATCCCCTCGAAGGCAGTGTTGAAGGCGTCCACCAGCAGGCAGCACTGGCGCTGGTTCATGCGTATCTCTTCCCGGAACACCATCAGAGCCTTGAGGCTCCCCAGGACTTCTCCAGTCTGCTGAAACTGCTCCATCCACCAAAGGAATTTTCCTTCTTTGTTCTACTGGACTATCTCAGTCGCTAGGCAGGGATCAAGAAGATACAAGCATCAAGCCATCAGACTAAACAGATTATTACGACCTCGAATTTTCTATGAAGAACCTTACAGTATCAAGAGTCACATATATAAAATTCTTTTCTTTCTTTTTTTTCCATGGTAAAGGGAGGTTGAAACCGGCAATAGAAAATTCATAAAGAGATGCAATCAAGAAAAGCATAATTTGTTCAGAGGAAAGATTCTATTACAACCAAGAAAAGTTTTTTTTTTTTTTTGGTTGAAAAAAATTGGGGCCGGGCGGGGGGTGGGGGATCAAAACTAGAAACAACCTTATGCTAACCTTTTATCGTTGTATCCAAAATCAGACAAAGATGAATGCACAAATTTCCACCAAATTCATTGGAAACAAAGTGTAAGTTTTAGCCTTCAATCAACCTAATTCAACCCACAACCCCGAGAACGAAAAATCCACAGTTGTTCAATCAAACAATTTTTTCTAGCAATATC
>KE505278.1:202452-219409 GCA_000441515.1 Elaeis oleifera
TATATATATATATATATATATATATACATATATATATATATATATATATATATGTATGTGTCACTTTTTAGCTAGCTGCTTGAACTCCTGGGAGCAGGCAAAGTGAACTTGAAGTGACAATTAATTTTAAACATGCTAACTGATGGACAACGTTCACGGACGATACATATCAACAGGCTTGTAATTGCTATTAGGTATAAAGGTCCACGGTTAGAGTTGCTTGAGGCTAAAATATTCAACTGTCATAAGATCATGTAATGGATATGACAACAGCCCCGGAGACCTCCTGTTAATATATAACGGAATTTGGTCGTTGTCCTCTCATTCTGTTCATTATATAACAAAATAACGAACGTTGTTTGACATTTCCATAACTCTGTTTTTTGATAAAGTCATTTTCATAACTATTGTGTATAAATTAATGCATTCTCTAAACTAAATCTATGTGTAAAAAATAATTATGCACCTTAGCTATATTTTAAATAATAATAATATTATTATTCGATTATTGAAGTCTCTCCATTTTAACTCATAACAGCTATCAATGACAACTATAATCGCCTATTGTTTATCATCAAACCAGCCTAGTAAAAGGCTTGAACCCGATACCTTTTTGTAGTTGATCTTGGATCGGATTCCTTTCTATAGTTGAAAGAGAACACAGTTTTACCAATAACCATAACTAGCGGAAATTACAATAAATAAACTAAAATCTTGTGTAATCTAGACTTCGATTTCTATAAAAATTGTAATTCTTCCTGTTTTGAGATTTATAGCTGATCAAAATCTTTCTCAACTTGAAAATTTTTCTTTCAATTGGCTGATTTGAAAGCCTAAATATCACGATATGGTTCGGATCATTATATAGTTTTGATGCGCAATTCAGTTTTTAGTATAATGGATCTTACCTTCAAACCCCATTTATAACTAATCAATATGCGATCCACAAGGGAGATGACACCCGTCGAAGAATATCGAGCCACAGTGGGTGGCATACACCATGCGAGCAGCTAACAACCCACAAGTGGATGGCGCAAAAGCACGGCTTTCCTTCTTCACCGATTTCCAGCCGAGTACCTTCTAAACCTACCAACCCAAGCACTACAAGTGCAACGTGCGTCCAATCCACTCTAGATTGGCAACTGCTAATCAAATACCACAGCAAATGACAGTCCGAAGAACTCAGTAAGAAAAAAACCTTTCATATTCGAGGATGAGACAGCCATTTAACAAAGCCCATTAAACTCTTACCCAAGTTTACCAAAAAAAAACTCTTACCCAAAATAAAATGACATAAAATCCACCAAGGACTCTCGGCCAGGTACAGAAACGACTCTGGTGAAAAACATAAAAAAATCTCAAATGCGATATACTGATTATTCTTGCCATGAACAAAATCCAAATGTCATCAAGGCCTATTTGAACATGATCATCATACCAAAACAATATCGAAAACTGCAGCCTGACTAACAGCAGAGAGAACTTTGAGGAGGAAATTTTGAAAGCGTGAAAGAAAGCAATGAAGATCCAAACATGAAGAGCCTCATGGAACCAGAAAAGAAACTCACAAACATCTGTTTCTAAATTTTTTAATACCTAAATCGACCTCAAAGGAAATACTTTATTGGAAGCATTTACATGAGTTCCTCTAAAACATTCTTGTTTTTGACTCACACTCATTCAAGTGTATTTAGATGAAATTTACCATGACAAGAAAACAGTTGTCGACCACAGGATAATATGCAAGCCTTGAGGCAAAATAATGAAAATTTATGAACAAGAAGTGAGAGAAAACAACGTTAGTCTCTACAATTTAACCTCCCAAAAAAATTGAGTTTCATCTCATTTTGACTAATGAATGCTTATTACTTCGAACAAAATTGGACAAGCATTTTGCATGTTCAAAAGATGCAAAAGCTCTCGCAATGGCATCTCATTTGCTCTGCATCAAGACAATTTTTTTATGACCTTCCCAACAATGTGAAAGGCGGTATCAACTGCATCAACGCCATCCCCCTTGAGAGCTCCATAGAAGAACGGGTAGACTTTTAATAAATAACCAATTACCTTTTTATGAGTTTATGTGTTTTTGATGCAACACATACTTGACAACTTCATAAAAGGAAACAACAATACCTACAGAAGGTCCAGCTCGTCCAACTCGTGGGCCTACACCTGTAAAGAGACCACTTAGTCCCCCATCCCTGCAAGGATTAAAGCATAGCATGTAAGCTCACAAGAGCAAAGTATCTGACACATGGAAACTACAGGTGCCTATTTATATATTCTTTAACCTACATAAGATTTAACAATCCTACAATCTCCTACGTACTGTGTGCTAATCCTGATATTGCTTGTCAGCATGCTGTGTGCATGTATCTACACATACAAATCCTTGCAACTCAGGTGTGCATGTAATGTGATAGGAGGAAGACTCGATGTCTGGTTGAAAGCAGAAGCAAGAAAAGCCCTTCTTAGTAGTCTTCAAATGCAGTACTTGCATCATCAAGCACCTTCTTTATTTTCTTTGAGAAATGATTGAATAGTGAATATATGAATAACAAGACTTACCTCCACATCTCCACTAAGGTTTGCCTTGTGGTCATTTTTAGTGCCCTTGATGGATCCATCTGAAATAAATGACCAAATAGAGCTAATTAGTAAATAAAAGGATCAAGTAAGTGGTTTGAGTAAATGATTTTGAATTTATAAGTCAAAACTTGAGAGTCAAAAAAAAAAAGAAAAAGAAAAAAGAAGAAGCCTGTGTACAGAACATAAATTAAGGAATTTGGAAACAAAAGATAATCCCATCTGAAATGACAAAAATCAAATTTTATTTCCATAAAATAATTGAATAGTGATCTATGTCTGACTAATATCTTAGTCATACCCTAAACCCTATAACCAGTATAATATGACAAACAAAAACTATAATATACATCAATTGGATCTCCAAGGACATACCTCGATTTGTCTCCGAGTTTTTGCAACATCAAGAGGACATGTAGCAGCAGCAGCAAGGCTACCTGCTACAAAACCAGCAGAAAAGTTTGCTCCTACTATGCTAGATGCATTGCCTTCCTCACCAACTAGTGCAAGTAATCTTCTCCGAATCTTCACAAAAAAGCGGATAAATATGAATAATAAATAGATTACAAAACCATGTAACTAATGCTCATTGAGAAATAACAACTACACTTAAGATACAAGAAACCATCTGAATCCACAAGGGCTAGTCAAATAGGTAGCACCAACTTGATTTACAAAATGAAACCTCACCGGCTCTAAAGTTGACCAGCATATGGCAGAAAAAGGTACATCACGGGCGAGTTGCGCTCCCACACCCATCCACATAATGCGATAGCTTTGCACTGCTCGCAATATTATACAATTCCCATTCAATCATCACATGATTTCATAATGGAATGGCTAATGCAAATAAGATACCGGAAGCAATCATATAACAATACATTTGCCAGTTGAAGCTCAACAGACACAACTTCAATCAGTGGCACAAAATGAAGTTGTTGATATCAAGTACGGGAATGAATGGTTCTAGAGTTGAGCTCACAATTTAAAAAAAAAAAATTGTCAGGTAGTTTCTATCTTAATTATGAGCTTGCATATCTAATAATCACAAGAAGAAATTAACATACAGTTTTGATGGTTATTGGCACTCTTGTGAGCGGATAGAACCCCAAGTAACGTTTTCCACATTCCAGGGGGCTTTGCTCCATTTCGGAACTCTTTATATGCCTGCTATCAGTAACGCAAGTAATTAGTCAATAAGTTTATCTTACAACTAGTTATTAAACATTTAAACAAATGTAAGGTAAAAAGAAAACGAAGGTCCAAAGTATACCACATATGCAAATATATGGATCCTAATTCAGCCTCCAAAGCTCAAGCATAAATGTCACTCTTTACAAAGATTATGTAACAAATATCCTGAGGCATTTATTAGAAAATTACACAATATTATTATAATTAACCACAGCTCATTGTATAAATACATTCCATAATCTTCTTGTGTTGGTGATTTCCACGCATTCTATATTCACCAATGACCATTATGTTCAAGCATTAGTTTCATTGGAGCATAGACACGATTCTTGAGCATCTTAGTAGGCAAGTTTACCAACAGACAAGCAGCTCTCAAGAACTTCATGATCATAAAAACACAAAAACAAGAAACCTTATATCATCTTGAAAACTACTTCATGAGATGGCATTGCTTTGCATTAGATGGACTGTGTCATAATTGATGCTACTTCACTAGTGGTATTCAGATGTTATTAGATATGGGAGGTCAAGCCATCATATGACATGGTATCAACACATAGGTTACATCTTAGTGGCACATTTGCCAGAGGCAACGTTCTTATGATCCAGTTAACATGTTCAGAAATTTTTTTTCCTTAATGGATCTCTTATATTATATCTGCATCTTGTTTGCTGTCCTTGGTAAGCAAATGCACACTTCTTCATCAAAATTTCAGGGTTTTTTTCCTTTGTGTGTGTGCATGCTTTTCAACACTTGCCTTCATCAGTTAAAGTCACAATGCAATACAGTGTGCTCCAGTTGAACAAATAATATTTAGAGATCAAGATCATGGTGAGAAATATGTTCAGCACATGGAACTCTTGAATGTATCTCCAGTACGATATAAAATTTGTGCATATTAAATGGTTGCATGCACATAACACAATGTGCAGTAGCAGTTCTTCAACTGCAATCGAACAAAGAGGGGTTTGTATCAAAGTTGACTCACAAAACCCTACTAGGATATGGCAACAAAAGCACTATCTCATTTGCAATGGCAGTAATGGAGCAAAATATGATATTTTTTTGTGAAACAATAATGGAGCAAAATATGATGCTAGTTATTCTAGTCGATGCCAGTAATGTAGTACCCTACAATGTCATGATTCAGGATCTCAATCAGTATTGACAGGGCCAACTTGATCCTGTATCAATTAGCTAACATTTAGCTCGCAGAACTTGAACAACAAACCACAACTTCAACAAAATCCTTTAATGAAGATGTTCTATGGATCCCGTAATCTGATCTACCTTAGTATGTCATGATTCAGCATCTCGATCAATATCAACAGGATTGACTTGATCATGTATCCAAGATTAGCTAATATTTAGCTTGCAAAACTTGAACAACAAACCACAATTCAAAAAGATCCCTCAAGGGAAGACAAATCAATCAAATAATGACTTATTGGAGGAGGAGGAGAATTAAGAAAGGTAGAAATGTAATGCTCACTATCCTTTCTTAGATGTGCGAGTTGCTCTCTCCAATGAAATAGCTAGAACAACCCTATAGAGCTTTTCTGATGACCAAACTATTTTTTTTACAGTTGGCCAACCACACAGACAAACATATATCAACTAACAAGTTTAAGCCACCAGATGAGCGAAAGAAAGATTTCTTTCAAGTATCTTACACTATCGGACAGCCCATGATCAATTATGCGATTAGATGCCATATGAAATCAAACAAGTATGCACTTTTTCAATAGGGAAGTTGTGGTAATCAAGAGTTGCTTGAACAAAACTTGTAATGATATAAAAACTCACCTAAAAAAGCTAATCATAAAGTATTATTTGAGTTTCTTAGTTCTATATAAGTCAAGATTTTAAATCCCGTGGGACGGAGCTATCTTGATTTTTTCATGGAATTAGACGTGCCACCGTTCCATCTTATCTTGATACTTGGGATAGAGGATGTCTCAAGACGTTTCGATCAGGATACTAGGATGCTAGTGAGATGGCCCTATCCTGACATGTGGGATGGTATCCCATTTTGATGTCCCAC
The DNA here is from genome assembly GCA_000441515.1 of Elaeis oleifera. Classification (NCBI taxonomy): domain Eukaryota; kingdom Viridiplantae; phylum Streptophyta; class Magnoliopsida; order Arecales; family Arecaceae; genus Elaeis; species Elaeis oleifera. The sequence goes on from KE505278.1 coordinate 208,281, forward strand.
AGGACGTCTGCTGGGATTTGAATCCTTAGTATAACTATCCAAGATGTCATCAAGAATAAACGATATGGAAGAAATATACACCCGTGTAGATCCTCACATACTCCCCCATTTAAGCATTAACATTCTGCCAGACTAAAGGTCCAAATCCAATCACAAAAACCACAATTGATCCATAGTCGTAAACACATGGGCCAAGTCCACTCTGATAACATTTATAATGACCGTGGACCTCAACCAAAAAGGCTAGCCATGAGGTATTATATTAATTACTTGGCCCTGTATAAGGGCCCAACATTTCACTAACATACAACCAGTATATGACTAAACATGCACTGGCAAGTCCTTACAAAGTTGCCATATTATAATTTACTCGTAAGCAAGGTTCGCCGTACCGGTACCGGACCCCGTACCGATGAAATTCTGTTTAATGTCAGTACGCGGATCGGTACGGTACGATAATGTCGGTACATTTCGGTACGGCGTACCGATACGAGACCGGTACGGTACGATACGGGCGGTACGGGGCAGTACAGCATTCCATGCTCGTAAGCATCTTAAGTAGTTTATTTGAAGAAAACCAACCAAGACCATAATGTGCATATTATCATCCAAGATGGCGAGACAAAAATAATTATAATGATTAATGTAGGCACTATATTACATTCGGCCCTTGTCCCTGAGCCAAGGACACATACTATATTTGACCAAGAACAAGTATTATTGTGTTATTCCATTGGTAGCCTGCAATAACACACCGATAGTATCCCTTGATATGAAAGTTTAGCTAATTAAGAATATAATTATGACCTCAAATAATTGGGACAAGGCTTGACGATTACGGTTATAGCTAATGTACTTATTCTTGGATGGCAAAGTCAAACCAAAACTCATCTACCATTTCTTGGATCAGAGGAATGAGAATCTTAAAAATTTGAAAATCTAGCACAAACTTTTCAACAACTGAAGTCCTAAATATGAAGAATATGGTAAAATAGAATCTTAATTCATAAGATGATAATAAATATTAAACATTCAAATAAGAAATTGATACCTGCATGCGTGTTCTTGCCAACTCAATAGGAGAACAAGTTATGCATGCTAATGAACGTGCAAGTGAGCCTGCAACTAGTGGGCCATATGGTGTCAAATTAGGAGCATTACATGTTGTGAATTGTTCAATCCAATTGCGGAATATGTCATAACATGGTAAGTATATCCCCACCTGTTAGCAAATAAGAAAATAATACGAGAAAAGTAAGTTCCAAATAAACAAGCGCACCTTAATTTAATTGAACTAAGTAGAATCCATTAAGCAAGACATAAAGAGAATTTCAATTGTAATTTCAAGCACAAAAGCATATATAGCCTGCATACAAAGTAGTTTTCAATTCCACTGCCCTGAAATAAATCATTTTGGGAAGAGAGTTTTTTAGTAAAAAAGATCCACTTCATTTTTGTGGAAAAACAGGCCATTTGTAGTTACTTTTGCAGTAAACATGTCAATTTCATTAATGGGGATATTCATGAATCATGGATAATAAGTGGATTGGTTAAGGCATGAAGGTTCCCTTTCATTCTTCCCATTTGATGCATAAATAAAAGGTCCCGAAAGAAGACTCATCCCATGTAGCTGCAAATTTGAAAGGACACATAAGGGCCAAGAATTCTTGCTTGTCACCCTCAATCATGAAAGGAAAATGACTGCAATGGACTTTGAAGAAGTGACCAATTGAAAAAATGCATGACCTAATATTTTTTGAGATTCAACCACTCTAAACACAACTCCAAAAATAAATACCTTAGCCTTTGATGGGCAGAACTTGGACCACAAATGAGCTAGCACAATTAGCACAATGAGAAACAAATATGGGCAACAATGAGTAAGCAGGAGGCACAAAACAAGGGTTCAAAAACATCTCAAAGCAGGAAAAACAGGAAAGGTCTGCCTAAAACAAGTGAAAAACTTGTAGGAAATGCATGGAAAAAACTCATATAAAAACATTAAGAAATTAGTATGCAGAAGCTTCCCACCTCCAAAAGATATATAAAACAAAAATTGATTAAAAATTAACATTAGATGATGAGATGAATTTGCATAATGTATTCTGGAATAACAATTATTCTCAAATTTCTGGTAGAACTGAAGAGTGATCTTGTTATAAGCAGAGACAAGCGTATCAATTTTATCCCGTGGTTTAAAAAAGATAACACTAATAGAAGAAAATCAAAATTATCAAGAACCTTTTCTATGCTTGATTTTTTGGAATTAAAAGATGACATGGCGATTTGAGTGGGACTTAATAATATATACAGAAGTTCCTAAATCAAAGGAAAGGGTCAATAACATAGTAAAACCTACTATCCTCGAAGAAAAAAGAATAAAAACTTACGGTTGGTACAGCTAATGCTAGTGCTGCATTTGTGCCCCTCCACAATCTAGCAAATCCTTCCTGCACTTTTCCGTCAAATTAAATAATATAATTAGTGAAAAAAAAGGTGCAACGAACTAAACTATGATAGACATATGAACAAAATGATAATCAAACAGAAACTAAAGCGATAGCACCTCACTTGTCTAACAACTTTATAGAATACATCCATTGTTCCTTTGTATTGAAAACAATCAGGAGGACAGACTGGTCCACTTGCAAATATTCCACCACGAGCGCATGATGGAAAACATCTGATATCTGAAAGTATCTGAACAACATTAACAGAATTCAGTTTAGTGCCACAAAGTAGATGAGTAAAAAGATCAAAAAATGTGATCATGGATGGCTATACATGAAATTATAAATGTACAAAAGAAAACAAAATCTGGAGAGATATGGTGAAAAAATGAGAACAGTGTTGCATAGATGCACATAATTTTTGCCACAAAGCTATGGTGTAAGCTCCAGAGGCATAGCTCTCCATACACTTTATCATGATAATAAGAGGACCAGTAGGTAAATATGAATGGGCAAGAAAAGATGCATGGAGCATGAACGAAAAAGGTCAGTCAAACAACATGAGAATAATCAAGTAAAAGGAAGAAGTTAACCCTAAAGGCCATGAAATTGCACAAGGAGGCCATGAAAGTGCACAAGGAACAGATATTCTAAAATTAATCCTTTTTACAATCAGCACATGTAATAGCATTATACATAGCTCAAATTAAAACAGATGATAGAAGTTGCAGGTTTTCTCCCTCCTACTTGTAAATAACCCTCTTGCTAACCATGACTGTTACTCTTTTAGAGACATCCGCCCCAGTAATCACCCTACTTAAGGAAAGGTTGTTCAACCAAAATTCCTATCTATTTTTATGCTCTTAGTTTAAGTACCAGATGAAGGTTTCTCATATTGTTCAAATTGATCAAAATATGTACATCCTAAAGCTCCAAATAATTTTCCTGTCCTACCACCAATAAAAGCAACTATGTTTATTATTATCTAATACACTGAAAAAAAAAAACTTGCTTAGGGTTTTGAATTCTTTCCCAGGTAGTGAATCGCGATTTTCCGTACATCCTCAAGACAAGTCTCAACCAATAACTGATCCTCTCAATTTACTTTCTGAAAAGTTCTGATCGTCAGTTCACGCATCCATCTGCTTCACATAAAAAAGAGGGGTTGACTCAATACCGCATTGGGGCCAAGGGAAGTCATTTGCCTTCCATACTGATGCTGTGAAGGGTAATATGGAACTCCAGCTGCCTGGGCTTGTAACCTCGTCTGAAACAAAGAGACCAAAACGCTTGTCAATCATCGAATCAGAAGTACATATAATGAGACAAAGAAGAAGAAAGACAAGGTCTTCCAAGGGAAAAAAAAAAAAAGAAAAAAAAGGAGAGGATTAGATCAATATCCAAAGAAAATTATATTAACTTCGATAAAATCCACAAAGCCCCAAAAGATTCAAGCAAAATGTTCCAAACAAATATCGATCTGCTCCAGGCAAAGGAGAAAGGTACAAACAATACAAAGATTTGCTAAAATACAAAAGATCAATAAAACTCAATCAACTGGCTGCCTAAATATGGTATAAATACATCAACAAAATGCACGAAAAATGAATCTCTTAGAGCTCCACAGGCTATTAAACTCTATATACCAATTAATACGAGAAAAAAACGCTAAGATTTACATCTGCGTTTACCTTCACCACATCGAGAGGATTCATAAGAATCGCGGAAAGAAAGCAGCCCCCGCGGCAGAGAGCGCCCGCACCCCAAATCCCATATTAGCGTCGGAATACGACGACCGCCGGTGAGGCAGAGAAGACGGCGACGCGTCCGACCTCGACAAGTTGGCGGCTCCGTCGGCATCCACGCTCGACGCCGCGCCCATCCATTGCGGCAAGCTCTGCCTCGACGGCCCCACCATCCCCACCACGGTCTCGCTTCTTCTCCAATCCATGGAAACAGAGTCGTTTTGATGAAAACCCTAGAAAACGTGTCGGTCGAGCCAAAAGAAGAGAGAAGTCCCAATAGAAATCGCTTTCCGAACAAAGGCACAATGACCCGACGAGCATTAAAAGGAAGGGAGGAAGAGATATATTGGGTGAAGATTCGGATCGGAAAGAAGGGGTAGGAGAGCAAAGCACACGGCTCATACCATTCCTAGCTTTTAGGATGGAAGAAGAAGGACCCCTTGCTTGCTTCTAGAAGGAACCCTGGAGGCTGGGCTTGGGGTTGCGGCTTCCAACGGTCGTTTATTGCTGCTCTTCTTGGAAAATGGAAGTCACAGCTGTCTCCTACGAGGGATGGTAGGTTCTTTAGTTACGTCCCTGGTTCACTTGCACCCGGTGCATGCAATAATTTCGCGCCGTGGAGGGGTTGGAGAGTCGAAACATTTTGCTTCTTGGAGGACCAGGCATGGTGGACTGTGGTGAACCCGTTAAGGATGGATCGCTGATACTCAATAAGCAAGCAACAAAGCACCCTATGCTCTCACTAAGTCCTTTATTCCACCGCATGATTAATCTAACGTCAGATTTTTCCTAGCTTAAAGCTGGTGTTCTGACCCAAGGAATACTTTTTCTGGAGGACGGTGCATGCAAAAGGCAATCTATACCTTACGCCAGGTCCGCCCACCAATCAAATTTTTAACTTTGTGAGTCCCATTCATCATGCAGCTCGTTTCGAATTGTCGCCTTCCTTCCTTTGTCTTGGATTGTTTCTATGCAACAACATTGACGTGATGCTCTTGGTGTAGGGTATATGGTTGCTCATGAATGGCTGTATCTTGTTACTCAAACATACTTCTAGCTGCTTGCATGTATAATAACTTGCAACCAAGCTGTACAATCAAAATCATGGACCTGCATTGAAAACCCAAAAAAAAAAAGAAATCTATTGGCATATGAAGTTCTCGATCAAGACATGCACAACCCATCAACCTCTCTCTGGCTTGCCTAAAAGCATATTAGGTTCAAATGTAGACTAAATAGAAAATCTGCCTATAAACTAAGAGACATAACGGAGAAAAAGATAAAATTCATCTAGGAATGCATTCGGTGAAAGAAGGATTGAATTTAACCGTTTGAACAGGAATTTGACCAAATATAGCAATAATATTAATGATTGCCGGGTAGAAATTTTGATGATTAATGTGTGAGAGTATACATGGCAAACAGAGTACGTGCTCAAGCTAAATTTTCATTTTTTTTTTTTTTTTGATAGAAGCTAAATTTCCATATAGCAGCATATAACCTGCAAGATGTATAGGATGTAGTTTTTAATCCCACGGTCCTTATCATTCGATCAAGTATACCAGAAAATATGCACTCCTCCCATGTGAACCTATCATCCTGTTCTTAATCCAATCTCTAATCTAGGTGAAATTAGTCAGGGCTCACTATTCGACTTTCCATGTATGTTCCCTTATGATCCAATCCTCATATAACGCGTGGTATAAACAACATTGAAATGAAAAGATCCCCTTTCTTCACTTGTTTGCTCAATCTCAGCTTCCATCAAAATTCCTATGCCAACGTACACGACCGTAACAACATTTTCTATATATTCCCCAAAATCTTAATGTCTATTTTTACTTGTTTGCATGAAAAGTAATACTGGACTTATTGACAAAAAGTGAAATATATTAGCATTATGTTCTTTAAGAAGTATATTAGCACCACTCTCGATGCCATGCCAACTTCAAGCCACTAGCTATTTTAATGATGAGATTAGATCATCAATATCTCTCGATGATTTTCAGAATATCGATAATTGACATTTACGACTAACAATCTTGATTTACAAGTTAGTAGACAAATTTTTATCCTAACAGTCTATCTAATCAACATCTAATAACTTACAATATTAGGATCTAACGGCCTAACAAATCTATAAAAGAATAATTAAGGAACCTTAAAGCAAGCGTACCCATAGAAATAATATCCAGACAGTCTCCTAATTTGTCTCTCTTTTATCTTTCTTGTTCTCAAGTTTCAATAAATTTAAATATCAAAGAATCTTTCACAGTACAAAAAAATTTTCATTATAAATTTTTTCGAGAGAAAGTATATCATCAACCAGATCTAAATTTTTTGTCAGTAGGTGACTAATATTAGTACAGAGACTTATAGCAACAACTATAATAAAATTTTAAGCTAATTAGAATGATCAATATTAGTCATTAATACAATATATACATGATAAGTGGAGAACTTTATGTAAGCTAAGTCTTTATTATATATGTATATATATTAACATTCCTTGTATACTGAACTTGGAATGGAGAGAGAGAGAGAGATTGGCTTCGGTTAGATGTAAGTTGTCTTTTGAGAAACAAATGACCTTATGCCTCTTTCTGGGCCCCGAACGGGTGCCAGGATGCCTATGATAGCGTATGGGCAAATTTTATTTGGGAATCGTACATCGATTCAGACCGGCAATAAAGAATCAGTGACAGGAATTAGTGTGTCTGATGTGAGAGCGTAATGGCCCTAAATTGTTTCCTTGGTGAAATTACAGAGAAGCAGATCCTTTGCAATCCAAGCCGTAGGAATTTACAAAAGCTCATACCCGTAATGAATTTTAAGGGCCAAAGAGCAACATCTGTGATGGCCAATTGGCAATTTCTTTACAATATTTGCAGATCAAATTGATGTATTTTAAAATAATTTGGCAAAAAATTCCAGTACTCATTTTTGCTTGTTAAATAAATAATTTTTCGTCTTCACAAGAATATTTGTTTGGTTTTCAAGTAAAAGTTATGCCTCTGCTGCTGCCATGCATATGGCAGCTTTGAACCATCTCCTCCTGGGAGAATTAAAAGTCTAAAATGGTTGGGTCCTACAAAATAATAAATAATAAATAAGTTATAAATTATTAAATTAAATTATTTATCAAATTTAGGTTAGGTGATTCAAAAGTTTTGAAATAAGTTATTTTTCTTTGCTTTAATTTAACGATATAAATCCTTTTTTTTGTCAATTGTGAATCTAAAATTTGCAATATATGTTGCAGCGTTCACTTACCAAGTAGGGTGCATAACGTATCGTAGAGATGTCTTCTGCTTTGTATTATCTTTTTTTGTATGGGTTACCGGTTGTAATTTGTTGGGTGCTCCTCAATTTCATGATCCTTTTGCAAGTGGGCCACAGTAGCTTCTGTACAATCTTTTTTCACGTAATACAATAGAGTTATTCTTTATCAAATAAAAATTCAAAATTACACGCAATCTAAAATTTTTGAGAGATAGTATCCAAGACCACCGATCCTAAGGCATGTTTGATTGGGATAATTGATGTCTGAAATGAAAATCAGAATAGATGACTTTCATTCTAGCCATTTGGTTAAAGAGAATCCCATTCCGATTTTCATTCTAGAAAGGAATGAGAATGACCCAATTCCCCTGTAACTGAATTCGGATCATCCCAGCAGAATCAAAATCTCATTCCATCAGAATGAGATAAAATTAAAAAAAATACCTATCGCCCATCTACGTGGGATGTACCCCCTCATCCTCTCGATCCTCATTGCACAGGAGGGGAGTGGGTGGGGAGAAGCTAGGGTTTCTAGGGTTTCTAAGGCAGTCGGCGAGGATAGCACTGGGGACGTACTCGTAGACGAGGTAGATATGGTCGCCGATGAGGGAGGCATCGAGGAGGCAGGCAACGGCCATATGGTGGCTGCGGTAAAGGGCGGCAAGGTGGGCGGAGAGGGCAGCGGGGTCGCCGCGGAGGGGCGGAGAACGACGGCGGCGTTGGCACCGCAGAGGGAGCAGTGCGAGATGGAGGAGGAGGAGGAGGAGAGGGAAGGGAGGGGAAGCTGTTGGTGGCGGCGAGGATCTCGACGAAAGAATAGAATATAGGCCCTTGTTATGAATGGAGAGATGGAGGCCGGTGAGGAGGTGGAGGAGGAGGAGGTGGAAAGAGAGTGGTGAGGTCACTATGGTGGAGTTGGTGGCAACAGAGCTGGAGGCAATGGGGATAGCAGCGGCGGCTGACGAGGAGGAGGGGCGGAGGAGGAGGATCAGAAGGCGTGGGGAGAGGACTTGGACTTTTGTGTGGGTCGGGATTGGGAGCCAAGGCCATGATGTCCCTTCTATTCCGGCACATATGGGATAAGGATGAAAATTAGGATAGCATATCAGCCAGACTTCGGATTTGTGTTTCGGAGCTGGATTTTTTAAAAAATTTATTAAAAATATTTTATGATAAATAATATTTGTTATCTATAATTTTTAATGATATTAAAAAATAAAATATTATTATTATATTAATTTTATTAATATAATTTTAAATAATTAATTTAAAATTTAGTTAAAATAAAATAAAATTTGAGCTGAATTCGATTCTTATCTTTATATGGACCAAATAATAACAATGAGAATCATCTATTCCGATTTCAGATACAAACTAAATGCTTCAAGAGATAAGACCATTTTGATTTTGATTTCAATTTCAATTCATTTTGATTTTTACTTCGATTTCAATTTTGATTCTGATTTCGATCGTGAGCTAAATATTCTCTTAATGTTGGCAAAGCCTGACCTCGCTGCTAGTACCATAGGAATGGGCTGCACTGCGAGGCTGGGCAAAATCTTGCCATCAATGTCTCCGCCAAAGCTCCTGCGAGTATTTCCCCCACGGCCCTGCTCAAGCTCCGAGAACATAATTTGCTAATATGGTTTGGTTCGCTGCTCCTCGTGTGGTGAATTTTTATGTGTTGCATTATCTCTTCATGCGAGATGAAAGGTGGTCACGCTAGATACTGCCGTTTTTTTGATGGCGAGTAGATTGATGGGGCAGAATTGTTACCTTTGTAATAAGATATGTAAACGGGACTTTATTTACCTTTTATTGGTAAATATAAATATCATGTCATAAAAGAAAAGATACTGAGTAGGGGATTCACGTCATTTCCCAAACTCAAGAAGAATGATAAATAGAGGTGCATTGCTTGGTTAGTATGATGATTAGCTCAAGCATAGCACCGTTACTTTGGAAACCAGCTTGGAATCACCTCCTATGCAAGATGTTCTTCATTGTCATCGCCTCCATATATTTCCATACCATGATTTTTGTCTGGGTAAAGATGAAACAATTAGCCATGTTCTTCTTGAATGCCCATAGATGGTGTAGGTATGGAGAATTGTTCCTATCTCTATCGTCCCTTCCTTCATGCTGGACACCTTTCTTTATCTAAAGGAGAGGGCATAACGAGGAAAGAACAAGAATGATGCAGTACTTATATTGCCTGCTACATGGTTGGCAAGGAATGGTCGTGCTTTTGAAAATACTCAGCAAAGTCCTCAATGATGAAAGCTACACTAGATTCTAGCTTCTAAGTTCATCCATGCCATTGTCGTAGGAGGTTTTTGATGGTTAGGGAAATCCAGGCTTCTCTATCAGTATTTTCATTTTACTCCTGTGATTTTTCTCATTTAGAATCCTCCACCTCTCAACTTCCTCGAAATCAACTTATGACAGTGATTAACAATCGAGCTTATGGAGGAGTAGGTTTTCTTTTACAAAAGTCCTAGTTGTTCCTTTGTGGATGCAGGTGGAGCATAACTATATGAGACTATTGGCACAAAAAGGTGGAGCTGCAGCAGCTAGGGAAGGACTCATACGATTATAGTACTTCAAGCAACCGCACTTTCTATTGGAAGCTGATTCAAAAACCATGATTAATTGGATAATTAAGCCAGCAACTTGGAGGATTACAAAATGCAGTAGCTAAAAATTTCTATATTTATTAGAGTATAAAAAGGTCACAATCGCTTATGCTTCTTCTTACATGTAAAGCATGTGAGTGACTAGCGCGGCAGCACCATAAGTTCAAACGTCTACTTACCATGAAATAGCCAGTCGAAAGTCATGGCAAGGAATGCATTTAGAAATCCCAAATCGGCTATTAAAGTGCTGCCCAAGATATGGACTATAGATTGCGGAAGGATTGAGGCTAAAACCTGCACAAAACTTCAGATTAGTCAAAATACCCCTTAAAAGAAGAGATGTTGGCAAAGGCCAAGCATGACCAGCATCCACTTCATGGGCTTCCATACCGAGACTCATTCTTATGGGCTGGGCTTTCGAGTCTTTACTGGGCCATGTCATGTTGCTCCATGGTGGAAGCCCAAGCGTTTGATTGAAAAAGAACAAGAAAAATTCTTTGTGCACTATGGGCAGTGTAAAAAATCCGACGTGGAATGCACCATCTTATCCGATTGATCTATATAGTCATCACTTTTTAACGTGTATTTAATATCTGTAGATCATCTTTTTCGTTAAAAATTTGTACGGTGAAATATCTCCGTCCTTTGATTATGACATCTTCTTTTTTTTTTTTGGTGTTGCATAAAAGGAGGGGGACTCAGCATAGCAACTCTCTCTGGGTGAACCATGAGAGCCCCCTTCCACCGGAGAATGTCTAATACATCAGATTAAGATGACTCACTTGACAAGTCAGGTGGTCGTGGCTCCCCACCATAGGGTCGGGAGGGAAAACCTCCGGGCTCTTGGGTGAGTACGTCACCCCGATGCCCTATCAGGCATCCAGGCATATCAAAACCACTTGGTGTGCACCTGACCATTGCATTGGGCATCCAATCTCTCATTTAATCGATGTTCGTGCATTTGAATCCCGATCGTTTGCGTGGAAGCATAGGCCCTGTTGCTGCAAAAAATCCGC
>KE505278.1:224682-236849 GCA_000441515.1 Elaeis oleifera
GTTCTGTCTGTGCTACCGTCCAAGGGCATTATGACATCCTTTGACAAAATTATGATATTTTTTTAAAAATTATGATATCTTTATCTTTGCAAAAATTATAACATCTTTTTTAAATTATGACATTCCTTCTAAAAATTGTAATATTTTTTTTAAATTATATCATAATTACGAAGGAATATCATAATTTTTAAAAAGATGTCATAATTTTTATGAAGATATATCATAATCAGAGAATAAAATATTTTTATCATATAAATTTTTTAATAAAAATAATTTATAAATATTAAATATATATTAAAAAATAATGATCAAATAGATCAACCCAATAAAATTGTGCGTCACATGGTAAATTTGAACGAAGCTCAAAGTATTTTTAAGTTCCGAGGGCACATCGCGGCGACCACTCGTGGGAGTTCAAAAAGGAACGGGCTTCACGTGGCAGAAGTCGCGAGATCTAGCCACGCGTAGTCTTCGCTGAGACCATGTACATGTAGCCACTTGCCCTTCATGTCATATATAAAAATAGGAAAGAATTTGGTGACACGGGAATCTAATGCCCAAATACGGGCGCAGCTTATAGTTGTGGAGCCTTTCTATTGCTCCGCTCTCCGGCAAAAATGTTACTTCTCTCTACTTGATTTTTATATGGTTTAAAAATTTGTAAGTATATATATGCACATAAATTAAAGTATATATCTATTAAATTATGCTTCCAAGTGTGTATATACGTGTATTTTTTGTATACATATAATCGGATCAGGTTTTCAGTTTTTTATTATGAATTTATTTAAATCCAAAGCTGGCCAAATAAGACTTCGGTATAGTTTTGGATTGGATTAGTAGGTTATCAAGCACCAATGATGCCACTACATATTAATTCATGACCCCAACTCAAACTTATTCAGCTAACTATACATGATATCATCATATATGGGTGCCATCTTTTCCTTACATGTGGCACGTGGTAAGGTGACTTTTCTTAGCTGAACAATTTCCATATAAGAATTACTATTCTCCACATCCTTTTATTTTTTTTTAAAAAAAGCTTTCTTCTCATCTTATATTCTTGCTAAATACACTCATTATACCTAGATTTTGCTTTTCCTTGAAAGTGATACAATGCACATAACAATGAATTAGATAATATTATAGAAACGCAAAGTTCATTTTATACATCTAAACCACTTTAAGCCATTTTAGCTTGCCATAAATATGAAGGGAGTTGATTTTTTTTCTATTTTTTATTTCCCGAAACAACCTACAAAACTTTCAATTTTGTGTCGCAAACTTATTGATATTGGTATGGTCTGAAGTTGAAACCATCTACTATTACTGCTCAAACCGTCAATCAATGGAAGATGGCATGTGTTATGCACGTTTAACGCCATGGCAATCAAGAGGAGTGGTTACGTCTCTACGAAGTTTAGGAGAGTTTAGGGTTGTTAATTAAAATAGATAATTATAACTTATCTATTAATCTCAAAGTTTGAAATGCAATGACGTCACACTCTCAAGTACGATGCATCTTACTTTTTATCCCTTCTTTGTTGTTCCATCAAAGTTTTATTTGATTTATGCATTAGAAGGTCTCCCACTAAAACAAGTCTGGTGCTCTTCAATCCATTCTTCCCACGGATGAGACCTCTATTCCAAAACAAGTTAAATTTATCAAATTTCGTCAAATAGGATTTTGGTGGAATAGATATTATTATATGAAGATGTACATTGACAAATAAGATGCATAGAACAGCATTTGAAGGCAAATCAAGTGGAAGATTAACTCCAGCATACAATGTTTCCATGAAGTCCAACTTTATCGCAAATTCTTAATACAGCTAAGGGAAAATATATCAAAATTTTAATACTCTAAAAACATATAAACCAAAGGAAGTAAAAAAAACAAGCCCGCCGCGTTTTCCCTCCGCCACAAAAGCGGCAGTCATCATATTATATTAGGAAGGGGTCGAGCGGGAATAAATCGTCGATCTCGTGGAAACAGTCGTCACCCGGCCACGGTGTCGATCCGAAGTCCCACCCCGATTGGAGAACGCCCTCGTTCGCCTCGTCCGTCAAAAACCCGATCCCCGCCGCGTCCTCCAAAATCCTCGGCTCCGGCGCCCCCAAGTCCAAAAATGCACCGTAGAGTGGCACGTCTTCTGACGCCAAGAACTCCTCCATGTTCTCTGGTAACCTCGCGGGCCCGGTCTTGACACCGCCCTTCTCCTCAGACGAGGACGACGCTGAAGACAACCCCGGAGAACGGAGGTCGGTGAGGAGACGCCGCGCGACTCGTCGCCGGACTCGTAGACGCCGGAGACAGAGGCGGGTTTGGCCTTCGGCGAGGTCTGGGCCGCGGAGGCGGCGCCGGTGAAGGCGGAGGGACAGAAATTGGTTGTGGCGCCGGGGCCGCGGAGCTGGATGGCGGCGGAGTCGTAGACCAGGGCGGCCTCCTCGGCGGTGTTGTAAGTGCCGAGCCACACCCGGACGCCTCGCCAAGGGTCGCGGATCTCCGCCGCGTACTTCCCCAAGGCCGCCGCCGGACGCCGCGGAACTTCGTGTCCCCACCGCCGCCGCGGCCTTCCTCCTCGCTCCACCTCTTCCCGGCCGGGTCCGGCACGGCAGCGCTACCCTTCGTCGACGCCGGCGCCGGTGGCAGAGCAAGGGTCCACTGCAATCTCCCTGACCAGCCGCCCGATGCGGCGGCCGGAGGAGCAGCACTCATCGTCGCCAGAGGAGTCGGTGGCGTCGGGATCGTTCCAGAAGACCCTTAAAGTGCGCGGCTTGGTCATCTCTTTGGGTATTTGGAGGGGTATCTCTAATTCCGGTGACGGAAAGGTGGAAGCTTGACGATGGATTCGACTAAATCTCTGCTGCCTGCTTCTTTCAACTATCCCTGGGGATAAAACGAGGTAACAAGATCATCCTTTTTTGGGAGAACAAAGAGTATAAATGGCGGTAACAAAGAGGGATTCCTCTGAGATTTGGCAGGGGAATAAAGACTAAAGTGTGAAGGGTTTAAAAGGAGAATAGAAATGTAACGGTAAAAATTTCCGAAGAGAAGTTGGGGAGAACGTGGGAGGGAAAAGAGGACGAAGTTATACGGAATATGGAGTGGAATAAGGAACAAAGGATAGAGAGGGAGAGGTGCGAAGAGCAGGAGTGAAAGGAGAGGTTTCGAGGAAAGTGGAGGGAGGTAAAAGGAGTAGAAGGGGATCAGAGAAATAGAGGAGTAATATTAAATAGAAGAGAGGAGGAAAGGGATAACGGTTAGGGAGAAGATAAGATGTCAGCAGAGTACTTACTACGTTGTTGGTGACTCCTTTGTTTTATATATATACAGAGAGAGATATAGAAGCTGCGGACGCTGCCTTTAGGAGTGAGTGGGAGGGACAAGGGCGAATTGGGAATCTGCTCGCATCGGTGTTTTATGGAATCTGCTCGCATCGGTGTTTTAAAGGATTTCCCGACAGCCGAGATCGAACAGCACGTTCGATAAGATTTTGTATTTTGGTCCTAATCTTTTTAAAATTAACTCCTTATATAAAGCAGCTGTCTGATAGCAGACAGCAAACAGCCTTCTTCAAAGGAATAAACAAGGAGAAGCTTAATTACTTAAAAAAAAAAAGAAGAGAAAGTTGAATATATGCTGGTTCTAAGCTCCTACTTGGCCAAGCAAGTTGGGCCCCATGATTGATGGTTAATGTTTTATCTCGATAAGAAGGTGGGAGGCGGAAAGTCCACCTGCTTCACCGGTCCGATAGGCACCTAGTCTTTTGTTGCTGGAAGGCAAAGCAATGTTGGGGCAGAGGCTCTCCCTTAACTGCGCCAGCTCTTTCTAAGAACAAGTGCAGCTCTGACCAAAGGAGGACTAAGAGTACAACTTTAAATGATCTCCAATAAAAATATTGTTGCCCTTCCAGACCACCGAAGGCAAAAATATTGTTGGCTTGGCATGATAAGCACCGGCCCGAATCAATGGGATCTTTTGATTCGGCATTGGTTAGCGAGCATCATGCAAAGTTGATGGGGTGTCTCCATGTATGATCGCAGATGCCTCATCATCTCTCATAATGTAGGAAGGCCGATTAGTGCTTCTACCTACCGGCCTCTTGCATGGTTCGAAGGCTAGGAGATTATTGATGGACAAATTTGTCGTGGATCTAGAATAAAATCATTCAATTTTTTCTTCTTTTATTATGTCTAATAACAATATTCATATTACTATCATTTATAAAAAATAAATAATTTCATCATAAATTTATAGTAGATCTAATCCATCTAATAATTTCTTCTAGTGTGGATCCTGGCCCATGGGTTTCAAGCCAGAGAAGGAAGGGTGAGATAAGGACACGTGACTGTACGTTTGTTCTTTTATCGTGTACAGAGAGTAGATTATTATAGGAGTAAGTGATATTTAAGGGTGGCGTGATGACAAGGGCTGCTGTGAAATTAAAGGTCACATGGAATGGGTCATCACAAATATATGGATTGTCATTACATTGAGCCTCAGCATCTATTAATGTCAAGTTTTATGTCTTCCATCTTAAATAAACTTACCTTGGCATTGACATTGACATTGAAATTGATAGTTATTGATGACCGGAATCTTTTTTTTTTTAGTACAACGTAGAACGAGTGATTTCTTGCATAGCATCTGCTAATTTCTCATAATTGATGTGAATTTCTCCACCTCTTCCAACGTTATATGTAATTATTATTTTATATAAATCTAATATATTCTTGATGGACCTAGATGTGGAAAGTGGAAACATCTACTGACCATGCCCCATCTAAAAGATTATTTAGTTATTAACAAGATGATAAAACTGAAATGCAAACTATCTTGAGGTCCTGGACCTCCTATAATATAATGATTGAGACAATGCTTTCAAACAATGTTCTGCATATTCTAATGTTGGTTTTCTTGTCAATTTCCAGGTTTAAAGAAAAAATTAATATCCATTTTGATATTTTAATTACAAGCTTTTTCGTATGCCAGAAAAGTAGAAGATTTCAATTTCATTGCGACTAATTTCTTCGACTTCCTTGGTCAAAAAAAATATGCCAAAAGAGTTATTACATTTTGTCTTTTAATATATGAATCCTTATAGCTCGAGATTTTTGACAAGTGTGGGGCTGTAACTACTGAAAAAATCTGAAGATAAAATGCAACAAATTCACCTCCTGTATGTCAAGACTTGGACAACTTGATATCTCTGCTGTCGAATTATGGTTACGGGCAGCAGCGTCCTAAAGGCTATTTTATGACCTGAGATGGTAGGTCCCACAAACTAATGCCTAAAATAAAAACCGGGGGCAAGCTCACCTAATCCACCGGGACCGGCCCGCGAGTGGACCATCAAACGCTCGAATCCTTGTCAAGTGGGGCACTCGGCTTCATGGCTCCAAAAATCTTCGTTATGTAAGACAAAACCAAAATCTCTTAAAGTACGAGATGTTGAGGCATACTTAAGAATGTGGGAGCCTGTTGTCACGCCTTAATTGGCTCCCCACTCACGTAAATACTTATAGTTTGGAAACCAGATAAAATAGTTAGGACTAGATTGCATTGAAGTTTGCATTTAAATGGAGAGCTGTTATGCCATTTGCCACGCTGATTAATTTTGTTCTGTCAGATAATCTCAATAAGATTTTTTTTTTTTGAAAGAATATAACAATTGTCAAATCTTTCTTTTTTTGTGCCTCGGTGTGAATCGGTCTACTTACAGCTCATAGAGAATGAATGAAATCTGGAGGAATTGATATGATGTATAACCGTGGATGATGCTATGGGATGACATCTTTTTCTGAGCAGATGATATTAACAACCGTATAAATTTGCTGAATCTTATTCTCTGAAATCTTGATTCAGCAACTGAAAATGCTAAAATATTCGAAGAAAGGCTGGACTTAAACCAACTCTATAATCTGCATCACTTAAGAGACCCCAAATGGAATGGTGTATGCCGTTTGGAGCCCCTTATCTCTTTCCAAAAGGACAGGAAAGAGAAATCCAAGGCACCTGTTTCACAAGATTCTGGAATTCCAGACACCAGAAATCAGAAACGCAACATGTTTGACAGGAAATCATAACAGCTTTTTTTTTTTTTAATTGGAAAAACAACCATAACAGATTGATTAGATTCTGATCTCCTGCCAACAAAACATCATAAGAGAGGAGAATCGTAGACAAAAGCAACGCAAAATAGGGGGCTTGGATCTGGGATGCTTGCGCTGCAAAACATGGGGGGATCTTCCTGGAGATCCTTCTGTTCCTTCAAGATCTGCTTGGAAGCCATATCACAACGAAAGAAGAAGAAAAGAGTTTATGAATGATTCGTGCTATTCATGGATTCAGATTCTAACGGAACATCCCGATACATCTCATGGGATATCGAGACAGGATACCATCCCATGTGTTGGGATAGATCATCCCGCTAACTCCCCTGTCCCAAGTGTGTCCCAAGTGTTGGAATAGAGCAGGACGGCGATGCGTTCCGTTCCATGAAAAAATCGAAACAATCCCGTCCTATGGGATTTAAAATCTTAGTCCTATCAATAAAAAAGAAGAAGAATAATAAGAAAAGAAGAAAGGAGAAGCCAGAGACTAATAACAATGGAAGAAAGGGAATAATAATAATAATAATGGAATAATAATGAGTAGACAGAGAGCTCTCCATCCCTTCCTTTTTCAAATTGATGTGTGTAAACCCCCAATCCAGCTAACATAAATCAACGATCGGGTGTTCAAAAAACAAGAAGTCTTCTGTTCATTCATGGTTAACAGCTACGGTACATGAACGCAAGGCAGAGCAACAAGTGCAACTACAATGAAGCCTCCCCAGTTGAAACTTCTTGGTGCCAGCCACCACCAAGCACCATTTACTCATAGACTACATTCTGGCTTTTTTATGATATTTCAGTAAAGGAGATTTGGACTAGCACACATTTTGTTCATCAGTCTCAAATACAAGGCATAAAATATGAAGATATTTGAGGATTAGAAAATTGGTTGGCAAATGGCAAAAATTAGCCAGCTGTAAGGAAACAGGAAATATAAAATTTAAGCAGAGAATTTCACTCCTTCATCGTCTGCTGAAGTCCCCTTGAAGATTGCTGCTTTACCCTTCTGTTCCAGTAACCTCAGGGCACGCATCAGCACACCACGATCAATCCCAGCAAGATCTAGAAGCAAAGGAAGTACATTGCATATGAAAAAGTTAAGCAATAGCCATTCCAGCAGAAGACCAATTATATGGTAATGTTCGACAAGGTACAAGTAACCAATAAGTGAATCCATAATAATCAATACTCACTAAGCAAATAATCATAGCAGGAGCATACCATCAAAAGACAAACCAACACCACCACCCCACTCCTCACCAGCCCCCCCTCCACCCCAACAAAAAAAACGACCAAAAGAAAAAAAGTTCAACAATGTCTATAAAATTGTTACATCTAAAAGACAATCCAAACATTGAGGGATTTAGGATTACCAGTCCCACGAGTTTCAATTCCTGATCGTATATCCTCAACAGTCATGACGCTGTCTTCAAATCCATTTTCTTTACCTGATCAAAATGCAGAAAGAAACCAGAAATAATAAGCACATGCCAATATCATTGTGATACGTTGGAAATTGAATTAAAGTCAACTCACAAAGTTCAAAATATAAGCTGCCCAATCTTGAATTCTTCGCCACAGAATAAGACATTTCTTGTGACTTTTGTCCATCCATTCTGCATGACCTGCAAAAGTGAACAAGTTAAGCAAAGTCATTTACTTTCATTATGTTGCAACTATAATATTCTTTAGCTTCTCTCAAACTATTTCGCCAAACAATTACACTATATATTTAACTTTCAAATAAAATCATGACAAACCTTCAGCAACCAGAGCATTTAGAAATGCCTTTCTTGCCTCATGGCTGAGAGATCCTGCATGCACGCCATGAAATTTCAGTAACACACCCATGAAAAAAATAAGAAACCACCAGCAAATGACAATTAGAGAATCATATGTTTAATACAGCATCTGAGGCAAAAAAACTAAGCTATTTCAATCACATACTAAGGAGGCCCAACCAAAAAAATGTTTTAAAGAAGCCATTCATATCCTATAAATATTCCTTTTCTTTTCAAATTGTTGATCTCAAATTACAAACACTCGTAAGAATTCATGTATTTACTTACTTTCAATGACTGGATTAGAAAATAGGGGGAAATCTTCTTCGAGTCCAATAACAAATATTTTTTGATTTCTACAGTAATCAAGTATTAGTTCCTTCCATAGTTGCACTTGCTTCTCACGTGTTTCCCTTACCGGCTGCAAACTACAAGAACATATATAATAAAGTTACGTGCATTAGGCCGGATGCTGAAGTTGAAAAGGAACAAAATTATCATGACAAGGGCAATATCAACAGAAATATAAATAACATACAATGTTTCAGTGGTACAAAGAGCTAGCAATACTTACTAAAAATTGCATTAAACCAAACGGTGTGAACTTATTTTCCTTAACATTGAGGAAGTTGTGTGGCAATTGGATCATATTAAAACAATCAATACAAATTTTATTAGGACTCTGGCAATTTCCAGTAAAACACACCAACCTGCCAAAAATAGGAAGATCTGGCAGGGGTTGCATACTCTGGTTGGGTTCAGGTTTTGCCACTGAGGAATTGACAGGATGAAGGGTGGGTCTGATTTAAAAATTAAGCAAGGCCCTGGGCTCCGCACCCATTTGGCAATTAACTCAAACAGGGAAAGACCCCAACAATGATTTCTAAAAGATCAAGAGTTTATACCATATGACTATTACATATGTCTACTACAAATATACTTCAAGCTACATGCCTTATCCCACCTACCATCTGTTCTACGGAACAAAGGGTGGCCCATCAAAGCTTGAGAACTACATAACCAATTCTTAGCCTGACAACAACCATTCATGATTTGGGACCAAATATTTGGTGACATAACTTTTAGTTACAAGAGTAGCTTACCTTGTGGGAAGAGAACTTATCTTATTTGTTATACAACCAAAGCTCATGTAATGGAGGAGAAACCTAAGGTTATACTCAAATAGTGTCTAGACAAAGATGAAGATGCAAGATCTACTAATAGGTATTTGTCATGTACAAGTTATAAGGAAAGAGCAAGAGTGGCACAAAATACCCTAAAGATATCAGATAAGTTTTGAACAAAAAAGGCTTTCTGTATAATAATTTGTGCAACTTTTGTGATGACAATTGACAACCGAATATAGGTATATATGGTAATATTATCTAATTCTGCTAAGGCAAAGTGGGTAATTTCTACATTAAAAATCAAAGATTAAAATAAGCATGGTACTAATCTTTAAGAAAGCATTGAATGAAGAAACAGAGAAATGGGAACAAAGAGAACACAAGTCAATTGGTTCTAAGCCAGGAGACCAAACTAGTAAGACAAACATGGCTACATCCTAAAGGATGTGAATAATTTCGGGCCAAATAAGTAAGCCAACATGGTAACACTTGCAAAAACTCACAGTAGAAAACTACAGTAAAGTCATCTTTGATAATATATGAGTTGTAACTATAGTCAAATCTGGATGTTAATCAGAACCTAATTCCGAAAGCCAAAGTTCTATAGATCTATTCTAAGATGGCCTAAATATAACACCATGCCTAAGGTTCAGACTTAGATGCATATGCATGATAATGAGGCCCTAGGTTTATATGCAGTAAATCAACTCGCTGATGTCATAAATTGAGCTATTATCTATCACTTACCAATAATTCATTTTTAGGTTTAGCATAACCCTTATGGCACTGTCCACTTATATATCATTCAAAAGAAACTTTGTAATGAGAAAAACAGAATTCAAGTTTTGAGAACTGATTCAATTAAAAGTTCTTCATCTGTTGATTACTGATGCGCCGAGAAAGAAGAGAGGAAAAACATATCAGTTGGCTAGATCAAGATCATAATAAAGAAACATATTCATTCTTCTATCATGATTTAAAACAATTAAAATTTCTTAAAAGGATCCAATAACAAGAACTTTAGAAGGAGCCAAATTTAAAATGAAGAGATTTGAAAGATTACGTGAAGTAGGGTGGATAATTGAAGAAGTAGGGCAGCTTAAAGTCCCCTAATTTCTGCATCTTACCACTCTTTCACTTCCAACCTCAGGATGTTCTACTTCACTTCTGCAAAAACATTAACAAATATAACTTCCAAGCACATTTGGTTTCGAATGGGAAAAAGAATTTTCTACCAATAATTGGGGAAAAAGTATAAGGAATACATCAAAACATGTAGAGAATAATTCATATATGCCACAATAAATGTTACAAAGTGAACGTGGTCTAAATTACTAAATTCGAAGATCTTGGTATCTCTTGAGAAGGTACATAATACTATGAAAGTCATGATATTGTAGTAATCAAAATTGGTGCTTTTTGAGAGATTTTAATTTTTTTAAACAATAAAAGCAAACTTTCTTTTTACATAACAGAGATACCATATTGTCCACCATTCTTTTACAACATACACTACATTTTTATTTGAGGTACTCCATTTGAATCAATAATACTAAAATGGGTTGGACTAATTAGCGTATATAAGTAGTTTGTGGAGTGGACAGAAACTACAATTCCAAAGGAAAAGTTTCTAAAATTAAGGCTTGATAGAAGGTAAAAGGTAGATTCATCAATCACTTGAGAACAAGAAAAGGGGGAAAATCCCACACAACTAATACACACAACTAAAACAAAATAAAGCACAATAAAACAAAGACAATTGGGGAAATGGAAGCTCCATTCATTAGAGTTACTATGCTTGCGACAATCTTTCTTGCAAGTTGAAATGATGGGTGAAACCAAGGTTCGCTATTTCGATATCAGATCCCGTACGAATGAAATCCCACTATAGTATCAATATGTGGTACAGTACGGCATGTCTGTGTCCATATAGACCAGTTCAGCATACCAATACAGTATCGATACGGTATGGTACATCCCGTACCATCTGGTATGAGACGATACGGCAAACGCTTGGTGAAACCCTAGCACCAAGCCCCTTATTGGTTTGAAAGCCCAAAAGAGAGAGATAGAGGTTTTGCCCTAAAAACCTAGTCCATAGGGTTCACAAGACAACTGCATGAAATATATATATAATCACTTTGTAGACTTTATTTATGAAGCCTACTACTAGATATAGGAGCTATTTGGATCCCTACAACTCAACCCATCTACATGTTGAGTTGCAACAATGGCCTAGCATGTGCATCTAGATGCCTGCAACTTGTCTACATGCCACAGGGCGTGCCACAAGCCTGATGCAACTCAAGCTAAAAAAGGCTACATGTCATCTTTGCAGCCATAATTATTGCGACACGAGCTGCAAGACTTGACTTGCCTCAAGCATTCGCCTTCACTTCCAACCTTCCTCTGTTGCTCCCATTGCCTCTTTTTTCCTGCATCTCTTCCTACTCCTTCCCCTCCTGTCCACCACTACCCACAACCTCCTCATCCACCTCCACATCCTCCCTTACCCCAACCCTCCTTCAACCTCTCCACATGCAGCTCCTCTCTCTCCTCCACCCTTCCCCTCCATCATCCCCCTGCACCTCCCTTACTTCCTCCTACTCCTTCCACTTCTCCTTCATTGCCATCGCTGATGCTCCATCTCCATTTTCTCCCTTTCCTGCTCTTCCTTCAACTTCTTTGCCCACCACTCCTTCCTCGCCCCCTCTTCCCTCTTCCCCCTCTACTACTCCCCCTGCCTCTTTATCACCCTCCCCTTACTCTTTCCCCATCGCCTCCTTCACCTACTAGTTATGCCTTCTTCAACGCCAAATACAAGATGGTGCCTCCGTCACTGATCATGTATTGTACATGATCGAGCTGATGGAGCGTTTGAGCAAGCTCGGCTTTCTCTTGCATGAGCAGCTTGGGAAAGATGCAATACTGAACTCGCTGCCCAAGTCTTATCTCCTATTCCTCACTCATTATAGAATGACAAAGCCTGAAGTAAACTATCACGGATTACTGGGGTTGCTTCAAAACTTTGAGAAAGATCACCAACTCTATAAAGAGTCGGTGAACTTAGTGGGAGGTTCGTCTTCTGGTTTTCGACCCTTTAAGAAAGGGAAGAAGAACAAGAAGAAGAAAGTGA
>KE505278.1:256740-271786 GCA_000441515.1 Elaeis oleifera
ACAATAAAAGCTCGGAGGAGAAACCCGGCTCTCTCAGGAGCTCGGACGAAATCCAGAAGGCGGTCGTCCGCCATAGGAGCCCGGAGGCCGTTGTAGAAATTCGCTGTTGAAGAAGTTCGGCTGTTAACGAAGTCCGGAGGAAGCTCGGATTAGAGTCGATCGTGGTTGGAAGAAATCAGAAGAGATTCGGAGACCAGTCAATCGCTGCGAAAGGTCGGCTGGTAGTGGAGCTCGGAGAACATTTGGAGCAGTCCGGTGGACGATCGAAGGAGTTCGTCGTTAGAGAAGTCCGGAAGGTTTGGCAGAAGCTCGTCCGTCGGAGGAGTTCGATTGTCATTGTGGAAACTCAACTGTCGGAGGAGCCCGGAAAAGATACCGTGCAGAATCGGAAGGATCCCGGGAGAGTTGGCCTCTTACGAACTTCGGCTGGGGATATTTTATACCCAAATTTTTGGATGGCACCGCTGCAACTAGCAAGGTGCCTCCTGCAAGAATACCCAAACTTTTGGATGCTGACATTAAGTACATCACCGATGCTAAATTCTCCAGAAAGTTGCAATAGTGGTCATTTAACATAAGTAAGAAGAAAAAATATGCTTCATTTGAAGTGTTAGCATGGGTTTTCTTTCCAGAGAAAGGGAAAATCAGAATTCAACTTATGTACTTTAGGAATTTTTTATAGAATTAGTATCCACAATCCGAATCAATGCCATGTTCCATCTTTATCATGCCCACAGCCGGAAACCATCACAGATTATTATGGTCATCCCACATTATTATAGCAAGTCACTTCTCCCTCCCAGAGAAAGAAAAGATGGACAATATTGATAAAATGATATCTTGCAGTGGCCATGGTAGCATCAGCTTTGTAGTAATTAGAGAGAGAGAGCACTCTTGACACCGGGCCACGAAGGGTCGGATGGATCGGCCTATTGATAAACACCAATCAAGTCGTAACCATATTCCAAAGCTTTGGAACGAACGGCAAGCGGATTCAAAGTCAATCTTTTGTTCGCTGCTTCATTGCTAGCCGAAAAGCTATCTATTGCTTTTTTGAAACGGATTACATATAATAGCAGTAATTTTGTGCAAATACTGCTTGCATCCTTAATAAAGCAGAGCAACAAAAACCAGCGTTCTGATGATATACGTTGACTTAGTATCAGGGTTGAGGCAATGAGAACTGTCACAATATTGTAACTATGACTGCGACAATTGAGCAAGACAGAATCAGCACGTAGAAGTCAAGCAGATTCAGGGGAAGACTCCCAGGTTTAGAACGAACAAGATATAATCAAGTTTCGCAGCAACATACTCACCGGGCTCCTACCATCATACTCTACGAAACTATTATACAATTTAGCTGTGCTTAGTTATAAGATACGACCCTATAAGAAGGATCATGTAATTCCATTAAGCATAAACAAACAATGGATGACATTGTCACACCATGAGATGTTTCCATGTACTGCTGTGTCCTGAAAATTTCCTACATGCATCACATACAAATGCTGAACATGGTATATAGTAATGAGCAAACATGTCATACTCTGTGTCTTCACATGCTCCCAATGTGATCGAGATGATCGGTGCAATAGGTGGAAGGAACAGCAGAGAGCTCCAGCCGCCCTGTCCATTCCTCACCTGGTTTCAAGGTAACTGGTTTTCGATCACAGCACCATCCACGCAAAGCATCTGTTTGTACTCTTCGTCTCCAAAATCAACCATGGTTTTGGATCTCTTCTCCCATGGATTCCAGACAACTATAAAGAAAGGTGGCAAAATTTTTAATTAGCCATGAACCAAAACATTTGTAAACTAAAGAACTCTAACATGCTTCTCTGTACAATCTCTCATTGATTCCCACCACATATTTTCATGTGTGGATGAAGCTAAACTATATAGCACACCCTCTTAATTTATTGTACATTGAAGAACATTGAGCTGCACAGACACCTTCCCAAAAGTTATGGAATCAGAACTCTAGACTCAAGAAACTGGATGCCAAAATTTAATTACTCGCGTGTTGTAAATGGGATTACAAAACGGGCTAGCAGAGAACTACAAGTAAAAGCTACAAATTCTCCTTACAGAAGAAAAGGCTATAGCATTCTCTATAATACAAGAGAATTCCTTGATTGGATCCTGACAAAGCTATAGCAGGCAGGACTTTTGCTTTCTTCCTTCTGTATTTTATATTTCATAGGCTGTGATACTTGTAAAGGATGCATCACGCATGTTATATATTTAACAATACAAGCATGAAAGTGATGTAGAAACTTCAATATGAGTGCAATTTCTAGATGCACAAGTGCTCTTTATATATATAATAGGGACCGCAAAAGCACAGGCATGTTTCTTAAGTGCCTCTCTTATCAATTTATGTTTATTCCAAAAATATTAAGCAATATTAAGTTGTAGTCTTCCTGTTCATCTATCAGTCTAACATTTTCATATGCAGAGAAGAAAAGATTATCTGAAGTTATAATATTGGGCAAGATAATTGCATTTAAGGCATAAAGAAATTCAGATGCATAATCATTAATTTCTCCTGCAAGAACTTAGAGCCATTTATCTGGCATTTCTTGGTTGACACCTCTGTAAATTGCTTTATATAAGAAATTCCCTAGCCCAAACTCTGTTTAAAGTCAGTGCTCATAGTTTTAAGTGGAAAAGATCTGAAATAGCACTATACAAATAGCAAGCACCTGCAGATCAGCAATTGAAATGAATGTCCAGCTTTTGGTAGGAAAGAGTATCTTACCAACATCTGGCAGCCCTTCCTTCTTATAACAAAAGTCTGTTTCTTTTCATGGTCAAATACTGCAATTACATTTGGAGAACCAAGATAAACACGATCAACCTGCAAATTAACAATAAATTGTCATCGTTTGTGGCCAAGACTAAAAGCAAAGTTATATTTAAGTGCATTTTTAGCATCATAACCATGATGTATTATTGTATGTAGCATAGACCAAACATGATGCTTCAACATCCTTCTTGTTTTTCCGAATAACCGCATCTAGAATCATAACAACCATTTTAATCCAAGGATGGAAAACTAATTTCAGACAGCCAATATCCTTATTATTCAAAGACTTACAGATGCATGCCTTAGAAATCCACCGAGATTTAAATAAAGACAAGATATAAGTACACTATCTATTATTTCCTTCATTGGTTCAGTTCCTAAATAAGTTGCAACGTAGCCTTTCTTACTTCATCCTAATACAGAAAGTAATCACAATCTGGAACATTCTAGTTATGTCAAACAAGCAACACCGAAATTCTTGTCTAAAAATTCAAAATGTTCCATTATCCTTAGTGCATTTCAGTTTGATAAATCATTTGTCCCACTAATTATCAGCATGAAGATGACGATTATCTGTTTGATAAATCATTATCCAGCATCAACCATTCAGTCAAATACTGTAAGAAGGAGAGCGGCGCGTGCTTTTTTTGGGGCGGTGGTGTTTGCAATATCAGCAGACAAATGCAATAAAAACACATGACGATTTAACTTCTACTATGTTTAAATTGTCAGTCTCATATCATGTTTTCTAACTTTACTGGATAGTATGTGATGGGTATATAGCACAAGGTGCAAACCTTGGCTGAAGTTTTGTTTGAGAAGAAGAAAAAATGATTCGCAGCAACACCAATAACCAAAAGGGTATACCTCAGACTCAAATGTTATGGCATCTCCTTGTTCTGTGAAGCGCTCTCGTTGGCAAAGATTGTCCAGATAATCAAGTGTCTCCAAACCTTCTATCCTCACCTCACTGTGGATACCAGGTTCATGTACACAACAAAAGTAAGAATATCTTGGCTTTATAAGCCAATAAAATATACCATTTGGAGCAATCTAGGAAAACAGATGAATGATCAGACAGGTTGAATAAGGTTCTTCAACTCTGAAAAACAAATAATTCAACAGTATTTGATATGACAAAGGAAGCATGACTGTTACATAGTTCCAGGAATTGACAGTGCATTAACTCATACTTAGATACGATCAAAATTTATAGTCACCATAAATAGCATGAATAATTTTACTACTTGTTGCCTCATCCTTTCTACCACAATTTTAAAACTGTATTGCAATATTTTATGCTAATTTGTGCCAGAAAAAAGAAAAGAACCTATATTCTGAGTTCTAAGATTTGATATCCAACAGGCCCATGTCACAGACCTCTCGGAAATATTTTATTGCTGACAAATGGATGAAGGGACAAAGAGAGCAGAACCCAAAAGCTATGATCTTTTCCATATTTTCTGAGACACCATATATCAGATTCTTTTAAGCAAGCTTGAAGAATCTATATAAGATCTTTGAACCTAGCTGCATTTAACATAGAAAATGTAATGATCTTTATCTCTGCACCTGACATAACAAGAAATATGATGGACTAGATCTTTGTTAGATTCATGATGAACAACATGCCGATCCATATTGAAGGAGAAAAATTTGCATCACAAACTCAAAGACATGAGTAATGTTTTAAGTCTCAATTTTGGGCCTAGTACCAGTAACTTAGCGATGTGGTATGGTACAATTCGAGTGACATATCAATTGATACCATGTGTTGGTAAGGGGGCTGTATGGAGCCCCATACTGGTATTTGGCACTGTAGCGGTACCAGTACCCTACCAAATCGATATTGTACGCCCCATACTACCAAGTATGATACAGAAATTAAAATGCCCTAGAGTTTATGGCAGAGGACATCATGCCGTCTTTATAGTAAAAAGGATGATACAGTCTGTACGTAATTGCATGTTAAATGGAAAGTATGTTCATCATCAACTTTCGGTAAGGATGATACAGTCCCTATCTCTAACTAAACAAAATGAACCATGCTATAATGATAAAAAGGCGTACCTGATGTCGGAAACAGATAAGTATGTGTGATAAGCAAATGAGAAGCTAAATGGCTTCGCATCAATATTTCTAATTCGTGATATCATTTGAGGTCCCATCCATTGCAAGAGATACTCTAAGGCGAAACTCAAAACTGAAATCCCAAATAATATTGATATATTATTTATATATATGCAAAATCATTGAATTAAGATAAAATACAAAACATGAAAGAATGATAAGATAAAAGTTAAAAAGAAACAGTAAAAATCAATTCACAGAAAATTGCAGTATAATGGTCATATTTATGTCATATGTAACATATGACAAAGCAAATTACACGGGGTCATCCAGCTGCACATAAAGCAAGCATTTGCCCTGGCTTTCAACATGACCATGTACAGTATAAGCTATTTGCTGTCATCACTATTTTTGGCAGCAGCCTCTTTATCAGCCTGATACAAAGAAATCTTTAATAATCTTCATAAGGGGTTTTATATGTATAATGTAGTAACACTCCAGTCAATCTTGTGCAAGCTCCTTCACATGTTTGTCACTCTAATCATGTTTGTCACTCAGAATGAAAGTCAGGCAACAACAAGCTTTAATCACTTCGTTCCATCACCTCCAGGCTTGTCAGCATCCTTTTCTCCTTCTCTGCTAATTATATATTAGTGACTTTCATTCTGACAGGAGGCACCCTAAAGTCCTTGATGGCAATATAAATCGGAATCTAGGCCTTAGAGAACTTTGAGGACATACTCCCTCAACAGGACTGCATAGCCAGTATACTTCATCATTCTCATATGATCAAGTTGCAACTGCCAATGGCTTAAAATCCAGCAAAACAGCAGTACTCAGTAAGCTCAGTTTTGATGTTGAAGTGCTATTCAGATTGCCAGTAATGATAAATGCTCAATGAGTGCTCTAAGCGTGACAGACTCATCATCTTCATGTCCATTGTGAATGGACCTTTTAAGCATGCTCCACCATATAATATCCCACAAAATATGTCCAGAATTCAATTTCAGTTCGAACTCTTATCAATAAATGTATTCCTGGGAAGAAATGTCCATCTGAGGAAAAATTCATTATAATGGTAAAACTGTTTGTTGTAATGATGTAGATTGTTTGTCATGGAAATACCAACTTAGCATGATCACTGGCAAAAGAAGATGTCCATTTAAAGCATGCATGATGACTGTAATAGTAACCACACAATTTTAAATAGAATGTTAGTTATTAAAAAGCGGCTATTAATTTATCAATATTGCTCTAAAATTTAGTGGAATCCATCCAACATGTAGCAAGTTCTGTCAAAAAGTTTTGCAATGACAACTATAATTAGCAGGCTGCACTGTATTTTGCCCGATGAGAATGTTCTTGATATTATCTACTTCCTGTTGAAGTAAAGAATGATTATTCCTCTCATACAGTCTCAGGCTACAAAGGCAAAATAGTTTAAGAGATGTGCCGATAAACATGCTTCGAACCTTAACATAATTGCAAACTTTTAAATTAGGTGTATATAAGTAATATATCAACTAGCTTATCATTTCCACAGGAAAGTCCAAACTTGACCTATTTGAGTCAATTTTCCCTAAGGCTGATATGATTGAGTCACTTCTTATGTACTCATGTGAATAAAATATTTGAAACTTTACATCCAGAAACCATATTGATACCTAAGTTCCAGAAAGTAATTTAAAAGTATCAGCACTGGTTTTGAGATTTCACGGACAGATGTTCTTCTGCAGAGGTACAATACTAATTCAAACAAGAGCAGGAAAATTTTGCCAAGTTTTAGATAGAAACATTTTATTGAGGCCATAGGTAAAAATACATGTCCATAGTGCATAGGATAAGAAGGCTTGGAAAGGGTTCAATGCAACTAGTCCATAGTGCATAGGATAAGAAGGCTTGGAAGGGCCTCAATGCAACTAAACTATTATTTTCTCATTTAAATCGATTGACACTTCAAGTTCCATATATCACTATTCCTGTCCTCACCATATAAAATATTGTAAAAATTGTCTACAAGGCCCATACCCGTGTGGCCAACACTTCAGATCATCTTCTGATGGTTTCAGCAGCAGATCAACAGCAACTTTGCCATGGCTATCATTGGGGTGTAAAGGTGGAGGATCATTATCAATGCTCCACATCTTGTTCCTTGCGAATCCATTTTGTTCCAGTGAACCACAGTTACCAAACTACAAAGTAAAAAGCAATATAAGATGATTGGCCAAACTGATATAGAAAACTATCAGAGTGATGGACCCCACCTGCGGAAAGCATATAGGAATTCCTCCCCGCATTGCTTTTGGTGGCTTAAAGATCGCCTGAATTAAGAAATCAGCACAATGTTAGAGTGCACTGATACAATATTTCAAGCAGAAGTCTCAAGAACAATTGATGATGCTAGGCCCAAACAGAAGATACTGATCAACAAAAGAACTTTAAACAAAAGTTTTCTTTTAAAAATGCATATTTTGTTTTTACAGTTCAAGTAGAAGGACAGGAAAGAATGGTCTGGTGGGAGTATATAAAAATATAAAATAAACAAGACATATCCTAGTGGGGCTGAATTTCCAACAGCGACCCCTGTGAGATGTAGCAGTTTTCAAAATAATGTATAGCTAAATATATAAATAACCGTATTAGCTGACATCTGAGAAAAAGGAATCTATGATTTCAGAATGCCAATACCATTGTATCTAGCAATACAAAAGCATAGATGCTTCATATCATACTACAGTCATCAAGATCTCCAATACCAGATGAAGTCCAAGATCATATACACTTCCCCTAAGTTAGCATGCTAGATCCTACTTTTGCTTCTTTATATTCTCTCAAATGAGCACTTAAAATATTTATAGTCCACAATTTGCGCACTAAAATATTTTACATAATTGTAGATGCAGTGGCAATAGCAGTGAAAGTGGCAACAGCAGCTGAAATTCTGAGCGAACATGTGCACTGGTTATAGGTTTACATACTCAGGCATACGCAATATCAAGTCAATCCATGATGCATCTCAAATAATTCCAAATAACAATAGCCTTATTGACTCAGGGCGTAGTAGCAGTATATCTAACTGCCTTAATTAGAATTAATGGCGCTTGTTATAAAAGCCTTTTGCAAAGTCAAACAAAGCATACAATATGAAGCCTAGAGTTTATTGATTTCACATCCATCATTAGATTGATTTTTCTCATCACCAATTGGACCCCAGAAAGGAAACGTATAAAATTGGAAAATCACAAAGAAATAAAGAATCATATAAGCTGACTTAACATGTCATAGCCCTTGATGCATGAATGG
This sequence comes from Elaeis oleifera, assembly GCA_000441515.1. Classification (NCBI taxonomy): domain Eukaryota; kingdom Viridiplantae; phylum Streptophyta; class Magnoliopsida; order Arecales; family Arecaceae; genus Elaeis; species Elaeis oleifera. The sequence continues at coordinate 264,926 of KE505278.1, forward strand.
AAAGAAAACAATTCTGCCAGATTCTTATAACTGTACCTTACTGCTGGTGAACAACAGCTCTTCACCCCGTTCGTTTCTCCATGAAACAACCTGCCCTCCATGCAAACTAACCTGGATTGCTGACAGAAGCATTATCAAGATAAACCAGAGGGATGTTTTAAAAGAAGATAACTTTAACATACTGGATGCAAGAGTCTATATGTCCAAGCTCAGAGCTTAATCATATTAAGTAATCAACAGGAATGCAAACCGACTTAAGGAAAAACTGATGTACAAAAAAGGAGAATAAAAAGATCGAAGGGAGAGAATCTCACGCGAGCAGAAGCTCCTCGCGGCGCTTTAAGCGTGACATGATCGATTCCATTCCAGTCCTTTGTAAATTCAAGCTCTGATCTCTGATCCCAAACAGTCATCGAATGACCCATGTTGGGAACGCAATGCGGAATATTTCTGATCTTGTGCTCCCTCTCTTCAACAGAATCCCCAAAATCCATAAAACTACTCCCCGAACACACAAAAGAAGAAGGCTCTACTGCTCAATAAACTAGCCTACAACAGTCATTGTCATACACTTGGGAATATGAACAGTCCCCAACACTTGTCTTGTGACTAGGAGCCTATATCTCGTGAGAAATGACCCAGAGCCCCATCTACTAATCCAACTTTTAAAATCTTTCAAACTCCACCAAGTCTCTCAACACCCACTCACTCGAGTATTTGCGAGAAAAAGTGGTACGAAAGGCCTGCCATCAATCACAGAGCTAGAAAGAAGCATTGGATCCCATTGCAGAACCAAAAGCACTACCTTTCCAAGCAAGCATTAAAAGAACACCACCGACCAATAGCCAAAATAAAGAGACCTGATCCCAGTGCCCTTGCTGTACTCTTGATATATATATTTACTAAAATAGAGAAGGCCCAAATTTGTGATGCGTGAGGCCTCAAAATCACAGATATCTAAAGCTAACTGAATATTTATGCTCAAAACCTAAAATAGATGAACCCAAATCAGTAATAGATCAGTCGTCTAAATAGAGAAGTCCAAATCATATTGAATGCCTCTGCTTGATGTCTCACAAAATGCACAAAAAAAACAATTTTCCTCTAATAAAATACTTCAAAGTTGCATAAATTGGATATAACCAGAGTACAAAGAAGAAACGAGAAAAGATTCTACTGGCATCCTAAATTTTTGAAGTATTCTGACAAAAAACTAGCAACCCAAAACTTGTGGTACGGCAGATTTAACCAGAGCCTTGACATCTGGATTTGAAACAGAAGACTAGGCTTCTCAAATCTCAGAGAGAACCTAAAAGATATCACAAATCTTACACTAAAGGACCGTGGATTGGAAAGAGAAGATCGATTTAGAGTTGTCAAGATTAATTTTTTCTCGTCAAAATAATGAATCTGACACTGGTATATACTAATCTGTCAGAAAGATGGAAAAGAGGTGTTTAAAATTGAAACTTTTTCCAACGTCCAAAATATGATACCTCAAGAAACGCCATAAAGACTGGACTTTCCCGGATCGCCAACCCAGTGCCCACCAGGAACCCGATCTCAATGCTCGAGAGAATTAAAACAAGAAGCAGGCCGTGGTTCCACGAAAATTCTCCCCATCTCTCTCGCGTTGCCATCAAAATACGACAACCCCGGCGTCCGGAATCGCAGCCACCGCCCCGGACACAGATCCCCAGAACCCCACTTAAAAACCCACGAATACAACCAAAACTGACCGCTCTAAAGCCTCACAAACTCTACTACGAGCCCACTCGCCCGCTCCCAGACCGATCCCAGAATCCAGAGAGCATAACGAAATCCGAGAACGACGGCACGTGCATGCGACGGGCGGAGAGAGAGAGGATGGAGGATTTACTCGAATTTCTAAAGGGGAGTTGAAGCAGAGAAGACTGGAGAGAGACAGGAGAGAGAAAATTATCGGAAGAGAGAAAGAAAAACTTGTCAAAAAAGAGCGCATTTTTCTAAAATTCTTTCACCCTGCTCTCTTTCGGAAACACGTGAAGGGCCTCTGGAACCAACGGTCAAATTTCAAAATGTAGCGGCTCTCTCTTTCCATCTTCCTCTGTTAACAGCGTTACGGCAACGACGTTACGTTGTTACGACGACTCCACCGATAGCATTGTTAAACGTTGTGACGGAATGGTGGTCCTTTGCTATTCCAATATTTAAAAATAATAATAATAATTTATAATATATAGGAATCTCTTCACCGTATAAACACAAAACACAAGTGCGCTGCAGATAACTCGGATAATTTTATGAAGATTAAATTATAAAATACTTCTGAGATTAATATTTATTATACTTACGTCCAACAAATTGTAAAACTTATATTTATATTTGGTTAGATTCAAAATTTTTGTACCATAACGAATCGATCAGTACATCTCGTATCATATCAGATCGGCAGAAAACTAGCACGATTCGATCGATAAATTTGATACATCGATGATACGAAAAGAAAAAAAAAAGAGAAAGAAAGTGAGAAAAGAGGAGAGAGAAAAAAGATGAGAGCCGTCAGAGACCGATGATGGCCGGCTGCGGCCGTCGGAGGGGACTTATCGAACGGCGCCCCGTCGTGAGGCTCTCGGTGGCCGGCAAGTCGACATCGATGGTCTGAGAGTGGTCGAGCGGATGGAACCCCTCCGCAGCTCCGTCCTTCTTTTTTTTTTCGAAACAGACCATCGTCTGTTTTATTTTTATTTTATTTTAAACTGATGAAGTCGGCAATCCAGTTACCGATTTTAGAGATTTTTTTAAAAAAATCAAAAATCGTGAAACCGACGAATTATTTGCCGGCTTCATTTAAAACTAGATTTTTTAAAAAAAACTCGCGAAACAATGACGTCGCTCTTTTCACGCCCGCAGGGCCGCACGTGTGGACTGCACCCTCCGACAGCCACGACGGCCCCATCAGCTCCTTCCTCCCTTTCTCTTTTCTTTCTTCCTCCTTCTCTCTCTATTTCTCTCTCTTTTTCTTCTTCCGATTCAGATCCGCTTATCTTCGTTGGTTCGTCTTGATTCAATATGGTATGAAATCATACCGAATCGTACCATTGGCGGCCGGCATGCTAGCGATATCGATTCAGGATACCTTGGTTAGATCAATATATTTGTAAAAGCAAAAGGGGATGCATATATTTTCTTTTGTACTCGGATGACTGTGATGTCATGTAAAATTATTTGGATTGGCTAAATCTCACTTAGATTATGGATTAAAGTATTGGATAAAATAAATCAAAAAATAATAATAAATTTATAAATAATTAAATATAAATATAATTTATTTTAATATTAAATTTGTAATTTATTTTTTATGAATTATCTTCCCACTGGTTATGCCATTTTTCCATTGCGACAGCTCGCTGGCAATATTATTTATGAGTATTATGTCTCAAACAAAAATCATCATGAGCTGCAATAAGTTATAGGAAAAAATAAACATACACAAAGAGGTAATTTTCTTATTGAGAATTTCAGTCGGCAAGGTCTCTTGACAATTGTACCTTGTACGTACATCTAAACCAAGCTTTTATCAACACCTAGGCATTAAGGATTTTTGGACGGGATGCACCCTTCACTGCTTACATGATTGTTTACTTTATAAAAAGAGATTCGGATGCTCATTCCTTGACACAAATGAATCATAACAAAGCTTTGGATAAAATCCGACAATTCACATACATTGCACCTCTCGCTAGGGCGGTTGATGAGCTATTATTACTTCTCTTGTTGCCGATAGCCTTTTTAAGTACCTTTTCTATGAAATGTTAGCTATCATAATGGTTTTTAGTTTGGATAAAACTAGTTGTTTGCAAATTATTATTTGTTAACATTAGAACCTCTATATGGTTTTAAACTATTGATATGAGATAATTTTATATATTGCAAGCAATGATGGAGGGAAAAAATGCATCAACCAAACCGTTATGTCACTGAGTGTGGATTATATCCATCGCAAAGCAAGTGGTTAGTTTTCACTTCAGAACAGTCTTAGTGTCCATGATACACTTTTAAATACAAAAAACATCTCTCACGCATGCTATTGATATATAGACCCTTGAGACGTCATAATTAGCACAAATGTAGAATCGGTAATGCATGGTGTGTTATTCCAAAATGAAAAGCTAAATTTTAGATCACAACAGACCTAATCAAAGTGGATGCCGTGACAAAAGTTAAACAATCTTTGTGAAGAACCATGCCCGGCAGCTGGGACCTGGGAGAGGGACACCGGTATACTCACTGCACCACGGTTGGATAGAAATGAGATCTCTGGCTTCTTTACAATATTGAATGATAATGATAACTAGATGTGGATCCATACAACGCACGGGATTGGGTAATCATGCATAGAGTTTGTGAATACTGGTAACTTTTAAATGAATTCAAAAAAATATTATAAATAATAAATATTATAACAATACTTCATGATTTGTTAGATAATGCATGTATCATTAGCTGATGCTTACATTTTCATGGGCATAAGTAATGATTGTATAGCATATAGTCATAAAGAGACATTTATAAATAAATATGTATGGATAGTGCTTGCTAGCGTTGCCAGGAGTCGTCGGTTCTCACTGTGGCTGGACTTGGTCTTATATTGAGATGGAGGATGATCGCCTAGCGATGTGGAGGCGGCTTTTGCTAGAGATGGAGTACTTCTTTTTCGAGAGAACCTACAAAAAATTTATTTATCGGAGATTTTTTAGTGAAAGATCTTTCTATACTTAAATTAGTCAAAGCTTCAGTAAACAGTAGAGTAAAAGAAGATGATAGAGTCTGAGCTCTATTTTTGTGGAGAAAGAATTATTTGCTAAGGGTCCTCTTTGCTCCCTTTTATATAAGGGGAATAACTATCCATTATCACCGAGCTTAGTAAATAGCTTCGAAAATCGGCGTACATTAGAGACAATAGGGTGTTTGTTATGTGTGCTAGATATGGGCAAGAGCTATGCATGTTATTCACGAGGATTACGTATGGTTGTTAAGCTCACGTGCATGTGCTTAAGAGAAATGGCCTTGAAATCTTCGAATGAACAATCAATTTCGATTGTTTATCGAGTAGATCAATCGTCGTCGTATACCGAGGCCGATTGATTGTATACTATCGACTGAAATAGCTCTTCCATACAACACTGTATTTTATCTGAATAAATCCGGATCTTCATGTCGAAGAGGTGAGAGGCTGTTGTCAATGTCGTCAATGCTCACGAAAGTCTTAGTAGGATTCCAACTCGAGATTCACGCTCTACAATCCATTCTTGAGGATCCGAGCCTTATTGTCGAGAAGACAGGGCACGCTGGTATTTGATCAGTAACGTGTCAAAATAGGATCTCGACTAATCTGAAGTCAGACGTCGATCCTTCTGATCCATCAATTCTGTGGTCAGTTGATATCCGAGTTAGAAATCAATTGATATCCTAGGTTGTATTTCTGCCCAAGTCAAGATCATTCTGGAATTCTCCGTCCTCTATGCTCTTCCTTCATCAAGACAGTTGATGAAAGTGGTAAGGCATCTTCTCATTCATAGACTGAGTTGTATTGGTCAGAAAAATAGTTTACTAATTTTTTTTTGTAATCATAACAATTTTTTATATTTCACTTTCTTAAACACTCTCACGGATCTATTTATTACTCTAAATAATAAAGATCTAAGTGGCATGGAAGGTTAGAAAAAGTGAAAAAAATTGAGGAGGTGAACCTTTTATTGGTTCTTAATCTGCTGATATTTGGTATTTTAAGAAAGGATTAATATCTGTCCTTCTCTTGACAAATCTCCACGTGCCTTGACAATTCTCCACGTACCTTGCCATTTTAAGAACCATTTGTTGAATAGATAACGGTCTATAGCGTACATTGACAATTCTCCACGTAATCTTAATAAGGAATTAATTTTTATATTCTACCACATAGATATTTATTACACGTTGGAGGAAGCAGAACGATCGAGAGGGCACGAGATCACGTGGGACGGAGGGATGGGAGGTGGGCGGATCAGATGGGTAGGGCCCGCGAGGGTTGGACCGTTTCAATAAAGGGCCCTTTTTTTTCTCTCTCCCGTAATGAGAGACCTCCACAGCAAAAGCCCGTTATTGGCCATTATAATAATTAAATATTTATTAATTATCTCAAAAAATAGTTTTCCAAATTTTATCATTAAATAATTTCCATTGTCATGAATTTTATAACAGCGTCATCACTAAAAAATAATTGACATTCACCATTCACTGAATTTAAAATAATTATTTTCAGACTGTATGATCTTTTTTAATAAAATTGATTTAAAGATTTATTTAAAAATTATAAGTAAAACTAATGATCATTATAGTGAACTATTATGGCATCAAATAATGCATCCTAACAGTCACTATTTTCTTCTCCAAATTTTATAGCGATTGGTATAACGGCCATGACATTTTTATTTAAAGTTGCTGTATAGCCATGGAAAAGCCTTTAGAATCAAATGAAATAAAAAATAATCTTACAGCACATGACTATAATGGTACTGATATATTCTTATCGTTTTTGCTTCTAAAAATATTAGTGGTGGCACATAAATTATTATTATTATTATTTTTTTTGATAGAAGTCGCATGTAAATTGTTAGCACCAAGAAGAGCACCAAAGAACAAGACCTTCATTTTCTGACCATTATGTATCATACTTTGCTAAATTTAAATGACAAAATATTTTTATTATTTGTTTGGTAGAGAAGTGCATCCAGTGATGACAACAACGATTCCACTTTATGCATGCATGCATGTTAATAGCATAAGAATGTACGATACATGAAATTTAGGATGCGTATGTGCATATATATATATATATAT
>KE505278.1:279156-291614 GCA_000441515.1 Elaeis oleifera
AAAATCTTGCAGGATTCCTACTGGAATCCAACAATTTATTCTCCATTGGCTGCATTAAAAAGAAGAAAGAAAGAAAGAAATGGAATCCAATAATAATAGGGTTGTTTGGTTTAACCCATAATTCAGAAATATAGTTGGATACATGGGTCAGCTAAAGGATATCAATACATGGTTATTTGTTCGATCTCATGAATAATAATGAAATCATCTTTTCGACCTGTAGGCTCACTAGACCATTATATATGTGCTAATCCACTGGCAAAGGATTTTGCTAGATGACCACCGCATCCTACAGAATATTCTTAAACTTGATATATTTTGGCACATTATTGCATCTCCATTTCCTTACAGCGGTTGTTTTTTCCCAGTGTCAATAGCCTTGCACAAACTCAGACCAAAATAAATTCAGGCGAAAGACAACAGCCAACCGCAAACCTAAAATACTGTGGTCCAAACCCAACCCAATCAACCTCTCACTAACACAAGGTCAATAATGTATATAAAGCAATCTAAGTGGTCAATGAATGCGTGTCAACATAGAGCCCCTAGAAAAAGTGGCTTGAGGGGCCTTAGTGAGGAGTGACTTCGGCTAAGAAACCATCTGGCTTTCCAACTAGGGCATCACAAACCAGCATTAAGGTCTGGTTGTTATCTGAGATAAAACACCTTAGAAGTGCCTCCACCCCTGTCACTACTTCCAGCTCATTGCCTGTCACTTTGTCTATGGAGGCTAAATATAACCGACATCAAGCAGGTATATTGCTATCATGCCTATCTCTATCAAGAAGGACTGCATTCATGCTCTAAATGATCCAATAAGTTACTCTTATAATGCACTTCAAAAAGCAACTCTAGAACATTGCCTTATGCCAGGAACCTATCTGAAATTTTTGATCAGGTTTGTTTGCATAGCCATCTCACAATTATTTGCAGCATGAGGTGCTAATCAAAATATAAGCAAAAAAAACTCCTGTAATTTTGCACCTTAAGCAAAAGAAGCCGTTTGAAACATTTCATTATGTTTGTTCACATAAGTGTTTCACAATGACTTGCATCAGTTAGTACCAAATCAATCTGTACATTATATGCATTTGGTTGGAAGATGCGCATCATACGGCCATTCCTTCTGCTGGAACATGAAAGGCTTCTACAAAAGATGCATCACCACTATCCTGAAACCAAAAAACAATACAATGCCCTATGCCTATTTAAAACACCAGCAAATGGAGTAACAAGATTTTCCTCTCATATGGTTTATATGGCAATTGAAAGTTGTTTTTTACAAGGATTCTGCTTCACAACTTATGCATTGCAAATGTGTTAGAAAGCACAAAACTAGAAACTCCCATACCTGAGGCCCCACAAATATGGATGACGTGCATGACCAGGTGCAACTGAAGTGCTGAAAAATGGTTGTGGCATGGCCACTCCAGGGCCATAACATGCCTGGAACGAGAAGAAAAGACCTTTTGGTTATATGTCATTAAAATGAATTATGTAAGAATTGTAGTGTTTGGGAGCAAAGGATTAGATCCTTGGTGCTAATCAACCTGCATAGCCATCCAATCAGGATAAAGATGAATGGCTGGTTTCTCCTGCAAATGAAAATAAAGGAAATAAAGTAACTGCTGCCTCATATCCAAGAACAATAAGATAGCAGTAATGGACATGTTTATGTTTGTCTAGTTCAGACAACATGGTATCAAGTGTTACATCAAAATGACACTAGGTACTTGTTTCTTGGTCTATTATTACAGTTCATATGATTCTATCATGAAATCATCACAAATGTGTGCATATTATGTCAATCTAACATCATGCCATCTGTCTATATAACAATACTCAGCTTATGCTACATTGTCGAGATAGCTGAAACTTGTTAGACCAACCATTTTGATGATGATTTGCTCTTATTTTCTTCCTGTATTAAGTTAACTTGCAGTCAGTTGTTGTTACAAACGTTCAATGTAGTATAGATTGTTTACTTAAATAATGCTTACAAGCAGCAATAGTGCATGCCTGGAAGAAAATGTGTAAGACGTGCATGGAAGTCAGACATAGCCTCCTAGATATTTCACAATCACAGGTGAGGACAAGGATGGCCGAACTGACATGAGCCGCCTGATCCAAGGTGTACCGACCCAAATCAGTTGATTATCAGGATGGAACAGGCTCCTAATTCAGTTCGAATTTGGTCTTTATATTACCCTAGGCCTGTCTCTCGCTTGTCTCGCTCACCTCTCTCGCTAGGGCTAGGATTTTGGCATTGCCACTGTCACCAACAACGACGACAAGAAGGACTGGTATGCATCTCTCTCTCTCCTCCCCCCCCCTCCCCTCCCTCCCTCCTTTCAAGGAAGCCATCCTCTCTCTCACACCTCACTTGCCTCTCTTGCTATGGCTAGAGTTTCATCACCGCCACCGCCGCCGCCGCTGCTAATGATGACAATGATGGACCGATGTGCACATCCCTCTCTCTCAGACTCTTGCTCACCCTCTCCATTCTCTCGATTCTCTCTCTCGCTTGCCTCCTGCGCTCCACTCTCTTTCATCCTTTCCATTTGAGGAATCCCTCTGCTCTCTATCCTCTCTCCCCTCCCCTTCTCCTCCCCTCCCTCTCCTCCTTCTCCTTCCTTCCCTAGTTCTGATACTGCTTGGATTGGTATGGTGCATGCTAGTACTGTACCAAATTGGTTGCTGGTCAGTATGATGCCTGGTACTGGTTCAACAAACCTTCAGTGAGGATATATAGCATTCTAAGATATTGGTATAATTTATTCTCACAAGACAGTCTATCGGTCTCTTAAAAGAATTTCTGCTAACCTGCATAGACGAAGATGCTTTGTCAAACTTTGGAGGAGTCCCAGCTTCATCATTCTCCATGAAGGTTGAATTATAAGTCACCTGAATATGGTTTATAGGTATTAAAGAATAATTTGTTGAAAGTAGGATATCTCTAAAGATATTGAATCTTAGGAAATCCCATAATACGGTGCTACATAGCAGATTATGAACCAACAAACTATCAAAATCATATGCCAGTTTCCATATAACGTCTTGACAAGCTCAGATGTCCAGATGATACTTAACTTTAGCAAGATGCAGCTATCATCATACATTATCAAGAAAAAAAAAAGCTTCATAGATACAAAGAGTATACACAATGCTTAAACCACTGTATTACAGCTTAACAGAAAATACATGCCACCAAATAACTTAAACTTTTACACAATGAACTATCATTAGTCTAGTTTATATAACACAAGACTACAACAGGTGCTGAAATTCCTCTGAATGTTTGACAGGTTATTTGAAACTTCCAAAATATTAAAGCTTGCTATATCCATCTATGGCCCTTGCTGTTTTTGTTTATCACCTGCTGCCAAAGGATTATAATGTAAAATATTCTTAAGCAAATTGATAATCACATTGCTTGGTGTTATTTATACCATAAAACTGATTTTGATGGGACTCAAAAATAGGAGATTAGGTTAAGGAAATAACCAGAAGCAACTGCAAATGCATTGGTTTGGCAATGCCCAGTTATAATATCTCAATGTTTTGGTGATCAAAATGATGAAAATGTGGCAAGGTGCATCATAGACAGAATTAGATAAAAGTGCTCAAGCATAAAGAGAGATTCCTGCTCACAATGCACAAATTCCAAACATCTCCTGCCATAAATGATGCTGATTTGACATCATACCACAAAAAGGAACGAAAGAATAAGAAGAAGTTAAAATGTTCGATACTAATTCCCTTGCATATGCAAATTTTTTCAATCCTCAGATAAATGGTGCCTTGAAAAATCCCATCTTTCGTATGGTGAAAGAGTTAAAATTAAGCCTTGATGCAAGCATATGTAGCCTTTTCTTTGGTCAATGTGATTTTGGGAAAAAGAATTCTAAACTCCAATTATTCTCTAACCATTATTTTATACTTTCCAATGAAAATATACATACATTTTGGGACTCCATTCACACTATATGTTACCAGCAGGCATGGCCAATTTATCGTAGCTGTTCGGCCAGCAAGCCATGGTTGAATGCGGGTTTCATAAGATAAACATAATTAAGAGTCCTAATTATTTCATTAATTGTCAAACCCATAGTACTAATGACACCACGCTGATAGTAATTCGTGGTGGTTATGTTGAACACCTCAAGCAACTGCATGACTAACAAGTAAAATCACCAGAACTGGTAGGAGTGACAATATCAACTTCTACAGTCATTCAATTAAGCAAGCAAAGAACACAAGGTTTGCATACGGTAGCAGAGTACCATACATGCCTCTAAGTTTCTGCACCAGCAATTTCAAGACACAAACAAAATCCCACGAAAAGAACGGGAAAAGAACTAAAGGAAAAAAAAAAAGAAGCGAAACGAAATGTCTGATTAAGAAAAGAATAAAACTAATATTTTCTCTTCTAAAGTAGACATGTCTTTCACAAAAAGGGGGAAAAAGGCGTGAAACAAAATTTCTGAATTCTGATCCACAGAAAATTTCCTTTTCTATAAAGTAATGTTCCCGGAACGTGATTTAGATTATGAGAGGGGCAGAAGTGTCATTTTCTCACACAAAACAACAAATCGAGCTGTGAGACTTCATGGTTATAAACCTTCGAAGGCCATTAATCGCCTACAATGGTAATTTGGTAGGCGAAACGACAGTAATACCCCAGATAAAAGAGGGAAAGACAAGCATCGATTTGGGAACCCAAAGCTGCCTACTGGTCCCGAACTAGGAGTGAGTTTCTCCGCGGCTTCAACAACGACCATCCTTGAAATTTCTTCTGTATTCGGTCACCATTTTACTAATCTTTCTCTTTTTCCCTCTTTCTTCTCTTTGTTTTCCAGAAATCCTCTTTCCCATTTACCTCCACCTCTCTCTCTCGTCCTCCTCCTCTCTCTATTCCTCCCTTTCTACACACAGATGACAATCATTTCTTTCCATAGAACAAATTTGAGCAGAAAGATTCAAATCTTCGGATTATCGCACCACAAGACTAATCAAATCCGATCATCAGAGGAAAAAAAGGCAAAAAAAAAAAAAGGGGAATCCAGACCATGCCAATGCGATCACCCGAACAAAAGAACGAGAATTTCAAAATCCAGTCCTAGAACCACCAAAACATCAAAATTTCAAAGATCTCGAACCGGTTTCGTCTTAAAAATCCAAAACCCACCACTAATAAAAGGAACTCGACGAGCAAACCAAAAATAACAAAAAACTCCACTTACCTGCAGATTCCCGCCACGAAATCCTTCACCAAGCCCTAAAATACACCAAATCGCCGCCCGTTCGTCGAGGACAAAAAGAAAACTATCCACAGAACTAGCGACTTGCAACAATCCCAAGGAGAACTTCACGAAGAGAACAAAACCAAACACTTACCCAAACCCTAGCTTCTGCTCTTCCGCCATGAATTCGAACAAAAGTGGAAGGGTGAAGAAAGAGAGGCCAGGAGGGAGAGGGGCGGGGGAGCGCGGGGGCAAGGAAGAAGGCCAAGAAGCCAGGGGATGAAGCGGGAGCCGAGCCGATTGCCACGTCACAATACACGTGTCTATCTATGGATCCGGCACATCCTGTATGTTTCATAAGGCATGGACAAGAGAACGGAACCCAGATGGACACTCAAAGAGGCCAATTGCATGGGTCCCATGCGGAATCCCTCGATAAAGTGGGACGGGTTCTTTCTGGGGGTTCGGCGGGGGGCTTTGGGTTGGAGTGGGGGCGTGAGCTGTGTGAGAATTCGAGTTGGTGGTGGTTGAGTTGGCCCGTCGGTTTGGGTGCAGGGGAGCAGTTGATCCCTCGTCACCACAGTCGTACACGTTTCAATCTTGGTAGCGATCTACGCGCCGGAGGGCGCGGCTGTCGAGGTCCAGCTAATATCCTCGTCATGCGGTTGACGTGGTCCGGCACCCTGGTGCCAAGAGTCCCCACAGTCGGAGCGACCAATACCACGAAAACCACGTGCCTCGACGCATGACCTCGCTTTTCCCCGTTAGACGCTTATCGTGATCTGGCACGGGGACCACCGGATTCGAGAGTTGATTTGCCGCGTGATGCTGCCTTTTGGATTAGATTCGACTGGAGTCGCGCCTCATGCCCGACGAACCGAGAAATTATTGCCTGGACCGCGCCCAGGCAGACCAGCACAAATCTGGAAGCACGTGTACAGTGGATAACGCGCAATCGGGAATTCATGAAATTCAAGGATTAATGTGGCGTGTTATCCACCGTGGGATTTGGGTGGTCTACCTGGTCTTGGTCCAGGCAATAATTTCTCGGACGAACGACGGACTACCCAATCTCCGGACCCACGCGGCCTTTTGAAATTAAAAAGAATAAGATGTTTTAAATATTGTGATTTCTCTTTTATGACTCCGAAACGTTTTTGAAGAAGGGAAATTATTAGATAAATCAGAACCAATGGATCAGAGCATACATGTGGCAGTTAACATGACTAATGTTCATCTGTTTTTTTTTTTGGATAGTATCTCTATTTGATCTTAAATAGTTCGAATATAAATGGAGGTAATACGGTGAGTAACTATTAGACTGGTTGATTGAATTTGGCCCATCTAATATTTTTTTTCTTAAAGGTCTCGGTACATTGGTGAAAAACCAAATGACCTTGGCTTTTTAGATCATGATTATTTGACATCGGATTGCTACAAAGTTGTGCGGCGGGTCATTAGGTCGCCGTGCATGGCTTATCATGGTCCTTCAAACCAACTTTGCAAGTATTGGGCTAAATGTGATGAGGATTGACTGCTCTCAAGTGCTAGATTTCTAGAACAATAGCAATATACTTATAGAATTAGTCTTTATAGTACAATCTATAAATTAGTCACATATACAAATAGCTAAGGTATATACAAAGCAAATGCAGACCTTCATTTTACTAATCTTTTACCTATATCAGAAATATGGTAGCAACACCTCGAGTTAAGAATGTTTTGATGGAAGATATTATGGCATCGGTTGCCTTTTAAAAATTATTAGCTTAGAGAGGCACGAGCTATACGTCCCATGAGGCATGTGGCTTGGAAGAGGAGTTAGAACATGTCTCGGTACTTTGTTCCGTAGCAACATCAACTTGGAACTACCTTCGGGAGCAGTTGCCTATGATTTTAATTTTGATTCAATTGATGCCTTTTTGCATGTTATGCTTCGTTCAAGCTCTGTTCATCGTCAATCAATTGTTCTTATTGTGTTGGCTTTGGCTCTTATGGTGATCTAGAAATCAAAGGCAGTTTCAAACTTGCATCCTACTCCGAGGCAGTTGGCTAATTCGGTAATCGATCCGGCAATGGAATTCCATGAGGCATCAAAAGCAATATCTACAACTAATATAGGCCACCAGGACACTTTTAGGTCTAAAAGCACATCAGAATCATTTGGCATGGAGGTTCATCTAATTCTTCTCGGATTAAAAATTACATTTGGCTACAATCTTTCCAAGAATGAAATTTTGTTTTGATCCGCCCATTTCAGAATTTAAATGATAGAATTTAGACTCAATTGCTGGGGGTGCGGTTGGTATTGGAGATCCCGAAAGCTATTCGATTTATTTTAAAAAAAAAAAAATTTATTTCAATCGAACATTATATGATCAAATTTTAGTCTTTAAAAATTAACTTATGATTTAATTTTCGATTTATAGATCTCATCTGTAGATCTTATTGAATCCAATCCGTAATGATCAAATAGTCCATATTGAATCTGATAATTCTTTTGGATCATTTGTACAGTAGGTTGAGTAAAATTTCTCTCGCTCAAATATTTTTATATTTTATAGAGTAAATTACAAAAAATCTGATTAAGATGGGGATAAATAATACTTATATCTAATAGTTTAAAAAGTCAATTATCAACTCTCTCTCCAATACCTTCTATCAGATTTATTTTTATCCAATAGTTTAATTCTTAACTTAACAAAATATTAATCAAATCATTAACTTCTAATAGGACCCCAAATGTCAAGTTAGAAGAAATTTTAAAAATGATCAAAATAACTTTAAATAGCCGGTGCATTCTCCTCCTCATTTAAAGATAATTTTAACTTTCCACATGAAGTAAATGATTTTACTAATGCCATTAAGTTAATTAGATATAATTATAGATTTTATAGATTATTTGATGTAAGTATAATAAATATAATTTAAAAAAAATTATAATCTATCTGTTTTCTAATGAGATTTGCCTCCTCTCATATTTTCGAATTAATAAATTAAAAATTAATATTTAAATGTAATTGAAATCTCAAATTTATTACATCGCTCTGCATTTCGATATATTCATCTGAAATTTCGAAAAATCTGCATTCACTCCGACCTTTTTCTCGATATAAACCTAGATATATATGGGTCCCGGCCGCTCACCGTTAAGATTTAAGAATGAAACGTGTATGGCGCTGACAGCCACACTCTATTCAATTTATTTTTATTTTTTATGTTTTTTGACACTTCGCTTGACCTCCGAGAAGTCTTCGAAACCCCATCGCAAGGCTGCACCTGAGGCGCCCTCCACGGTCCACACCTAGCTGGCAGGTGGTCCCACGAGGCCTCTGTCGGTACCCGGTGGACCCACAAGAGTAGCACCACCGTTGAGAAATTATTGTCTGGACCACGTCTAAATAGACCATCCAAATCCCACGGTGCATAACACGCCACATTAACCCTCGTAGTTCACGAATTTCCGATTGCACGTTATCCACCATGCACGTGCTCCAAGATATGCGCTGATCTACCTGGGCGTGGTCCAGGCAATAATTTCTCACAACGGTTTGCCTCGAAGCCATGTGGGCCCCACCGTAATTGTCCGGGGATCCGGGGGCCAGCTCACATCACGCTCCAAGACTTTCCCCAACGGCGGGCGTGGCGCTGTTGTTCTCCACATGTGATGGCCACGTATCGGATCCAATTGGATCGCTCCGTCCTCATCAAGGTGAGGTTACGCCCAGACTGGCCCACGTTAAAGCACACTTGACCGAGAGTCCCGGTGCGCGGTGACGACATCGCCCGGTCCACATCACTGCAAAACGGCAGCCGTTGGATGACGGGAAGGAGGTGGGGACTGGTGACAAATTTTCTCTTCATTTATTTAATACATAAAATATTGAAAAAATTAAGAAGACACCTCCTTCAAATTTACACCAATCATACTTAGATTTTAAAATTTAAAAATTTAACTAGTCATCAAAATTTTATTTCGTTGCAATATAATGCAGCCATTTATTTGGATTCTAATACTGTCAATAGAGTGAGATAAAAAATAAAATATCATTGATTTGAAACTTTAAACCCATCCGCATATATTAAAATATTTATCTTTTATTATTCACCCATCTATATAGATCTCAATGCATTCGATTATCTATCAAACATCCATCTGTATAGATCTCAAAATACTTCATCCTCTGTTCTCCATCTATTTATATAAATATTCTTAGAGCACTTCATCTTTTATCATTTATCTATTTGCAAAATATCAAAGCATCCATCCTTGTATCATCCATCTATATAGATTCTAAAGTTCTCTATCCTCTGTTATCGATTTATCTGCATAGATCTCAAAGTGCTCCATCATCGGTCATCCATCCACTTGCATAGATGTCAAAGCAACCCATTCTGTCATCCATCTATCTATATAAATTTCAAAATACTCTATCTTTATCATCATCTTATTGCGAAGATCCAAAAATGCTTCATCCTCTGTCATTCATTTACTTATATAGATCTCAAAATACTCCATCTTTATCATTCATATGCTTGCATAGATCTCAAAGTACTCCTCTTTTGTGCCATCCACATAGATTTCAAAGTACTATATCATTTATCTATGTACATAGATCAAAGTATTCCATCCATGTAATTCTCCTTTTCTTTTCCTTGAATTTGTGTCAAAAAAATCTCTTGCTAAGGAAGTAGGAAGGGTAATTATGAAATTTATGAAAGTTTAATTTGTTAAAAAATATGCCTTGAGATTCGATCTATATTGAGCCCACAGCGAGATCCAGGATGAAAAATGGAGTCCAACGAGTCTAAGAATAATCCAAACGGAATCCAGACGAAAGAGATACGCGTGAAAGAGGATGGCACGGTGCATTAGGCGGCGGCGGCCGACGGTGGGCCAGTGGGGACCGATGGAGCGCCGCTAGGCCCGACAGAGACGTGCGCGCATGCAGCCCAGCGCACAGGTGGGCCCAGCGCGGGCGCGCACGCGGGTCAGTCCAGCTTACACGTGGGGCATCCATGACCAGCGCTCGCGCGGTCCATCGTGGATCGCTGGGCGATGGCAGTCCATGGGAGCCGCGTGGACCGAAATCACGGTCCACATGCGGTTCAGGCTGCTTTTGTACGATCGGAGGGCTCAGATCGCAGTCGATCATGATTAGATGGTTGAGAATGATTCTGAGTTTGATCAGGCATGATCAGAGACTATTTTGCATGATCGGATGGCTCTAGTGCGAGCCGATCACGATCGGATGGCCATAGATGATTCTAGATTTGATTGGGACTTATTCTTACTGAAATGATGTTTTATGATTCTAGAGCCTATACAGCTTCGATTGACGAATCGTTTGTTATGTTGGAGAGCTGGTGACGTCCTGAACGTACAAAAAGGCTTCAACAGAGATTTCAGAGAGATTTGTGAGAGTTTGAGGCTTTTCTTGAGAGACTCTTGTACAAGGGTTGAGAGGTGAGTTTCTCTTGTATTGATTTTGTTTTATTCTCTCATAGTGAAACTTGCACGCTCTGTGGAGGTAGGCTTGAGACTGATCTACATATTTGTATTGTGTTTCTTGTTTATTCTTTTTCTTCCTGCTGCACCTAGTGGTATAGGATCTTGGACGCAACAATTGGTATCAGAGCAAGGTGGTACCAGAGCATAGGTAGTAGTGGTGGTGATCGAAATACAAGATGGAGAAGACAAGCACAATCAAGATGGAGATCAACAGGTTTGATGGAAAGAGCAATTTTTCTTGTGGCAGGCGAGGGTGAAAGACGTGCTCATTCAGCAAGGATTGATCGATGCTCCCTTATACGAGGAGAACCAACCACCATGGAGGTGCAGGATTGGAGGCGGCTCCAGATGCAGACGGTGAGTACGATCTGCTGGTACCTAGCAGATGAGATGGTGATTCATGTGCTTGACGAGGCTTCCTCCGACGATGCTGTGATCGAAGCTCGAGGAGTTGTACATGACGAAGTCTCTCACCAACACTTTTTCCTCTGAAGGTAGTTCTACCAGCTGCGGATGACTGAGGGACAAAGCGTGCAGGAGCATCTCAGCCGCTTTCAGAAGATCTTCACTGACCTTCTTAGCATTGGTGAGAAAATTGAGGAGAAGACCAAGGCGCTGATCTTGCTATCATCACTTCCTCCTTCGTATGAGTCCTTGGTGACTGCTCTTCTAGTGGAGAAGAGCACCATCAAGATGGATGAGGTCACCGCAACGATTCTTCAGAACGAGGTTCTCAAGAGAGAGAACCCAGCTTCCAGCTCAGGCAGCAGCTCAGCTTTGGTAGTTTCTGGAGGAGCAAGAGGTGGCAGACAGGACGACAGGAGATCGCAGCGAGGGCGGTCCAAGTCTAGGATAAGAGACCTGAGAAAGACCAAATGTTACCAATGTGATGAGTTGGAGCATTTAGTCAGAAATTGCTCTCAACTCAGAGATCGGACGAAGGCTACTACAGCGATGGCTAGTAGCAACTAAGAGGGTGATGTCCTGAGATATCTGACGAGATATCTACCTCTTCCTAACTGTGAATTTTAGATTCTGCATGCACCTATCATATATGTTGCAGAGAGGAGCAATTTGACTTTCTGAAGAGCAGTGAGGGCACTATTTATCTGTCGGATGGATCGAGCTGTGCGATCAGAGATATGAAGATGGTCAGCTAGAGGATACATGATGATGCAGTGAGGAGATTGAGGGAGATCCGATACATACCCGATTTCAGGCAGAATCTTATCTCACTGGGTAGACTGGATTTGAGAGGCTACAAGACGGTAGCTGATGGAAGAATCCTGAAAGTGCTGCACGACAATAGGATTGTTCTGGAGGAAAGAAGAGGACGAAAAGATATTACTACCTGGCAGGAAGCTCAGTGTGAGGTAGAGCTTCAGGAGCTAGGAGTCCAGAGTGAGGTGGAGCTTCAGGTGGAGGTGGATCAGGCATTAGACAGAAGACTCGGGAGGACGAAAGACGACGTCACAGGGTGAGATTCCTATTACCGTAGGATGATACACTGAGCAGGTCTTTGGTCAGAGTGGACACAGTCCATGACGGAGGTGGGATCGAGCAGTCTGGCTCGACTCCCACGTTTGCCCATCCATGAGACAGCAGGCATGCCCTAGGGCATGGGGGTGAGATGGATCACAGGCTCTCAGAGATAAATGGAGGATGAATATCGAGTCGAGATAGAGATTGTTAGGAATACGCCT
>KE505278.1:291634-306979 GCA_000441515.1 Elaeis oleifera
GGATGAATATCGAGTCGAGATAGAGATTGTTAGGAAATACGCCTCGAGATTCGGTTCACATTAAGCCACAGCAAGATCCAAGATGAAAAATGGAGTCCAATGAGCTCAAGAACAGTCCAAACGGAGGAGATACGCGCGAAAAAGGGTGGTATGGTGCACGAGGCGACGGCCGGCGGTGGGCCGGTGGAGATTGGCGGAGTGCCGCCGGGCTCGATGGAGATGTGCGTGTGTGCAGGCGCACGCTGCCAAGCGCACGGGCGGGCACGGCACGAGTGTGCGTGGCCCAAGCATGGGCGGGCCCAGTGTGGGCGCGCACGTGGGCCGGCCCAGCTCGCGCGCGAGGCACCTAGGCCCAACGCTCGCATGGTCCACTGTGGACCGCAGGGCACTGACGATCCATAGGAGCCACGTGGACCGAAGTCACAGTTCAGACTGCTTTTATGCGATCGGAGGGCCCAGATCGCAGTCGGTCATGATCAAACAGCTAAGGACGATTTCGAGTTTGATCAAGCGTGATCAGAGACTGTTTTGCACGATCGGACGGCTTTGGTACGAGCCGGACATGATCGGACAGCCACGAATGATTCTAGACTTGATTGAGACTCTATTTTCTACTGAAACGATGTTTTTATAATTTTAGAGCCTATATAGCTCTGATTGACGAATCGTTTATTGTGTTAGAGAGCTGGTGATGTCCTAAAGGTGCAAAAAGGCTTCAACAGAGATTTCAGAGAGCTTTTGTGAGGGTTTTGGGATTTTTCTTGATAGACTCTTGTACAAGGGTTGAGTGGTGAGTTCTTCTTGTATTGATTTTATTTTATTCTTTCATAGTGAAGCTTGCACGCCCCGTAGAAATAGGCTTGAGGCCGATCCACGTATTTGTATTGTGTTTCTTGTTTATTTTTTTTTTCTTGCTGCACCTTGTGGTACCGAATTCTGGGTGCAACATAATTATCAGAATCATATTACGGTGAATTTAAAATTTGATGATTAATTAATTATTTTAATTTTAAATTAAAATATAATTTTACAATTTTATCTGAAATATTTTTCCTTGTCCTCCCTCTCGGATGACGTGGCAGTCCATGCGAAAACATTGTGCCCGGTCCTCTGTCCCGCGTCAGAGGCCTGCGCATGGCTGTAAACAAGTAGCCCACTTCCGACAGGATGATGTGGCAGAGGGGAGCGAATGTGGGCCCGGAAGACGTGGACGGAAGGAAGGATGATGGGCTTTTGTCAATTTGGGATCCGGTTACGTCGGGGCCACGCGGACATGGACGCAGCTGACGATGGGGTGGCTTTTCCTAGTGGTCAAAGTCAGCTGCCAGGTCTTTGAGCACATATAACCGCCCCGGAATTTGCACAATAACTACGAGAATTCTCCTACCCGGGCTCTTCATGTGACATGCCTTTACACTTCGCTCAAAATATAAATAGTGAGCAGGATTAAACTTAATTCTATAACTTATAACATATGAAACAAAATAACAGTTTATTATTACAATGCATGCTAAAGAATAGCTATTAGTAGTGTTGCTGCAAATTTTCGAATTGAAATGAATAGATGGGGGATCAGTCTTCTACCAATATGGAGTACGACGCTTGCTCAAGGATGGGATCTCCTCGAAAAAATTTGAAAGAAAAGGTCGCTCTAATTGAAAATTCTTTGGTGAGAGATCTTTCGATGCTTAAATTAGTCAAAGCTCGAAAATAATAGAGGAAAAGAATTAGAGAGAATGTGGTTAGAGAAAAAATTTATCTAAGAGTCTCTTATGTCTCTTTTATATAGAGAGAGATGATCAACGTTATCTTCAAATTCGATAATAGAAGTGGAGAATCAATATCCACGACCGCAAGGATCATAGGTAGTGGGTGATAGGCGTTACCTCCATGATATTAGTTCACGTGTCTATAATTAAAGGAACTATTTGGGATTTTGGGAGACATCTTTGGAGCGATCTTTATTTCTGTAACGGCTTGCTGGTTGAGGACTTCATCTATCATCGTTGGCATAGTTCCACCTTTGGATCGACACATGTCCAATCTGGAGATCGGATGGCAGTCGTTATTATGGAATCATCATATCAGGACAGTTTAGTTTTCTAATTTTCTATTCCAACCTACGAGGGGTCTTTCGCCTTTATTAAAAGTCATTGGTATTGAATCTAAGGTGAGTGATCGATCACAACTCGAAAGAGGGAAGGTCGAGATTGGGTGATAAGTTTCCTCCACAACAAGTAGCATCTGATCAATATCTCAAAATTGATGTAGTAAAGATATATTATACCCTACACTATGTACACCGTATAGCGATGCGCCACATTAATCATGCATCTCGATTTTTGTAGAATCCATTATGCATCTCATCAATAATGCGCATGTAGTAGATTACTGCCCCACTCACCTTATTATGATTTATTCCTATGGTCTAATGTGGTGCAAATGGTGCAGGGTATAAGTTTTATGCTGCAAATCCATAATCTAATGTCTGATTGTTGTTTGTAAAATTTTCTTTGAATGGTGGTGATTATCCAATTCTAATGCTAGTTTTCAAAACTAGGACAGAAATTGAATCGGATATAGATCGGATGCCAGCATATCTATCTCCATATTTGTTTTATCTGATGAATACAATATAAATACGAATATTATTCAGATATAAAAAAATATATCCGTATTTATTTTAAATGGATACGGATACAATTCGGATACTGGACATATAGATATAATTATGGATATAAATTGGATCATTAAACATTATAACTATAGAATCAAAGATATTACTAAATAGATAATAAATCAAGTTACTAATATGTTTATATGGATATATATATTTTTAAAAAATAATAAGTGCTATATAAAATTATATTACTCATATAGGATTACAGATAGATTTGAATATTCGGATACAAATCGGATAGTTGTCTATCTATATCCACATCCATTTCTCTTTGATGGATATAGATATGGATACAGATATTAGTCGGATCTTCAAATTTTTATTTATTTTTGGATTGATTCGGATATAAAATAGATCCAGATGAATATTACCTATACGGCTTTCACCTCTACCAAAACTGATTACCGCAGAATATATAGAATCACTGTGTCGATTAACTCCAGCCCTAATAATCATGATTGTTATAGTTGGCCTTGCTGGGTTTGGTCCCATTCTTGACAACCACGATGCCTTATTTCTGAGATTATTTGAAGAGCATGTCTACCAACATCACCATCCCCAGCAATGCCAGGTTTTACTTGGGGATTACATCATCAGTGCATGGAATCTGCTTAAACCCTCCCTAGCTATTTGATTGCATTGCATGTTATATTTTGCCATTATATATTCTTAATACACTGCCACATCTTTTTATGATATGCCTCGTCCGACAATATAAGGATACCAGAGAATTTGTTGTGATTCGGATGTGCATTTAAGTTGAATTTGAATAAGGATGACCATGTGATGTATATATGTTCGCATCGTGTTAGGTTCAACCGCAAGCGATAGAATGATATGGATATGCGCAAGGATTTGTAAGCTTAACATCAGCTATTCCTCGTAGCGTTCAACAGAGGATCCAGTAGCGGACCAAGATGTTGCCTCAGTGCTTGATAAAGGTACCACACCATCTCCAAATTCCCTTGTCAAAATAGAGATTATAATTAAAGAACTCATAACAATTATAACTAGTTGTCTATTAGAATCAGTCAGCCCAGTGCTGCTTGTGTAACCATAAATACGGTTTGTTTAATTTTCAATGTGAAGACTTAATTGATGTTAGATCATTTGCTCAAACAGTTTTAAATAGTTGAAGTGAATTAAAGTTTCAATCATTTGTCCAATATGTTTTGCTGCGCGTTGGTACTGCATAATCAAGATATGTTATTCCTCCCTGGAACTCATCTTCTTGGCATGCCTCTTTTGCCTCAAATTGCCTTTGAGGGATGTGAAACCAAAGATGTATGGTATTAGAATGTTAATAGCAAGAAAATTTTACCTAGGGTAACATACTGCTTTGGAAAGTCCCCAGAAACCCAAACCCACCTCTGGTTTCTGAGCTCTTCCTTCAAATATTTCTAACTGTGTGATTAGCTAAGCTGAACAGATTGCCATTCGTTTTATAAGCTGAGCCTGGACTATAATCCGAGTTTAGCCTGCTGGACAAAACTAGCTTGTAATTGTCTACTGATTTGATGGATCAGGGTAATCAGCTTTGAAAATGTGAAATTAAGTATGTTCTTAATCTGTAATCTGGATGTATGAACTCTAACCAAGTTATGGTTTTGGTTCCTTCCAGGTTAAGAGGGTTCTTCAAAGAATGTGGCTGAAGCACTGGCAATGTATGATAATAACACTGACAAGGCCCTGGCATATTTCTTCAACAGCTCGTCATGACTAGATTATTTGTATTTAAAATTTTCTGTACCTTTTCAGTCTTTACATCTCGGGGTTCAGCGTCTATCATAGAAGGGGAATTTGTTATAGGCAAGATGTTAGGACTTAGAATATATGAGAGCGCCACGTCCTTCTGCATCGCGGAGTAACGAGTTGAACTCAAGAGATCAAAGCTACTCTAGTGTTGAGTTCCCAGTGATTGGATCATTTTCTAGTGTGAAGTATCCAGCATTTCATCATGGGATGTTGACGGCTGCTTCATGCATTCAGTTTACATGGAGGCATCCGAGCCATGTCTTCTCAGACATGGCATAAATTTGGCTACTGATACTTGTTTGTGCTCTGCAACTTTCCGTGTGATGCATAAGCTTACAGATGTTTTAGAGCTTGTGGATCACCATCAAGCTATGATTTCATGATCGATGGTTTGTGCTTGGCGAGTTGATTTATAACCAAGTGACTCCCATCACCTTTTCAATTTAATACCTATTTAATTGGTTAACTATTTAACTGCTGAAATTTGTATGAACTATGAAGGGTTTGATGAGTTGTCAGTTTGGATTTCAGAATCAGATTTGAAATCTCCTTTCATCATGGGCTGATTTGAATCCAAAAGGTGCTTGTCCCTAAGATAATATCAAGGTCATATTTTTGTGTCAATGATAATGAGAATCACAATGACTAGTCTTGGGCTCTTTTGTTGCCGTCTGCTCATGTTCACTTTCTTATTCAGGTATTTGTCTAGTTTCTTAAGCACTATTATTCAGGTAATTTTAAGCAGCTTTGTGCAAACGAATATGAAACGTTTTTGTCCTCATATATGAGCATCCAACCGACGAGCTTTGTATGTAATCACAAAGGAAGTCCATTGTTGTTATTGCACTAAAATGGTGTCAAATGACGTCTTGAGAATATCCCCAACACCGCCTAACATCCACCATCCATAAACGACTGCAGATTTAACCTTGCAAACAGGATGATCTGGTTCCATCACTAAGAATGCTCTTTGGAATCAGGTTCAGCTTATGACAAAATTCTGACCCATACCCATCCTGACGTCACCCCTATCAGTTGCCAAAATCACCCCGCCTTGGCATCTTTTTTTCGATCACTGTGTCTATTGCTGCCATCAATCAGGAAAAAATAGGGGTCAAAGGCATCTGACAGCAGTGCTGTCAAAAAGGTTTTTGCAAATTCTGAAACAATCCAAGTGACTTAAAGAACACTAATAGTATGAACCACTCAAACAACTAAAATAAATGCTCCCTAAGAGTCAAGTCTTGTAACACGATTTTCTGAAACAAACAGCAAACGACAAATTTTCAAAACTTCCATCTGAACTTGCTTAAAATTGATTTCCTGTAGTCCTTTCATTGTGTGACATAAAATTGATTCCTCAACATAAGAACGCTGTGCTAACAATTAGTGACAAAATCATGATATATATAAACAATGGGAAACCTGTTAGTTCTCTTGATTCCAGAAGAAACTCCATATTGTATCCTGATATCGGGCCACCAGCTCTTCCTAAGATTATAGCAACTACTCTTCTTGAGATCTCAGCAACTATTCGGTCGACACAAGATGTCATCTTTCTAGTAAAGCCAATCTATAGGTGGCAAAGATTCCCATCAGAGACTTGTTGCTAATTGCTTGCAACTAGTGATGAAAACTGGATGCTGCAGACCTGAGGACCCTCCACATGATTTGTAAACTTTTCTCCTATCATAAACACATCATCACACAGCTGCACATATGGCTCCTGAAAAGTGGTGTCACAAACTCCATCAATGGGTGAAAATGCCTAGCTACTGAAGGCAGCAGAAGTGAAAGCTAAAGGATTAGGTGGGAGTTGACAATCACAAAACATGTTTGTTGAAATAGCATGAACATTGGATCCTTTCACAGTCAAGGCATGGTAAGGTCCCGAAGATATGTAAAACCAAGCCCAAGACTGGAACATATCAGTTTATAAGGAAATTTAATCCACAAGAGTGGCACTATCAAATTATTAGTTATTCACAGAGTAAGAGAGTAACCTGAGGACCATGATGAGCAGCAAAATTTCCTTCATTGACGTGCTTGACATCAAGCCCAATCATCCATGAACCAACAGTAACATCATCATAGGCATATGTACGAAGAATAGATCTTTTGCTCAAAATACAAGAAATGGTCATATTAGTAAGAGATTAACTTTTCATCTACAGAAAACGATCTCATCTAATGCTTTCTCAATGACTCATATCGGTGAAACAGAAGCCAGAAAGTGACAAAATCTACTCACCTATTTATGGAAATAAACTGTGCTAGAGCTCTGGATATGACAAAAATTTCACCAGAAGCATGACGAAAATATCTGTTAAATGAAGGGGGAACAACAAGACATGAGCTAAGGGGGCTATCAGAATCCATATATAACATGCACAAAACTGTACTATTGAGTACAACTTCATTGCTCATTTCTGCAAATCTACACTGGAATGGGTAAGGTTGAGATCAGGTTTGCATGATCTAGTGACTTGACCAAGATTTATTTCAATAGGTAGGAAACATTTATTAATAAGGAGGAAGTCATATGATAATAAGGTCTTCAGAAATCAAGAAGAAACATCAAATTGTATTGTTATGGAAAAGGAAGACAAGCAAAAGAGAAGATATCAAGGGAGAGAAATATATATGCATAATAGCTTGAAAAATTGATATAAGCAACTATTCTCAATCAAAATAACTGAGAAAGCAGGAAAAGGGTGTTGTCCAAATCCCTAAACAATGCCATAAAGAGAAAAGGAAATCAGATAAACAGAGAATTCCAATCAATGGAAAGAAAAAAATCCATATATGGCTTTGACATCCACAGCAGTGCCTTCATTACCCATTCTTGGCTTCTAATACACCATGTTCCTTTCATTGCGAATTTACTATCAGATGTCACTTGGGACTAAAATCCACTTCTTTCAACCTTATACATTAACAGTCTTTAGACTACAAAGCAAGTCCACTTTATAGATAGCAGAGTTGCGAGCATTGCCAAAAACAAGTAGGTGCCATAAACGTGACCAAATGAAGCTACATTATATTATAGAAACTTATCTTTTATTTAATCCTTTACAATGCAACAAGTGCATCTTTTTATATGTTGCTGCCATCTCTTCTGGCAAAGTTCACCCCAACAAGAATCACCATCTAGGACTTGTCAGACAAAGTACTGGAACTTAAGTCCTGCTAGGTGTCAGACCTATTGTCAGCAGATATGAGCTCTCCTGATGCTAACACCAAAACGTTGGTACAAGGTTTGATGTTTATAGTAAATGAGTTATCCTTTACCTGGTTTTCTTAAAAATTGCTCAAAAGAATCATCTCCAAAACAAGAAATCATGATATACTTCTTTTCAGTTTTACACTTAGCAGCAGGAATCGTCTACCTAAGATAGCACACCCATTTTGGAAACTTAACAGAATTTCGAACCTTCACCTCATCCTGATTCTGGAATCCAAGATTTTACTTTTGATAGTATGTGAAAATTAACTCTCTTAATTCCCGCTCCCCCTCTTTGAGAAATACAATAGAGATGCTACCATCTGGATTTGAACCTTACCTCTCCCAATGTGGAGAGGGGTGTCAAATGGTTTAGATATGCCTTGTTGGCAATTCAACTAGAATCATGTTCTAAATAATTTGTACCTTTGACAATGAGCTGCAACCTTAGAAGTCCAGGAGACCTTCACCATCAACACACATCAATCACCAAGCTACTTGAAGTGGTTTTCACCATCTAGCATGCACTTTACAAGCATGAATAAGTGTTTTTTAAGAAAGAAAATGCTGCATGATGTGATATATAGCAGATATAGATCTTCATTTGGGTTCGCTTCAAGTCATAAAGACTTGGATGAACCAACTACATATGGCTGATGCCTTGTAGCTCATATAAGAGCTGCAGACCACACGCCAGTGGTTCTAGAACAAATCTTTAGAGAGCAAAAAGTAAAACGTCAACTCCACAAATGAAGATCGATGAAGGCACACTAAAACTTTGCATATCAGGCCCATTCCCAGGCCCTTAAGGACTGCGAGTTTAAACACAGAGCTTAAAAATGACCAGAAAAGTGAAAAAACCTGCCAACCAAGGTTGGGCCTATCTCAGCTACTAGCCAGCCTGATATCATTGATATCATAGTACTGTCAAAAAACATGAGAATGTATCCCTTCTCTTCATAGTATTCAACCAAAGTATCAAACAAATACCAAATTCAAATAACTCTTAAGTGAACTTTCCTATTTTTTTCATGTTCCTGCCAACAGAGGTTGGGCCTAGTTTGACTACAAGCCAACCTGATACATTTATATACTGTTAATATTGTCAAAAAAAAAGCATGTGTGTGGATCTCTTCTTTCCACACTGTTCAACCCAAGTATCAAATAAAATACCAAAATTTAAATAACTCTTGAGTGAACCCCTATTATTGTCATGTTCCAAATATCCACTGGAAATCATCCAAACACTACCTCCATTCGTTTTATTGTTTAACCACTTTGTCCCTTCTAACAAGATCCACACTGAAAAAAAAAAAGAATAATTAACATTCTTCTTCAATTACCTGGCATGCTGTCATTCAAATGCACCAGGTAAGGTTGGTCTATAACAACACCCCCATGCCCCTAAACTAGCATATATCCAAGATACTACAATATTTCATCATCACATCATACTTCCTCAGAAAGGAAAAAAAAATACAGAAATGAAGATAAGACAATCAACATGATAAATGTCAGAAACCTACTAACAGCTACTTGAGGTAGGCATTACAAATGAAGTAATGTAACTCGTTTCTATTTACGCGCTTATGCCTTTCAGCAGTTTCCTTCTAATCCTTTTAGGCAATATGCAATTCAGGCTGTATTTTCTGTAAGTTGAATGCAACCAAACCAGAAATAAATGGTCACAGTGAGCCAAAAGTTTTAAAAAAAATCATGTAGTAATACTTTCAAAAATCCATACACTACCATAAGGTTGTTGACGGTTCAAATTATGATAGAAAACCCCTTGTCAAAGCTTCTGTATTGAAGTAATAAATCAAGCTAGGAGCAAGTACCAAATTAACCAAGATAACTAAATTAACAAAAGTTAAAAGATGATGCTCAACATTGTAAGTTATCCCAAAAATGCTAATGATTCTTTAAAGCATAAACAGAAAGTAAAGTATCACTCACGATTTTCCATCGCCAAATTTCCACCAGTCTGGTTCATACCATTTGTGGTTCCTACATCAGTATTTGAGAAATATAAAAACTGAAATAACTTCCTTTTAGTGGTCATAATGAAGAAAAAGTACACGACTCAAAAATTTAACTACTCACGACTGGGAGAAAACTTCGCCAGATTTCATGCACCCAATGTAAACACGTGGCTTGTCCAAGTGAGTTGCAAGCATTGCTCCCAAAGCATCTAGAAAGAAAAGGCGTTATTCAAATATATTGTAAAATATGGATGTGCATACACCTATACTTGCAGTCCACTTCTGTGTCTGTAGGGCACCATAAATTGATGAAAACAGTACATGATATTAATATGCTAAAAGGCTATTTTAAGCATGTCAAACTGTCATAATCAGCACTAAGTCTCTCAATATTATGATAATTGGGGAACACATGGAAAGTAATTTATAGCACATATATATACACAGGTTTCTATACCACCTTAGAAGTCAACTAAGATAGACTAATTTACTTTATTCATATCCACATAAGTTGTTGGTTTTTCATGATTTTATTGCAACACGGCAATTTTGATCCTGGTGTTGACCCACAAAATTTTGCACCAGGTATCAGGTTCCTCTAATATAAGAAATTAGCTGCACAGCAAGTAAATTTAAGATTCGATCTAATTTTAGTAATTATAGACATCATATATGTTGGCATCAGTTAAATGAACTGAAATATTCTTATAGTGTATTGACATAAACCATAATGCCAGTGTAAGTCATGCAGAACTTGTTGAGATCAGTTCTTACCAATGTTAACATAAACGTCATCCTTAACCTTAGCATAGAACTCAGCATCCCAGGTGTCTGCAGCATAAGCGAAAACAGCTTTGTCTTTTTGGATATTCTTCTGGTGCTTCAATATGATTATCCTGTTGGAATTAAAGTATAAGCAAGTCTGAACTGTCCAAAGAAACAGACATAAGTTATATAATAGCTGATTGTGGAAATTTCCACCAAATAATCTCTTCTTAAAATGAACATATTTCTAGTCTGCAGGCTTCTCTAACTTTCAATAAAACAGCCATAACACAAACTGAAGCTCAACCAACTACATCATATTACACGTCTTCAGATCACAGATTCTATGTGTGTCTAATAAGAATGGATAAAAGCAAAAGGTGGCAAATGATTTGATTTCTTAACAAGTTCCAGGCCTTAAACAGATTATCACAAAGTTATGATACACGGTGTAAGAAATGGGAAACAAGCAAAGAAATAATTAATGATAACAAGATCCAGTAAACAAACCATTTAAG
Source organism: Elaeis oleifera (assembly GCA_000441515.1). NCBI lineage: Eukaryota > Viridiplantae > Streptophyta > Magnoliopsida > Arecales > Arecaceae > Elaeis > Elaeis oleifera. Next base: position 302,558 of record KE505278.1, read on the forward strand.
AAAAAAAAAAGAAAAGAAAGAAAAGCTCCTATTCTACAAGAAAGTGGAAAATGAAAGAATTCCTGCTATAATTACTTGGATAAACAACACATTGCAGTCTCCATGAGCTCCATTTGCAGCATGCGGCCACAAATAGGTCATCAGCCTTTTGCGACACTGATGTGTTTTTAGTGATGTCTATCTGCAAAACACTATCATGTCTCACCATCCATTTATTGAAGCTACCAAATTCTCTTTCACAACCCAATTGATAGTATGCACTACACCAGTAGGTTAATTAGAATGTTTGATGGTTGCATTTTGTAATTTCAACTTTAATAAACAATAAATATTCAGACCTCAGGCTCTCAAAAGTCCATCAAGTAAGTCATTGGTGAACAGTTTGTGGTTCTGTCAAAATCAGTTTCAAGGTTGGCTTGGAAGTGATTGGATTGTGTTTGAGCTTGCATTAGTTATTATAACAGCAAACTTGAGCCTCACTTGATCTGGTTGAACTCAGATTCCATACAACTGAGTCACACTAGAAAACAGCTTAGTTCGATATGCATAATAGATATGTTCTTATTGTTGGTTTTGTTCTCCCATAAAAATGATCACTATAAAATTGTACAGGCTTAAAGGAAAAAGGTTATATTATAGTTTAATAGTCATTTCGCATTGGGTTCTTCTGTTCAATGACACAACATAAGGTGCAGCTCTCCACACAATAAACTGTTATAATTCATTTATAGGACTGTTAGCACAAATACGAGGATGATCACATTTTTATCTCTTCCCCACTAAAGTAGAGAAATGGCATAATATAATTCTCAAAGCATATCTTCATGTTTTTTGTTCTCTCCATCAATCTAGAGGTCTTGGTCAAGACATCCTCATACTGAACACTATTTAATTCCATTGAAAAGGGTAGAAGATGCAAAGGCAAATTTAAAATGGGTAAATTGCAAGCAGCTTGAAGGAACAAACAAACAAATACAAATATGTAAGAAAAGAATAATAATCAAAGAAATTGTGAAGGAAGTTTCAAAACAACAAACAAACATACAAGAATCATGATGTCCTTGGTATGCCTATTTTCATCATCAATTGCCCTGTCAAAACTGTCTCCTCTATTTTCACTGCAAGTCAGCAAAAATCCATCAGAAAAGATTCCCATGGAATCTTTCTAATGTGTTGTATCCAGACATAAAATAATACCTTCTTCCTATCACAAATCGTACAAGGACACCTTTCTCTTCTTCCAACTTTTTCAACGCTGGACCTGTACGAAGTCAAAGATCATGCAAGGCACATGATTTGGCTAAATAGCTAAATTTTAGCAATCATACATCAGTTTAGCATTCAAAAAGCTCTTAATGCTTCTCAAAATCTGTGGGTCATATCAAATCATATGTTTCAATATATAGTACTGAAATTAATATATATTTACATACCAAAAAAAATCAATAGCAATGCAATGTGTGGAATTGATTATTCTCTTTCCCACAACCGCTAACTGGATTGACCCAAAAATGTCAGCAAAACCTCGAGAGGTGACATCAAATTGGCAGGAAGCAGTAAATTACTGCTCGATCTGTTTACAGGACTTTCTCTCAACAGGATAAGGCTGGAGGTGGTGGCAGTTGTAACATGAAAGTTATTATATCCACAACAGAACACCACGACATGAATGCAGCAACAACTAGAAATATATGGATCAGAGAAAATTTTGAATTAACAGAAGTATGAACACAAACCTTTTTAATAGAAGGGAACATGGAATCAAATACGGTATGTGATCCAAAATGCATTTTAGTTTGACATAGACCTCCCACATTCTCATAGTTCAACTCATGAAAATGATTACCAAACAATACCATATGGCACAAAGGTGATTTGTCCCACTACTAATATAAATGGACTTGCAGCAAAACAATAATAGATTTTAAGAAAAACATATAGAAGCATATATTAATTAAAATTTAACATCGAAGCAACCAATAGCTTTTCCAGATTACACAACTAACCCAACTCTTGGATCTAGCAAAGTCTTTTTATAATTATTATTTTAAATATAGGTATCAGAAAGAGTTCTATTTCTTTCATAAGGAATCTCAAAATAAGAGGAACAAGCACTGTACCAGTTGGAAGCCACGACCTGCGGATCACATCCCTATTGTTCTTGCGCTCAAATTCTGTGATGATTCCTATAACAACCATCAGCTTTTTCCTAGTATTAGTCTCATTTGTCTTGGAAGAATAACTCCCAACAAAGCCTTCATGCCTCGCTGCAGCCAGCTCCATCTCAAGTGCTGCTAATCTCTTATGCTGGTACCTGAAATTAGAATATCTACAGTCAAGACCTATGTAAAAATTTCAAAAGATTCGGCTCTGATCCCATTCAACCAGAAAATTCATATATAAAGGCGAATTACCTGCATTTTGCTACCTTCAGTGTATCATCAACTGATATAGCGGACTGCCCCTGAAACAGAACCAAGAAGCTCACATCTCTTCAGAGTTATTACCCACCACGCAAGAAAATCAACAGCGCAAGCTCGGAAGTTGACTTCAATGAACGACACGCTTTTTTTAGGGGACAAGATGTAAAAATTTACAATTTAAACAATTGTCATGAAAAAAGAGCACCAGGAACTGGCTAACATACCCAAGATTAGAAATTTACTTCAATCACACATCCAGATCATACCATTGTACAAGAATCCATGTAAAAATTCAAAATATTTAATCCCAATTTGAGTCAAGCAGAGCATCAAGAATCTAATATACTCAGAGAAACCCTAATCGGATCGAAAGCAAAATGAGAAACGAACACAAATTCTTAAGAAAATCAAAGGGTATACCTGTCCGGTCCTCCGATCGAGCTCTTTGATGAGATAAACCCTACTTTCCGCATCCTGCCATAGACTAATACCAAAAAGAAAATAAAGATTGCACTTAAATACGAATACCTGCCAGTAGTTCATGAAACACGGGCACGGAATTCGAATTTAGCAATCGAGAACAGGAAAAAAAAAATCCATTCAACCGTAAAGGAAGAAGAACGGAGGGAGGGAGGCGTCTCACCGTCCGGCGACGTAGAAGGAGGCCATGGTAGCAAACATTGCGAGCATCACCGAGGAGATCCGAGAGCGGAGCACCAACCCCGGCAGGCGGTGGCTCGATCCTCGATTCTGCATCTTTTCTCCCTCCCTCCCTCGATCGAAGCGGAGACCCAATAATCCTCACCACATCCTCCCCGATCCGGAGATTAGATCTAATGGAGAGATACAGATAGAGAGAGAGAGAGGTTAGCCGACGGAAAGGAACAACGTCTCAACCGATGTGAGCGTCGAACACAAGGAACGCAAGAATAGAGGGGTAAGAAGGTTTATTTTTATTAGGAAAGAGAAATGGACTCTTTTGAAGATATAAGAAAATGAGGAAACCCGTTTGAAAGCGGTGACCTGGCAACGAGGAACGTGACCTCTTCCCTGGGTTCTCTCAACAAGAGGAAGGGTTAGGGTGATACATTAAGCCCCATGTGACATGCCAGAAGAGATCGCATGTTATATAACCGCATGTGTTTTGTACGGTAAAAAAATTGTGTTTTCTACCACATGGGAGATCAGGAGTCAAGTTTAGCTTTGGCATAGCCATTCAAAAAAGGTTGAGGCTTTAGAGGGATGTGCTTCGTCTTTCCTACCTTGAAATGAAATAAAAGAGGGATAAAAGGTTATTCATCTCACTTTGCAGCAATAATTTGCAACCACTCTACTCTAGTAAGGGTAGGAGTTTGGGAAACATACTGGCACCACTTGCCAGAAGAATTCATATTGTACCCTTTATATGAAAGAATAATTGATCTTTTCTCACGATATGAAATATTAAATTGTATCTGGCTGCATAGATCTTAATGCAGCTATTGCACAATCCAATAGCATATCTGTGCGAAGATGGATACTTTCTTTTGGGCCAAAGATACGACCATAATCTTTCAGCATGTAATCTTGCACTCTCATACGTTACCGTTTGTCTTGAGGTTATGGGGCGTTTTCGGGTGTTGAATGGCTGACGGTAGGTATGTGTTTTGAGTAGTAGATGGCATTCATTAGCCATTAGGAACTCTGCGTTGCTTCTAACCAGCTGAGCCAGTCCAGGCCAATGCATCATGCATTTTATGCCAATAGGGGTTTGTGAAGTGTTTAAAGCCATTTATAATGATATCTTTGTCTTCTACCGAAAAATAAATGAATAAATAATGATATCTTTGGCCCAAAATGGAAGTACTCAAAAGCTAATGGCACAGAGTCCCATCAGTGCTAAGGTGATTATCCGGCAGTCAACTTAAAGCTCCTTACGTTCCTTGCATACCTGTTTGTTGGGTGGATGTCTGGTCTGGACACCACCTTCTAAGATCTTTCCAGTACCACGCGATGCAGC
>KE505278.1:309459-319707 GCA_000441515.1 Elaeis oleifera
CCGCCTCGGTCTCGTGCCAACTTCAGAAGCTCGTATCTTCTCCATCTGAGCTCCGTTTCAGGTGATCTTGGTCTCGTTGGACTTCGTTTTCGCCGCGAACCTCGCTGTGGGCTCAATGTGGGCCGAATCTCGTGAGCTGAATCTCGAGGCGTCAAATCCTAACAATGTTGAAACTTTGATGTTATTTTAAATTATTTGATTTTTTTTTTTTGAGGTAAAACTATTTGAAAGTGATATCCTTGCAATGCGGAAGAAAGGTTAAAATCCTTACAAGTGCCAACACAAATTGAACAACAATAGCTCCAATATATAATGCACAATAATATGATCATAAGTTCATTAGTGAGGTCCACCAACCCCCCTCTCTCTCTCTCTATATATATATAATATCATAAGATGAGCAACCTGGATATTTGGATGGACGTTATATGTACCCTTTTCATGCAAATAGAAGGAATTCCAGGTCCAAATAAATGCGTAAGTATTCATAATTTATAAATCACAAGACATGCCCAGAAAGGAAGGTTATTTGTAAGATACGAAATTTCTTCAAGTTTGATTAAATATAACCATCACATGGATCCACGCTCTTAGTTTTTCAAGCCCAAATATTCATTAAATAATGGTCATTATATAGCAAATAAACTTAACCATTTTTACACGGAGGACGGGCAGCAGCAAAGCCTTGCGATTTGCAAACACCACAGCTGCCTGGGTATGGGGCACCGTCCACGGCGATCGCATCACGTGCACATCACCAAAGCCTGCAATTCTCGTCGAGCTTCAGCTAACGGTGATGCGGCGTCTCTCGAGATAGCTTCACCGCGGCGATAGAATTATCGCCACATGGAACTCAATTTTCTGGTAAAACAATCCCACCTTATTTTTCTTGAATGTTTTGTTTTAATAGGTCTATGTTCTACATAAGCTTTAATCTGGATCATGGTGATGCTGCTGCTGCTACAAGTACACAAGCTAATGACAAACTTGTTCTCGTGATCGTTTCGTAGTTTTAGATATTCATTTAGGGTATAATGTATGATAGAGCATTATAACTTTTTTTGTAACTTTTAATTTTTTAATAATAAAAATGTGATTTTCTATTTAAGGGAGGCCAAGTAATAGCAGTTTATTCATCACCCCAGCACCACCGAGGGCCAGAGGATCAGTTGCCACTTTCAGACCCCATGTCCAGAGACCGTCAGGATATGCTCCCTCTCGGTCATTCGCGTCACATTTAATCGAAGTCCGATCTTCACCGTGATTCGAACATGGATCACTTGGTTGGAAATAATGGCCTGTTCCATTGGTTGCCACATTTTACTTGATTGGAAATAAATGGTCTGGGTTGCCACCTCGGTGGCAGTAACAGCAGTTATTTGGTAGATCATTTTAGATCATTTCTAGCAAACTCTCTCTTAATGTTTTTAAAAGTGAATTACTGATTTTCAGTTCTCATAAAAGTAAGCTCTAGATTCTTGTTAGAGATCGACAACTTTGTGAAGCGCTATAATTTGGCGCATTTTGCAGCAAAATCAAATATAAAACATAGAATGCATTCTGTTTTCTTTTAAATGGTTGCTTGAAGTATGTAAGATTTCAATGTATGGATCTCTTAAATCAGAATTCTTATTGCAGTTTTCTTAAATTTTCAACATAAAATTTGGGTTACCAATAGCAAAATTGAGGGGGTTGATTAGTAGCAGCATGTGAGAGATCGCACCCAATGGACGCACTCATACAAAAGCATGAATCCATTTTGTGTTTTTCTCCTTGAAAAAATGTAATTAGAGTGAAATCTCTCTCTTCTTGAAAAGCATTCCAAGAAGGGATTATCATGTTACTCCTTTCTTGAGTTGCCATCATAATTGTTGTTGACTGGATGTATTTTTTTGCATTTTTTTAAGATCCTTGACAAGTGTCAGCTACGAGAAGCTGCTCAAGAGAAAGAACAAGGAAGGAATCATTAAGTAAGAATCTCTAATGTATATTATTATATCCAGTATTAAAAGCTACATGCATTATCTTCATTATTATCAAATTATTCTAATAGCTGTGTGATGCAGTTGTCGAGGATTGGATCAAATTGTAGCATGGGGCAGAATGCCACAGATGTGATCCTTCAAAAGACCACAAGAACAGAATTTGCAAACAGTACAGTCATTACTGCTGCTTATTGGATCCCAATCATGATGGACCCCTCTGTGGTTCTTGCCATTAGTGATGGTGAGCTGCCAACGTCCAAGCCTAGCAGGCTAAATCATCGTATCCAAAACTATAAATCACTTCTTGTGCTCCGAAACATTTGAAGTCCATTCATTTACACCAAGAACATAATAGCACATAAAAAGCTTAATTGCCAGATATGATTAGAATTGGGTCGTTTTCTTCGTTACAACTTGTCAGTAAAAAAAAAGCTTTCGAACATCACAGGAAGGCATGCTCCATTGACTCATCCTCCAGCTCACAGACTGGACAAGAAATCACCAGCTCCATATCTTTGTCGCTGTGTAAAGTGTGCGTCGCAAGTCGGTCTCAGGCAACCTTTTAGAGAAATAGCCTCATCTTGGGATAAACAGTCACTCTCCAAATCCAAACTGCTTCAATCTTGGTACTCATCGCAGGCCTGCATATCTCAGATAAATCTCTCGTGGGAACTCTTGAACAGCAAAAATAATCCCGCACCTTCAAGACATGGCTACGATGGATAAAAATCGGGATGGTAAGAATCCGATCCACGAGTAGACCACTGAAACATGGATGATGTCCTAGACTCTCCAACCCCTACCGTTGGTAATGAGCATGTTACAGACTCGAAACTGATCATCCATCTCCGTATTGACATAGGTCGGCTACCGAACAGGAGGCAAGCTGAAAATTCATGTGTTCTGGCTCACATCATCGACCTCCCATCCCTAATCAGCCATCTGATGTAGGTCAAAGCTGTTAGGGCGTGGACACAAATCTCCTTCCAAATGAAAGAGTATCCCTAAACAGTCTGGACCTTAGACCCTTGACTCCACATCCTATGTCGAGCCCTCATCACCATGCTCCATAAATAATCCGACCGAATGATGAACCTAGCAATGTGTCTGGTGATCAAAGCCTTCCTTATGATGAAAAGAGATTGAATCTCAGGGCTCTCATCCTCCACAGGCTGGTAGACTACCTCCTAGGGTAGCAAGTAGAGTTGTGTGGCGGCGTACGATCAACCATGGGAGGCTGATTTGGAGAAGGATGGGTGGTCACCCATGGGAGGCAAATAGTGGTCCTTGATTGGACCACTTCCTGGATGCCATCCGTTAGAGTACTGTTGAGAGGTTGACTTGTGCCGAGGGAAAAGATGACGTATGTCGCCTATCAGATATGGTCCTCTAGGAACAGCTTGATCTTCGAAACTGAGGTGATATCTGCTCATCGAGTGTTGGAGAGAGCCTTTTGCTTGGCCGCTGAGTACAGGCACTTCAACGCTACTAGCCTACTCCTTAATGCCTCCAATTTTGGGCCTCCATGCTGCTTCTACAGCAATCTGAAGGATTATTTCATTTTCTGGAGACTCCCTCCTTTGGAGTGTGTCAAGATAAATTTCGACGGTAGCATCAGAGATAGCAGAGGTGATGCTAGCTTTGTTATTCGAGGACTGGATGCTAGATTGCTGGTGACGGGGGATCATATCTCTTTGAGCTTTCTGTCTCAGGAGCTGAGCTTCGCGCCATTTGGGCTAGCATTATCTATGCCTGATAAGAGCTGCGGGTAGAGAGGATTATTATTGAGGGAGACTCCACCACCGTGATAGGCTTGATTTGGAGCAACACGATATAGGTGGAAGCCACCCGCTTCTTCAGGACATTCGGACTTGCCTTCATGACTTCACTGTAAGTTTTGCTTAGCATGTCTTTCGGGAGGCGAACAGCACCGCTGACTGGATCGCCTCCTATGTAGTTGAGCATATTGATGATTGGACCAGTGTCAGAACTAAACTTACCCTCAAGTCTTATAAGATATTTTATTTTTGATCTTTTGGAATATATTCATACTAGATCGATATGAGCATCCGTTTGTATTAGAAAAAAAAAAGCTAAAATTAGTGGCTCTTAAGTGTTAGGTTTTAAGTTAATCAGATGAGGAACCGACACTTAATCTATTATTCAGTTACACTTAGGATGAAATGCCTGTAGTGTTACCTGATTTCTTCAAGTCTCCATGCTTAATTTATTAATCAAGAATTTTCACATTTTGTCAAGCCTACTTGGGGTTCATATTTGTTATCAATATAAGTATATTAAGGATTTCTTTTTTGTGCTATATCGAGTTTTCATAAGCTGACTCCGTAGATACTCTGTTGTCACTAGAAACCCCTTTATGCATGGATGAACATTTATTGCCATCAGAAGTTGTCCACCATTGACTTTTCTGAAAAATGTCCAATCCTATTTCCAATCTTTTAAAGACTTCAATTTTTTCTGCTGCTGCTGGTGAATAACGTATCTCCACCACAAAAATTGAGCGACTTCGGTATCAAAATTCTAAGACAGTTTGCTTCTCTTGATTTTTCATCAAACCAGGGTCTTAATTGATACATTGGCACATTGCTGTGATCAATTAGGTAAAATTTGTCATCTCATGAGAAGCTGTTCCCTCTGTCAGGGAAATTGGTAGAGTATGATCGCCCACAGAAACTAATGAAAGCGAGGGATCTCTGTTTGGGGACACTGTCAATGAGTATTTGTCCCATCAAATGCAGAAATGCACTCCACAAATTCACAGTGAAGTTGTTAAAATTCCAGTTCTCAGTTGGGACGAAATCCACCCCAGATTCCATGAGAAAAATGGAGGTGCCCTGCTCTGCTTGTACAAATACAATAAAGCTGGATCTTTTTGATTATTTGAAATCAAACCACTCTCTCCATCCAGATCAGATGATTTAAGCGACTGCCTGCACCTCAGACATGAAGTGGGAAAGGAATACTGACACGCTCTTTCTCGTGTATTTATAATGCTTGTTCAGGATTTTGTAGTAACCTATGCTGTGTAATATTTCATACCACCCGGATATTTTCTTGAAAATTGCTGGCTGAGCGTACATGGATATGAGACTTGATTTCAAAGTTTTGGAATTGTTTTATTCTTTGCACTTACAAGATGATGATGAAGAAGGAGAAGAAGAGGAAGAAGCAGGAGGAGGACAAGAAGAAGATGATGTCAAGGAAAAAGCCGGAGGAGGAGAAGAAAAGAAGAAGCGGAAGAAGAGGAAGAAGAAGAAGAAGAGGAAGTAGGAGGAGAAGAAGAAGAAGAAGGAGAAGAAGCAGACAGATCTGGTTCTTTCAGATTGCCAGCAGGTGGCGCTTCTTGTGAATTGACTGGGATAAAGATCAGCTCTCCAACGCCTAGACTTTCCATTAAACAAGAAATGTGCTCCATGAGCCTTTCCTTTCAAACTAAGTTGTTTGTCTTATTCTTTTATCCAAGTGGTGATATTAAGGATCTGCCCCAGGATCTGCTCCATCTTCAGATGCAGTTCATGTACTATGCATGCCAAATGTGATGTTTCTGAGCACAGTAGCAAAGTCTTGAGTGCAGTAACTAAAAGACAAGGCATCAACTCCTGTAAATCTAGAAGTCCAGTCATCCAACAGTATGGTTTCAGGTAGAACCAAAACTTATGCTGTTTGCAAGCTGCCAGGCATCCACAACCCTTCATTTTATCCAGGGTTTCGAGGATTCTGTGACGGACCTCTGACCAGCTAAAAAGCCTATTTGAATATTTCCAAACTAAATATTCAGGTGGAAATATGTCCACAGTGAAGTGCTATCAAGATGCAATTATCTGATTCAACATGATTAGACGGGGACCAAAACCTGACCCAGCAAATGTGCATCAGACATTATTTGGGAAATGTACAAAATTGAATGTTGTAACGAGGATGTCATTTTTCAGAAGAAAGAAATAAAAGAGGATTTGGATGGAATGCTTGGTGCATATTGTGAAACTATTTCAAAACTAACTACCATTCAAAATTCAAATATATAGAAGTTTTCTGTGAGGACATATACATAGAACGAATACATAGAAGTTTTCTGAGAGGACATATACATAGAAGTTTACAGATCAATTGTTTGAGATATGAGAAACATGAGGTGCTAAGTATCAGAGGAACATACACTCAAAACAGTCCAAAATCTTGATGACTTCAAGTCCCGTCTTGACTCACAAGGAATACATCAATGACCCTGCAGAAATATTTCTGTGAAGATACTGATCTTAACAATTATAAAGCATTCATTTGTACATACATACATACACAGCATAGTGATACTTTATAAGAAAGCAGTTAAACAAAAAAGGGAAAGAATCACTAGTTCAGAGGTAAAGTCCTTTCTTATATGATCCCCTAAAGGAGATCAAATGACATCTATAGATTCAAAAAGATTATTCTAGTGCCTACCATCTTGTTTCATGGTCCACCAAGTATTGCATTTTCGATGTCCTCTCTATTCAATGCATAGCTAAATCTCCTCTCCACATCCTTCTCAAGATCTCCAGGTCCACTCTTCAGGTACCTGTGATGTCTACTCGATGCATCAGACAATGATTCCATCACAGATTCAACAGTTAGGTTAACTAGAAGTCCATGTATGCTGGATGGATTAAGTTGCAATTGAAAAATCTAACAAAAAGCTAGAAACGATTTAATTCATGAGAAAAGTAGATCTGGCCAGATTAAAACATGCTCTGACTGACATTACAAACCAACTTCAATAAAAAATTTCAGAATGCATACTATCTCTTCTTTAACACTATATAATTATTGAAATCCTGCAGCAACCAAAGGCGTCTCCTAATCAAAATAATATTCCAATACATTACTTTATTTGTCAGCAGTATAGATCAAATACAAAAATCCAGTTTTCTATGGAGCATGGCGTTCGATGCTCTCAAAGTGACACCTAAGTGCATCATCCATTGACTCAACTTGAGATTCAACCTTAATTGAATGTGTTGCCAACAAATGGCTTTGTCCGACATTAACCAACAAAATGAGGTGTGCTGACTTCAATTAAGATGTGGAACCTGCAGGTTTTTCTGTTTCCAAGAGAAGAGTGGAAACTATTGTAATCAATAGCTAATACCACAAACCAAAAGCAACAGTATACAGTCAAATTCATATGACATTTCTGTCAAGCATATTTTCAGATGGTTCTCAATAGGTTTGACTTGATGAACATGATGTTCAAACATTTAAAATTAGTATAGATGCATTCAACAGAATTTACAAATATCTTAGAGCAAGGTAATGTTCCCGTCATTTTGACTGTGAAGGACATGAGACTCCACAGTGAGTTCTTGAAGAGTCTTGGTTCAATCACCAGATACATTCTAGTTCACGGCCACAAAGAACAAGTCTGCCTATATTTATCTATTAACAGAACAGTTGAGAAACAGAGTGAATTAAGACTAACACATAAAAGATGGAATCTCCAGTGCCCTTGAGTTGCTAGTGTACTGGCTGCAACAATCACCTCCTCTTCAGTACAGAATGCAGGCGTACAGAGTTCTCAAGCTGGATAATTCGTTTAAGTAGGAGATATCTAAATAAACCTAGAAATCAGCAGAAGTTAATAAAGGCATCATTTATTGTACTGCAATGCCTAAGCTTCATAAAACAACCATTTCTAAATTGCCCATCCTGGTTACATTACACACTGTCATCATTTTCTGAAACTAATGCTATGTGCCCAACACCTAAACTTAGCAAAAATAGAACCCTAATTAAATTGTCTCACAAAATTCCCTGAGGTGCTGACTGTTGTCAGCACATGAGGTTCACAAGGTAATTCCTGAGCACATTTCAGTGACCTCCCTGAATTTGCTGGATATGTCTTCACATCACTCTCTGTCTTTCTTCCATGAAACAGACTGAAGGCAGTGACCACAAAATGTACAGGTTACCTCATGTACATCCATGTCAATGGTGTTCGTGTATCTATATATTGTTCCACTAAACCAGAAGAGATGGAGAATACATATGTTAAATGATGGAAACATATAACAATCACAAACAACAACTTTTAAATTATAAAAATCACATCATTCACATGAAATTGTATCCATGCTGGAACTGAATCAAAAGTAGACATCTTTTTAAGCAAATCAACAAAACTTTCCATCTCAAACTACTAAAATTGATCAGAACCCGATAAATACTGCTACAATTTAAACCACCAAATAACAAATGACACTATTATGTGACTAACATATAAAACCTCATCTTCTAGAAGTTGTACATTACAACTCTCATTCACATGCAAATGTATCTATTCTCCAACCAAATCAAAGTAATCATTTTTTAAGCAAATCAACACGAGATTTTCATCTTTAACAATCTCATCACTAGATTAAATTCCAAGGAAAGGAATCCTTTTACCTAATGTAGAGATCGGTGACATCGAGGGAGAGTTGGGCGTGCCAATTGGGCTTCTCCACGAACCACACCGCCTGGTCCGCCCGGCTCTCGTGGAATCCCAACTTCTTCAGCCACGCCTCTATACAGGGGAGGCTGTGGGAGTAGAGCGGCTTCTTTTGTCCGGGAGCTTCTTGAGCCAATCCTCCTCGGCGGCGGAGAGCTCCGCAGACGAGGCGTTCGAGGAGACTAGGGTTCCTCTCCTCCTCCTAAGGGAGAGAGCTAGGGTCTGGGGACGAGAAGGGAATTCCGAGAAAAGGGAGGCAGAAGGCGAGAAGCCAACCGGATTCGCTGGGAGGGAGGGACGCAAGGAGGTAACAAGGCAAGCGCTTGCGACGGAATTCGGTGTCGAAATTGCCGGCATTTGTTCTTAAAATTCTTTCTTCCTTCCTTGATACTTTTTTCACCGGAGAGCCAGAGCTGAACGAACAGCGGCCGGCAGGACGAGGGGATGGAATCGGGAAGATTTGCTGTTCGGTTTCTTCTAGCAAAAATGGAATACTTTACACCTGCTGAAATAGTTACGCCGTGTGTTATTCGGGCCTATTCCTATACTAAGTCGGCTACAATTTCTCAAGTTACATAAAACAACTATGTTTTTAAACATTGTTATTTCCTAACAATCATTATTATAATTTTCTTAGATATTTAAATAATATAAAATTTTATTAAAAAAAGATTTTTATATTGTTCAACTTTGAGAAAGACTCCGAGAAAAAACTACAAAATAAAGTCCGGATTTTATTATTCTATGAACAATGAGAATGTTTTGCGTCTTCCAAAATTAAGATTTATATTAACTTGGTAGTTATACCAAAGTTTAACTTTCTCAATACTAAAAACATGATATCTTCCATTATATACAAATGATTATTTCTTCACTTTTCAATTTATAAAATAATTTTGGGATTGCTAAGTTGAAGGAGTTGTCCAAGGAGAACTCTTATTAGTTTAGGATTTTATATATGATAGAATTTTCATGCCCTCCAAAGTCCAAATTTGTTGTGACTTATTTATTAAAAATAATTATTAAATTAAAATAATATATCAAATAAATATCTAACGATTTTATTAGAAATGTATGTTTTATGCTCAAATTAGTTTAAAATTTATTCTATATCTAAAATCTTAAGTTTCCGACATATGCATAAATATATGCATTTATAACTAGTACCTATTGAAACAATAAAGTCATAAATTATTCCTAACATTACTTAGCTATATTTTTTTAAATATTTCATATTGATGTCATTTTTGTTCATAAAAGAAAAGAGATTAGCATAAATTATTGGTTTAAACTAAGACTAGCTTACCGTAGTTTCTTATTAGAATAGTTTTGTGAGATATCTCTAAGATACTCTTATTTTCTTTTCTGTAATAGTTGTGCCTAGCACAATAACTTTGTTGATTATATGGTTTGATAAGTATTATTATAAGCCTCATATTTATCAAGATTAAAGATAAGACAAGCTTGATCTTTTGTATTTTCAGGAAAATGAGAGAGATTTTTAAGACCCTTATCTGATTTAATAAAGCAACAAAAATCATAATGGTGTAGGTGGGACTTGAACTTAAAATCATGTAAAATCACTAATCTAATGAATGGATGGATACCTGCGACTCGAGCTTTAGCCCGAAAACTGTAAAGAAGTATGCATCTATATCTACATACATACATATGTATGTATGTATGTATGTGTGTGTATATACATATACATATATATACATATACATATACATATACATATACATACATACATATTATATATATATATATATATAATAT
>KE505278.1:340175-358632 GCA_000441515.1 Elaeis oleifera
TTATTATTATTATTATTTAAACTTTCAATCAAGAAGAAAAAGATATAATTATTTTTTTTCTCCTTACTGATACTTCTTCCCTTTTCTCTCCCGCTAACTCCAAGGTGGAGGCCGATCTCACCCTCTCCCTCCTCCAGACTCGACGCCTTATCGCCCTCTCGCCGTCGGCCTGGAACCAGTGAGACCGACTCCTCATCTGTTACATCACCCACTCCGCCAGTTAACGGCTTAGTCGAACCTCTACTGTTTCAAGATAAGAACCCAACGTATCCCCACTTCTTAGGCAATTGAACCCTAAACCCTCGATTAAACCCGCACCTACAGAGACGATATCGTCGGTGGATCTGGCGGCGATTAGCTTCCATCTTCGCGACTTCCGGTACGTTCATTCTTCGATCCTCTCTTGGTACAGTCCGTTCTATTAGATCCTTGAATTATGTGAAATTTGTTCCAAAAAAAATGAATGAGAATGTTGGGACTTGTGAAGAGCTTGTGGACTAAGAGGAAAACATCCATGCACTAGAGTTATGGGAGATCAAATATTCAAATTGTTCTCGTTGAATGAGGAATTTTCTGATTTGATACTTCGATTCGATCCGTGATTTGCCTGTAGTTTCTCCTGTTCTAGATATAGTGCTTAACAAGAGGAATACCGCGGGATTGTGGAAGAAACAAATGTCTGTCGCATTGCTAAGATATTAGGTCCCGTTTTGGTTCGCTTTTGTTTCTGTACTTGTTTCAAAACCCCTTTTTTTTAAATTTTTTAAATTGTTTGTAAGAGATAGCAAAAGATTTGTTGATTTCAAAAAAGAGTGAAATAAGGGAAAAATAGTGTTTTTTTTGGCAGATGCTATCTTCAACTTCAATGTCCATTCGATATTTCACGAACCTGTAGAGTAACAGAAACACAAGAACAATAACGGTGTCTAACTTTGGTAACCGCACAATCAGCCTGTTATGAGATTTTGTTCAGAACAACTGCAACTTGGAATTCCTTCATGACATGTAGAACAGCCATTTGCATCCATAAAATCTAATCATGAGAATAACATTATCAGGTGATGTAATTTTAGATACATTCTGTTGGAAATTGTTCTGGTTACTGTGGAAACTTCGATCAAGTACTCCTTTTGGCATGCGATAGTAATATTCTTTAAGCAACTTACAAGATCTACCTTCATTGTGGCAACACCCTTTCTGGAGGAATCTTCTGTTCGTTAGATACCATTAAGTTCTAGTTAGTGGGTTGTGATAGGAAGACATGGAGTATTAATTGGTGAGTTGGGCATATGCTAGTTCAATAGGGTAATTACAGCTCCCAAAGACAATGACTGCCTGTTTGAAGAAGTTTTCTGATTAAGGATGCAATTTGTGGTTCATTTTTTGACATAGATGATGAGCATGAGAAGATTTTCTTGCAGTTTTCTGATTGAGTAAAGTCTGTTTCTGGTATTTCTTTCTTTTTACTTCATTTATAACTCAATGTTTGATTGTTTAATTAGATAGTCATGGATCACTTCTTTCAGTTCATTGTTCAATAGGGGAATCTTGGTTTGAATGGAGATGATTGCTGTGACATTAGTTGTACTTATTCTACTTGGAGCTCTTTTTATCATCCCAAGATCGAAAATAAAGGTAGTATTGCCCACGTCCTTAATCTTTTGAGCAACATATGCTATAATCATGTCATTTATCTGCCTTATTTGATCCATGTAGGTGAAACTAAAGGAACTCCTCCAAATGTGATGTCGAAGGTGCATTATTTGAACATGCAATTACTAGTTTGCTGGATATTTATGTTTCATTATTTCCTGTGCTTGAGATACAGTTCTCTAGAAATGTTGAACAACTTCAGTAATTTGAAGGATGTCTAGTTTGTGTTTTCAAAAACAATTAAGACTTACATTGTGATATATATTACTAAATTTTAACTAGTTCTCTAATGGCATCTATACAATTAGAAAATTTCTTTAATTCCTCTCCATCCGAACTTTATCTGCATCCATTTTAACCAAGTCATTTTTTTAACCTGTGAAAGCAGGGCTGTCTATCATTTTAATATGTTTTTCCTTAATTTTATGGATTTGTAAAGTATTATCTTCATGTATCTTCTATAACTTGTATAGACAGCTGGAGAAAAGGAAAATTGAATCCTTATAACAACATTTTGAAAGCATAATATCAGTGATTAAGGAAATTCAAGAGATATGCTAGTAAAACCTTTAGCAATGAAAGAATAGAATAGAGGGAATGGAAGCAGGAAGTAACTGTTAGGAATCATGTCCTAAAGTCAATTGGCTTATTGTAAACAATTGAGCTTTGTATATGAATTATTAATCAATGAATAAAAGTTATTTTGGCATGTTCATCATATTGACATCTTCTTTATTGAACTCTTAGTTTTATGATGAAGTCTTTAGAACTATAATACAATCAATAAAGGAGTATTTATCGAATAATTCTTAAATGTGTTCGCGACCAAATGATACGTCATTAATAGGATGATGATGTTTGTCGAGTATAGGTCGTTGTGTGCCATATAGGTTGGTTGTCTTCGTAATTAAGGAGTGTGGAGACACTAGTATGGTATACAGGTGAGATGTAGGAGTACATCGTCACGAATGGTGACTCACCTGCTGAGCGTTCTGTTATCAAGAGCAGCTCGTGAAGGGTATGGATATAAGTGTCTCTCAGATCTGAAATCACCATGGTGACTTGCAAGCAACTCACTATGCTTTGGTGTCGGACTATCTGCATTTCTAATGCAGTAACGGAAGGCTACTAGGTACAGTCAAGTACTTGTAAAGTCTGTGTGTGAGTCAAGATGGGATTGAACCCTCCGGATTACAGGAGTTAATGCATTACTGTATTTCAATTTAGTAAAATTTTGATCAAGATAATCCATGTGATGGATTAGAAATGTTGAAATATAATATGGATGACACATTCAGGGTTGACAGCAGATCTTAGGTCATCTTGAGCATTCAGAATCAAAAGGATGAATTATGCGGTAACCATATTCCAAGATTCTTGTATGTTACTTTGCAAATATTCGATCTATTCGAACGTCGTCATTGCTAAATGGTAACTTCGATTAGTATAGGAAACAGTTCCTATACTACCGGCTTAGTGTTCAAACCTATGGGGTCACGTACAAAGTCAAGCAACGTAAGAAAGAATTGACCTAACATCCATGTGTTCAATTTGGAAGTATATGACTTAATTGAACAAATAAATTAGCTTAATTGAGAATTAAGTTAGTGGTCATAAGAGATTAAACGATTGAATATGTTTAGCTAGCACTAGACATGAGGTGCAGGTTTAATTTTGGGATGAATATGATCTGATCTATGATCCAAAGAATTTATGAGAGATTGAATTCAAGTGCTAATTATTTCAGATTAGATCTGATTTAATTGAGCTTAATTTAATTAAGGCTAATTGGGTTAAAAATTCAAGTTATACTTGGACCTGAATTCTAATCAGATTGGGATTGACAGTCTATTCGAATTTGGTTCGAATCATGTTCAAATTGGATTCGAATTGAGCCTAATATGGATTAGATCCATACAGTCCAAAATACTTGGGACTCTCTCTTATATTGGCCGACCAAGGAAGGGAGGGGACGCTGATTTATTCTGCCCCATATCTCTGGTTGTGTGTGAAGAAAATTGTCGCACAATAGTTGGCGTCAATTGTTGTCACCTGGGTTCCTTTTGGATAAGGATGGAACTAATTCAAATTAGATTTGAATTAATAGTCCTAATCAGTTAAGAACTTAATCAGATAAGGGGGCGTCTGCATTTATTTAAAGGGAGGACCTTAACCACCGGTGGTTGGATGTCTTGAATTTGTGCGACAAAACAAGAGAGAAAATTATCGTGAGGTGTGAGGTTTTGTGTGACAAAAAGGAGGCATCCCTTTTTGGCGTGGTGGATCTTGGCATCCTTTCTTGGCGTGAAGAATCCCTCCTAAGGCATGGAGATTAGATCTCTTCCATCCCCTTGCTGCCCTTCTGAAGGAGCGACGCATCGAGAATCATCCCTCTTTTCTGCGGTGCCTGGCATGCGTGTGAAGTAGAGGGTCTATGCTTTCAAATCTTGCGAGGCATTTGATTCAAGAAACCATTGAGGATCTTGATCCCAGCTTCGTTGCATATCAGGTAATCATAAAGGTTATGAAATTTTAGAATAGGAATTTGTTCATATCTGAATCGGATTTTTCCTTCAGTAACTGAGTGAAGGGGCGTTTGGTAGCATGTAATCCTGACAGAATTATATATAATTTTGCAACAGATAATCAGATTACACTGTTTGTTTCGTTACTTTCACAAGTAATGCTGCATTACATGTAATGCAGCATTACCTCAAAAAGAGATAATCTGATTGCCTAGGAGGAGGTGGCTATGTGATTACATGTAATCTTACAATCCTGCAATTTTGCAATAAATAACTTCAGGACCAAATACCCCATCAAATAAATAAAATAAATTATGGCAGTCCAGTTGGTGAAATAGAAAGAAACATAATGGATGATGTCACGAAAAGTGGTTGGTCTCAAAATTAAGTTGTCCCTCCAGAAAATAGACAATAATCAATAAGCAAGGATGGGATATTTGAAAAAATTAGCTTATATTCTATGTAATCTAAATTGTATACCAAACACTGCAACGTAGGATTTCTGTAATTTTACAACAATATTACTGCACATACCACACACTGCAATATAAGATTCTCTGTAATTTTATCAGGTAATCATATTCCTCTGCAATCACATTACCATAGTAACATTACCTATGTAATGCACCAAACGCCACCTGAATTTAGTTCCGGATTTCCCACTCATGAAATTGCTGTGTCTGATCCAGTCTGCTAGGAAATCAGATGATGTGTCAGCATTGAATGGGATTTGATTCTCTGGGACTGTTCTCAATCTTCTATCCTGCTATAATCATGTCCAACCCTAATCCCTGCAATAAATGCAAATGCATTTCTGTTAAGCCAATCCAAGGTGTCCCATTCTGTTCAAATTGTGATGGCCATGCCATATGGAATACATAAAAAAGTTTAGGTCTAAAGTATCCAAACCAAGGGAACAGGGTCCTGTAAATATACCAACGTGTCTAGTTGCCAAGTAGTTATGCTGCTATTCTGCCTTTGCACCATTGCCTAGGCATGCTATGATATCTGTTGTTTTCCAAATCTAACTTTTGACAATTTTATCTCTTCAAATTGTATTCTCAATGTCAGCTAGATTTATTTGTGAGCAATTTAGAGTCTAAACAACGAGGGCTTTTAATCTTTGAACAACATGCCGATTCCAGATGGCACTTATTACACAAAATATATGTAGGCATAGGTGCTTTATTGGATCATTGTGCACTAGATTGATATATCTCATACTTAATTTAAAGAAAAGCATGCGGAGATGGGAAGCTTTTCTTATACATCCTTTTCTTTTCTTTTATGTCTTCGCACTGATTGTATATTGTAGTAATCATCTAGTTACAAATTAGAATTTGCCTTTTAGATAGTTGGTTCATGAGCAATTCTTTCCTTCATGTTTGTTGCTTAGACATTGAAGACTTACACAAAGGAAGAGGTCTCTGTGCATAATAAGAGAGATGACTGTTGGATCATCGTCAAAGGAAGGTTGTATGATGCATTTCATATCCATACTATTTTTCTTAAGTTTTGTGACAGGAAAACACTCTGCCTCATGAAGCAATATTTTTGCTGTGCGTGTAGGTATATGATGTTACTCCATATGTGGAGGAACATCCAGGTGGTGATGCTATACTAAACAATGCTGGAGGTGATTCAACTGAGGGATTTTATGGGTGTGTACTTGTTATAGGAACTTGCAGTCTATTAGTTTTGTTTTGTTTTGTTTTGTTTTGTTTTTTTTTTTTTTTAAATACTTTTGAATTGTGTATTAACTTTTGATTAATGATACTTTGCAGAATGACCTTCCTTCCAGCCTTCTTTGCTTGCATTTAGTCATGGACAAATTTCTTTGCTCCAATTCTGATAATGGAAATCTAGAATTTTAACGATTTGATTATATCATGCTCATGGTCCATCATCAATATATCTATTACATCTGTTATTTGCCCTTTGTTTCCATTCAGTTGGCCCCAGCCAACAGCTGACCTATGTCAAGCCCACCTGTATTTTGTGTCAATTCATCGGAATGCTAGGATAAATGCCAAGCACATTGACTGGACCAGATGAAAATATGAGTCCATCTTTTGATCAAATATCATCAAGCTGTTTATTCTTGGCCTCAGTTTAGCATTTTGAAAATCAGGACTTCCTCTTCTCTGTAAATTTGATTGTCTTAAAAGAGAGGACTTTGATAAGAATTGGATTAGGTTTTGCTTCACAATCCATCTATGGGACATGCTTGTCTGTTAATATACAGAAAATAGCTTTGGATCTAAAGCAGGGCCTATCTGTTGATTAAAAACCCAAAAATCTCAACCGTAATTTTGTCATGGAGAATAATTTAGTTATAGGTGAATGGTTGGGAAATCTCTTTTTCATGAGAGTCATTAGCCCATTCTACTGTTCTAGATGACAAGAACTTAACACCACCTTAATTTATTATATTTTGTCATTACATGTCAATACATTACTTGGTTCTTAGAAAATTTCATCTAATCCACCATCTCTCTCTCTCTCTTTCACACACGCACACGCGCACACTTGCACATTCGCTCCTCCAAAAGACTAATTATGCAATGTTTAAGACTTTTTACATGTTCTGTGGTTACTCCTGGGCTTTAAATTTCGCTTTTCTGGTTTCACAGGCCTCAACATGCTACTCGTGTATTTGACATGGTTGATGAGTTCCATATTGGGGACTTGAAGCTCTGAAGTTGAAGTAACCTGAACTCTGAAATTTTATTTGGAAATTCCATAAGTGTTGTATCAAATGCCTCTGAAAGTATTGCAGGCCTAGATTTTCAAGTCTAGTTTAGTCAGCAGATAGCCAACGGGAAGGTAGTTCTTTATATACCTATTATGCTGATTCGTGCGGCTTTGCCTCATTGTTGACTACCATTTCAAAAGATCTGTTGAGAATTAACAAATTATTTGTAATTTTCATGCGAACTTAAAATTCTTGCCAAGGAAAACTGTTGAACCTCGTTCAAGTCTTTCACTTGTCTTTATATATCACTTTATTTTATAACGAAATAGGAGCTTTCTGTTATGATTTTGGAAAGATGATCAAGAGTGAAAACAGAGAGAAAATTTGGGAATACAAAGGAGAAATGTCAAGATGCAAGAAGTTTGGAATGACTCATTGGTACCCAATGTTATGGATAAAACTGAGGTTGGCTGGAGGATGATGTTTTAAGCAAAGATATAAGAGATGTCTGTATGGTAGTTCTGTAGAGAAGTGGTTTGAAATTGACATACAGATTTTCATTTGATTATGAAGCCGCCTCATTTTTTTTCTTTCATGTGTTGGATTTAGCAAAAAATGGTCACTGTTTTATTAATCTTTCTTGGACTGAATTTATGTTATATTCCCAGATGTTGAATTACTTAAAAGGTTTCAGTTGTGCGAGCCCGTCTATTTTTGAGCAATCATCGCAGGAACAAAATCCTGTCAAAAGAGGAACGTAAGATGCATGCATGGATTTCTTTATCCCTATTTGATCTAGTTGGCGGGTAATGATCGATGTTTTGTATCTGCGTAAGCTCCCTTTGCCACTGCATGCTAAACTAGTGTATATGATGCCTATAGGTTGAATAGACAACTAATTCTCTACCTACAATACGTTGTGAAATATATCTAGTTAACTTTTGAAACCATGTTGTGAATGGCAGAAAGTTTTTTTTTCTTTTCTAAATAGATATGATTGGCTGAAAGTTGATCTGAATGAAATCATTCCGGTATGTTGACATGCTCGCATGTCTGCTCCTCAATTTGACAAATCCCAAGTTATATTGAGATTCTTGGTAAGTGAGATGCATTTCCTATGGTTTGTCATTTTTTTTTTTTCAGTCTGAGGAAAGGTATGGTCGAGTTATCAATGTATTCATTTACATAGAAAGATAAAATTAAAAAAAAAAAAAGCCAGGTAATCAGTAGATGTCCCGATTACAATCATATAAATTGGCAAAAGACTCGAGAAAGAAAATAAGTCAATAAAACAATGCAATGGCCTCATCGTCTGAACGCACCTCTCCTTTTGAGACCATCTCCAGTGCTTCCATTTTGTTGAACAATTCTCATTCTAAATCACCCAGAGGACAACAATTCCTCTCACCTTTGCCATCAAGCTCGTTGAGTTGTAATCCTTGCTGCAAAAGGCTTTGCTGCTCCTCCCAATCCAAATTGCTTTCAAAGCCCCGCCCTCTACAGCTTGCCTTACCATCTCCTCCCTTTTCCTAACTAAAACGTCCCATGGCAATCAAGCCCACCAAAATCAACCCTGCAACTCCACCAACAATTGCTGCCAGTCAAATCCACCACTTCTCTTTCCTTATCTCATCACCAATTGAAATGGAACCTCCAGTCACTCCAAAACTGAGCTCCATGGTGCTCTTGGAGCTCATATAAGATGCATCATAAGCCCGTCCTGGTACAGAATAATCAAGCCTCCTGACATGAAGCATTCAAATATATTGGAGGTGGAACTTTTTTCTTGGAGAATTGGAGGTTTCTGAAAACTTTATTATGGATCCATGTCGAGACAATCATAGACGAAGTTGGGCGTGGTGTATTGGGCCTCGAAAGGCCTGACCTTGATGTATTGGGCTTTTTGGGAAATCTTTCTTGTGACCGTAGATGAGAAATTCTTTATGCACCATGGGCAGTGTAGAAATCTGACGTGGAGCGTATTGCCTTTTCCGATTGATCCACATGATCACCGCTTTCAACATACATTTAATGCCTATAGCTTTATTTTTTATATAAAATTTTGAATGACGAAAATGTCTCTGTTCTTTGAAAAAAAAAATGACATCTTATGTTCATATTATAATACCTTACGTGCAGAAAGTTATAAATTTTTTCACGAAAAGTCATAATATGATAGAGGATGTCATAATATGCATAGGATGTCATAATTTTTTCTAAAATATAAAGATATTTTCATCATTCAAAATTTTTAAATAAAAAAATAAAGTTGCATGCATTAAACGTGTGGTTGGACAAAAATATCTCTTTCATATTATCATATTTTAGATCAAATTATGACTTGATATGCACGAAAAGTCACAATATACAATAGGATGTCATAATTTTTTCACGAGATGTCATAATATGACGCAGGATGTCATAATTTTTTAAAAATATAGATATTTTATCAATCAAATTTTAAATAAAAAATTATAAATATTAAATATATATTAGAAGTGATGGATATGTGGATCATATTGAATTTTCTACACCGCCCGTTGTGCATAAAAAATTTTCGGACCCTGCATATGGGCCCGCTGTGCACAAAAACTTTCCGACCCTGGATACGGGGACGTGGCTGGCTGCGCTACGAGTGAGTTGTGGTGAAATAGTGCAAGTGGGTTGGGCTCTGCCTCAACTCACCCGTTAGAAGAGGAGACGGTTCACAAAATCGTTATTATGACTCGGACGTTTTGACATCAAGTTCCGTAAAACAAGTAAAAAATTAAATGTGGTTTTAATTTACCCAATCCCAGTTCCCCTTGGAAACGGAACATTGAAGAAATATTCAACGAATTCCTAGTTACACAAGTTTTTTAAAAAAATGGTAGTTTTTTTATTAATGGTATCTTTAACGTTCAGATTTGCACTTCCCTCTTGGGAGGAGTTTCTCCCAAATTTAGCATAAGCAACACATATGCCCCTTATAAAAATAGAAATAAATAGAAAGAAGAGGAGGGAAGAGAAAAAATTGAGCAAAACTTTTTAGGAATGACAATTTTAGCTGACTCTCCTAATATTTGACGCAATGCAACTTGGTTAGAGCCCAGAATAAGTATGAGCCCTAAAACAATATCCGTAGCGGATTCAGATCGGATGCGGACAGCGATATATCCCATTTCAAATCCAATCCAACATAATCTTAATTCAAATTTTTTTAAAAAAATATAATTATTTTATAATATTTATATGATAAATTTTTTATTCTATCCGATCTGATCCATACTTCTAGTTAATCTAACTCGATCAAATCCAAGATGGATATGAATATTAGCCGATCCGACTTAAGACGGATATAGAGTCAATATGGTTATTAGCCAATTCGATCCATATCCGATCTATTACTATCCCCACAAATTTCTTTACTTGAATGAAATTGCTACAAGGGGGTTTGAATCACACTAGTAGATATCTTGCGGAACCAACGTGTGCTTAGGACTCAAGTATCTATGGCTTCTGCTTCACTTGTTAGATAATTTCAACCAAATATTGGATAATTTAATTTTAAAGGTACATACCCTCGTTAGCCACTGCAGGAATAATTGATTTAGTATTCAAATGAAAATTAGTTGAATACTAAAGCAACTTAGTGAAGGTTGCTATTTAGTATACATGAAAGCTCCTATTAAATTTTGCGGACGTAATCTATCTAGTAGGTGATAACTACAGGCTAGTAATCGGGTAGCTGCTGTTTCACAGGAACTTCAGATCCAGACAATGCTTGTTTAGTTTCTCCTACTCCCCGTGCAACTCTATGTTAATAAATGAATATAGCGATGACATGGAGTAAACCAAATCATCTTAGGATTTCATCTTTCATGAATCATGGGAACAAGAGCAACAAACAACCACTGCCATCTTGCTGTGGGCTAGGACCTTGGAAAGATAATGAGGTGAATTGGGGGACCCTTTTGTCTACTCTACCTGTTCAACTTCAAAACATCCTGTATTTAGATTTTTTGGATTATGTTTTTACTAAAGGCACATTTTTGTTTAGGATGGGAATCGAAATCAATGAATTGAAATGAAATCAAAATAGTTATTGTTGCGGTCATAGATCAAAGGATTGAATGGCTCGGATGGTTGGCTAATATCTCCGTACCTGCATATGTGAGGTATCGTCTGCTTTGATTTTGACTATCTTTAAGTTTCAGTGGGCCTATGGCCATTGGAGCCTCACAGTTTTGTTCTTTAAAAGACACCCCACATAGGAGGCAATGTTCCAATCCATATAAGCCATACTCTCTCATGACTCACCATCGATGTAGGACTAAAGATATCCTATTACCGCGAATATCCAACGAGTTGGTCGGTTAAGAGCAGAGATGTTGTGCCATGTTGCTTGATTGCAGAAACTGCAAAGATAAGTTCGCTTACCGGAAGGTGTCTGGTGGAAGATCCTCCGATGTTTAAGTTAGCCGAAAAAAGAAATAGTTGAAAAGGCCAAAGTGCGAGAGCCAAAAATCCTATGATCAGAAAACTTATCCAGTCCCTCTGTTTACTACTTTTTATAGGGTGGAAAGTGTCGTTACCATGTAACTTCTGTCCCCTAGAATTCGGGATGTGGGATTACTGTATTTACTGTACGGTTATCTTATTAATCATCATTAAAACTGAGTAATGGATCATTAGTGGGCGATTATTGCATCCCACGATCGTGGGTAGTTAATACATATGCCAAATAACTATGTCGATTCTTATTTTTCGAAATCAAGATGGTCGGCAAAATACCGAAGAAGGTGTTAGTTAAACTTGACAGCATTTCGTACTTAATCGGCCAAATTTTGATTTAGTCTTATTTCATCGGTGTAATCTCGAGATATGTCATTGGTCGAAAGCTAAGTCGGCTCAATCCATTAAGTTATACATTTAGTCGGTAGAGATACGAGGATAAACATTAGTCGGATAACTGACGAAGATTTATCCCAACAGTCGTATTCTTTAACATATTTAGTTCGTAATCAAATTCGAAATTTAAAATTTGAATATTAAAAAGAATATAAATTAAATTTAAATATTAATATTTTTATTATTTTTAGAATCGGAATAGGAATAAATTTTCTAACCAACCATTGGAACAAGTCACCCATTCTATTCCATAGCTCTTCTGAAACATAGCTTAAGGTGGAATGGGACATGCGGTATATCAAAGAAAAAAATATATATATATATCTGGAAAGAAAACGGCTAGTGGGGAACAGTGTTGCACTAGGAGCAGACGGGACGGTTAGCCACGGTATGCGGGCCTCCTAACCCTATCAAATAGACCCAACCATCTGAGGTGCCAAGGCTTTCTGGACGGGAGCGAGCCCTAATGGTACGCTTGACGTTCTCGTACCCCCTTAGCGTAAAACGTGCGGCGACTCACACGGCTTCTTCCCCTGTCACCACCCTTACCAGTGCCGCTGAGCCAGAATACTGAAAGCTAGTCCTTGTTAGGTGCCACCGTACACGAGTGGAGGAAGGGTAATAGCCATTATTACGAGTTTTATTGTATTATACATTTTCATGCATATTTTTAATAAATTATATTTAAAAAAAAGTTTCAAAAAATTCTCTTCGCAAAAGTTTGCACTAACATGGAAGCATGGTGATTGAACAATAACTCTATTTTTTTTTTGGGTGGCTATGTGTTATTTTAATGTTAGATAACTCAAAATCATATAGAATGGCCAAAAAATAGCAGCTGTGACCATTATAGTTGTCAAACATGAGTTTGATGAGGATTCATGAAACCTTTTTCTCTAGTAAGTTATCCCTGTGATTCGTGAAACCTTTTGTTTCTAGTAATATATTTCTCTTATCCTCTGCCCTGTATAAAAACGAATTCACTAAAATATCTCTAAACTAAATAGGGGACATCTCCAAAGCTACAGGATATGAAATAGTGTCATTATATTTCATGTAGCATCAAATAGATACTGTGATGTGGTTCGATTAAATTTTTCCAGCTCATTACCGGCGCAGCAGCACCGACACTCCTCAACATGATCAAATCAAGCTATTTTTTCTAATTAGATGGCCAAGCCAAATAGAATGAAGCAACTAATCTCTTAGATCGATCAAATGACACCCAACCTATTCAACATAGTCCTCCAGCTCGACCAGACGACCGCTTAACTCGATACTCGGCTCAAGCCAACCAAAGCCCCTTATCTCGAACAATGGCTAGAAATGTGGTTTTTTCATTACTCCTGAAATTCCAGCTTAGCACCACTCATCCAGATGGTTACAACACATTTTGATATGGTTGTTGCATGATCTTAGGCCATTACAGTACGAATCTAGATGGTTACAACCAAATCTCATGCAATTACAGGAGAATCTCAGACAGTCACAACATAACTCCATGCTGTTAGAGCACAACATCTAGAGATTTTTAATTTTCATCTATAAATAGACTCAAAAATCCTTCATGAAAGATAATCACTCAGTATCAATTAGAACGGTTCTTCTCTAATTCCTTCTTCATCCGCACACAAAAAAACTCTCTATCCAACTTAAGCATTGGATGGCTGGCCAGAGCAAACTCTAGCATGCTTTCTTGACCTTCTACGCCATCTTACAAATCCATGTAAGCAATTTATATCAGCGGTCCCGGATCGACAACAAAATATTGATGCTTGCTAAAATCAGCATGGAAGCTCAGAAGTTTGATCCGAAAATATTCATTGTGAAAGTAATTGGACCGAGACCAATGTTTCTTTAAAAAAAAAAAACTGCTCATCGTACTTCTAATCAGCCTTGTGTCAAGTAAATTAGTACAAGTAAATGATCTAAAGCACCCATTCCTTCACGTGAACCCAGATCCTCTGTCGAGTCCTTTGATAGGCGGAAGGGTACTACCACAGGAATAAACCCTAGTTCATCTGAATCATATTCCCACAGGCCACTCGCTCGGCTCGCTAAACCAAGATAACTTTTGGCAAAAAGTTTGAGCCTTGCAGCGCTTCAGCAGCAAGTCGGATCAAGGCATATATATATTAATATTGGGACTACGACAACTGCAAGGCTGTTCGTATGCGCAATTAAACTCTCAAAACTAGTTTCAGACCTGTCTCTGTTGTACTTGAATCCAAAGTCCAAAATAATCAAACAGTTCACATGCGGAGAGCCGGACCAATTACCTCCTCTGATCTTGTTTAAATATTATGTAATATAGACCGTAAAGCTAATAACAACAAACTTATTTTAGATTATAGGTACGCTTAAGTTAGTCCTATAAATTCTGCTTGTGTATCGTGAGTCAATTTAATACGAGATATTGAAGCAGAACAATGGTACGTAGGAAGTAGGACTGGAGTATTTTCTACCTGGTCCATTCAAAAGAATATATGTCTTAACTTGGTGCTAGAGTAGGTGCTAACCTACGTTGAAAGGAAAACTAGTGGTTAACTGAAGTCCCTCCATGCGAGCAGCCGAGATCACACGGCTGTTGGTTAAAAAATTGTACGTCCACGTCGTAGGTGGACAAGGAGGGAGGTCGACTAGTGCCCTAGTTTGCCCCTCCTAGTTGCTTGGCTTCAAGAAAGTTGTTTAGGGACCACAGAAGTGGTAAGAAAAATCTACAACATATTTGGTTAGAAAGAATTGGATTTTATATTAAAATAATAATAAATAATTTTTATTCTAATCATTTGATTGGGAGAAGTTCCATCCTCATTTCTAGTCCAGAGATAAAATAGTAATGCCTCCATTCTCAAAATCTCATTCTAATTTTCTCTAAATATTGAAATTCCATTACATCCAATTTATTAAAAAATTAATTTTTCAAAAATAACTCTCTATTTAACTAATTTTTAAAAATATTTTAATCATTTTTTTTAATTTCAATCATAAATCAAATACATTTAGAAATATGCTTCTCTTGTCACTATTTTTATTTTTTAATTATTTTCTAACTTTTAGCCTTCTAATAAAATCGATTTGTTTGTTGTTAACTTTGATGAAATTAATTCTTTGCCAAATACGTGCCCAGTACCATCCACACGTTACTTTTCATAGTCATTTATTTACGAAGCAATCTAGTAACGCTCTTTATTCCATAACATACATTTTTTTGGTTTTAAAGCAAAATCCATTCCATAATCCTAATTTTAACTGTCGTCCTCTATTTATCTTTATAAATTAATATATATTTTGATAAATATATAATTACTACTTCATATTTGATCTTCATATGTGATAAAGAAAAATTTTCGTTGATACGAAGAGATATTAATATGTAAAGTTGTATACATTTAGCATAATTTTATGCATGAGTTAGAAATAAATATAAGATGGCAAGCATTCCAACAAACAAATTTGAATCGATTTTAAAAAAAATAAATTTAAATTTCCTCAAAATAAGAAAAAGATATATCATTAAAATAAACTTATCAATAAAATTACGAATAGCAATAATTCTCCTAACATCCATCATTTCCTCTGGTACCAGCCATCTCCATATTCTCCCTTTTTTTTTAAATATTTATTGATTTTGCCGCAAAAGATGGCATGTGAATGTATGGAAGGAATTATGGGCAAACTCAACGTGACGTGACAATAATAATAATTAAAATGGCCAGACGGTGGGGGAGACCAAACCAGCTGTAGCTTAAGACCCGATAATGCTCTTTTTATGGGACGACCAACCTCCCATGCAACTCAGCTTCTTTGGAACCGGACATCAGCTGCATTGGTACTTGCATAAGCCCCCACTCCACCACCTTTTGATTCGCCTCCCCACTTTTTCCCTTTCTTTTTCGTCTTTCTAATGAGTGACAACCATTTCCAACACCCTCATATCTTGCATTCTTATATTAAAGAATACGCATGCACGGTGTGTGGGTGTATATATTTATATTTATTTTTGTTATGTATTCATAGTATATAGCTCTAAAATCCTACCAGCAGATCTTTCAGAAAAAGGTGGTTTGGTTGTTGATGGCCCCACAAGGAGAGTGGAAGATCATGTATTGAGGTCTGGAGAATTCCTTGCTATAACATATTATTCTATGATCAATGTTAATGTATTGAATATATATAGTCTGATTGTCTTCATATATTGACTTATGTCGAATTATATAAACAACAAAAGGAATGAATGATGATAATAATAGTTTTATTTACCGTTTCATTCTTTCTATGCATGAGACACCTAATGGATGAAATCAAAAAATCTTTAGGAGACTAAGAAAATCTGATGAGGGTTGGGAGGATCAAGATCAAGTCACGATAACAAGCATATAATATTGAGTATATATTTTAAGTTTTTTTTGAATAATTATTTTAAGTTATTTGACCAGTTTACATATTCTGAATAAATTATGGCATCTCGAAAACATTTAAATCTAGCATGTATATTTATGAGCTAAATCTCTTCATAAACACACATCTGGCATCTGCTAAGAAATCATACATCGTAGACCATAAAAAATTGCTATTGAGATAAAGCCACCCTATATATCTTAATTTAATACTACAGCTAATGGTATCGTACAGTAGACCAAGTAATACCATTCATATGCCAGCCATCCTTGGCATCATTCATCTAAAAATTGCAGAACAATAGCCGGGAGAATCTGAATAAAGAACCAATTCTTTTGCAGGTAAGTAGGGTTCGAAGTACGGGTACCCTCAAAAGACGGATCGAATCTAGAAGCAAACGCAAGGCTTGAGAAGCCACGCATGATTACTCTGCCATTTAATGATAGATGCACTCCCCTTACTCAGAGAGGGGCCTCAAGGAGGGTGCAACCATATCTAAAAGGGCGAGCCCTACATATCAATCCCCTCATGGACTTGGAACTCAATAGACAAAGGAAAGAAATCAAAAGTGGTGAAAGGATTGATTGGACGTAGAAAGACCGTTTCACGGAAGAAAGGAGAGAATCCCATCTCATCTCCCGCAAATACATGACGATGGCTAATCCAAATTGTTACACTAAATTAATTTTGGAACTAATTGAAAGTACACTTGGGATCCAAATTTGGAATTTAGAAATCCAAATGTATTTTCTCCTGATTTGTTAGAGATAACTGAGAATTATTTTAGGAGGTATGATGAAGGTATCATTATCAAAGTTTGAATCTTATTTCTCGAGCTTAAAATGCATAGCTTATCTATGTCCATGTATAATATTATGATCGTATGAACCTAGTGTAGTATACACAATGTATTGGACTCATGAAATTATGACAATAGCATGGTGCACTAGTGATTGTGACTGAGAAATTGGACTTCTTCTATTTAATTAAGGATGAAAGTGGATCGAATAATACATGTTCAGATCTATTTTCACATTCGAATCTATCTGAATATGGATAGAAATTTGATCATCCGATTAATATTCATAGCTCTAAAAAAAAATATGAATATGGATAGATAATTATTCAATCTGCTTATAAATATTTGATTCCATTTATAATTTTATTTACTTTATATAGCACTAATGAACTTTTCATAAAAAAATCATATTAATATTTTATTAACTTGATTTATCATCTGCTTAGTAATATTTTAATTATGTGACTATACAATTTAATTATCTAACTTATATTTATATGTATACTTATAGTTTCAGTACCCGATTTATATGTATCAATTTAAATAAATATAATATAAATTTTACATTCGATTAACATCTAGGATCTCTATTCGTCTAATAAAATAATATAGATATGGATATATCAGTATCCGATCTATATCTAATCTGATTTCAATCTTATATTTAATCTTGAATTAGAGAAGATCCCAACTTAAATTACTATTAGACTTACATTTCGAGAGATAAATTATTATTTTTAGGATATACTTTGAATGCAACTGTTTGAATGAAACTAGTTCAAAAGGAGCATAAGCGATAATGGAGAAGATCCACTAGCCTTTTGTTAGAATATGGCATGTACAGTATTTTAGATAATTATGGTCTCTCGATCGGATTAATATTATATATATATATATATATTTCTTGTTTTTCTATCTCAAAATTAGCTGATGGATGTATTTGTAAAATGACTTATGATAGTCATGGGGAATATGGGTTTTATGGTAGACTAGAAGAGCTGCATATTTTCTGCTCTGAAAAAAAAGGAAAAAGAAAACAAAAATGGAGGAGTTGCAGCAGTGTGAATGCTACTCTTGTACTTTGATGCTCCATTGTCCTGAGGGAGCAAATCCATGAACTCACATTAATTGTCCCATAAATAGACTTTTGTTGGCCTTCCTTTGGTGGTCCTGTAAAAGTTTAACATCTTTTGGGATCCTAAAATCAATATTTATGAAGAAAGGCACAGAACAAAAGGTTGGGCAAACTGCTTATATCGTACTTCTCTTGCCTATTCCGTTGTCATCTTACCATGCCGTGTAGTCTTTACCGTGCAGTAGTCATCTTTTATTCAGCTACATGGTATGGAATCACTCAAGTCACATGTACATAATGGAAATCTTTTTATCCACTCATCTTACCATGCAGCTAAAATTCTGGCAGCATACACAGGTAGTATTGATCTGAATTAATTGTTTATATATATATATATATATATATATATACAAGAATAC